>JADWOT020000006.1:1572766-2059921 GCA_036345935.2 Taenia hydatigena | reverse complement strand
ATTGCAAATGAAAGAATGGACGAAGATTGAGAATGACAAGAGGAGCAGGATTAAAGTGTGCAGAGAACGTAGGCAGAGAGGAAGAAAGACATTCAAGCAGACACAGTCACACGCATGCCAATGCCTCATGGCAGTTTGCTTCTCTTTCGCGAAGCATGCCATTCAACAAAGGAGTGGAGAAGGAGGGGCGGGAGCAGGAGCAGGAGGGGAAGGAGGAGGAGGAGGAGGAGGCAATCATCATTAACATAGGACCACGAGCATTCATCTATTCACCAGTTAGCACACAAAGAGACACATTAAGCCACTATGCAGCTGACCAGCTCTCAATTCCCTTTTGTGTAGAACTACCACTTCATGGCTTCATCTAAATGAATGCAACGAATTAACGGCAACAATTGCAAATACAAAACTAACAAAGACAGTTGCACTTGGAGCAATCAAGTCGCCCTCCAGATGGCTCTCAACACTTCAAGAATGCTAGTGCATGCAGTCATTCCGTTAACTTCAAAGCATTCGCATACGGGTGTCCCTCTCCGAGCTCACAGCAGTCGAAAAATCCTCCCGTCTCCATGGATGGTTTCGTCTCTCTTCTGCATCAATCCACTACAGCCGCCCTCACTCCAACCGCCATCAGCGCTAGCGTTATCAGCTTCTAAACTGGATACATTTTACTCTCTCTTCCATCCCTAAAACATATGTGTGTGCTCTCCTTCTTCCTACCAACACTCTACCCTACCCTCGTGTCTTTGACTGGACAAGTAAAGAGTGGAAGGCGTCTATTTCAAGAAGACAATTGACACAGCCTAGCAATGCTAACCACTTGCATGACTTCAAATCTGCGCAGTGCAAGAAGAAACGAAAGGCAAAGCATTTCAGGCTTGACCCGCTCGATTAAATTAAACAGCGAATCTTCTCAACGTAATGAAATAAAAGAATAATGTCATCAAATAGTCGCCGAAGGAGACTCACCTCAAACGCCTTCCATCTCTACCAGCATCCAATCCCACATCACTGCATCTCACAGGAAGCATCCACGCAACTTGATGACTATTGGTAGTAGTATGGTAAGGGAAAGTAGAAGGGTGCTAAGCAGGCGATCCACACATCAGAAAGGGGATGTTAGGAGGGATTTTATGACTTCCGAACCCAACAAACAGAATTCTTGCAAGTCCATCTCGCTGCCTCAATGAAGATCATATATTGCTCGTTAGTAAATGCCATGCAAGATAAACACTGAATGAATGCAAATGTCATTGCTCTTCGTGGTCATGCCAGCATTCTGTTTTGATGAAATATTCCTCCCCATGTTTAGGAGGTGTTATCCCATCAATTTATTCTGACAGGCCTACCCAGCCTCCATGCAAGAGGAGTGCCTCCCTTTCAATGCACACTGATTACCAACCGCATCAGGAACAGAAAAAAGCGTTTTTTTGGCATCGCTTGTCTTAATAGTAGCAGTAAGCTAAATAACTTAGAAATCATGTCACGTAGTGAGGGAAAGACAATGCGAAGTAGCTGCCTAGTACATTTCCTGACTTTGAATTCAAGAATCAGAGAGAGACTCGTTTGTGCGAGGAGACGGGGATAAGTGAACTGGAGAAGAGTGGAAGAGACAAGCAGACAATTTGCTACAGCCAAATTACCAAACGCATAATACTGAAGCACAGGTGGTAAACATCATCCAAAATGAGAAGAAGGCAAGGCGTAAGTGGGTAAAACACGAGAAACATTAGAGATCCACTTCTTTTAGTGCTTTTGACGAAAATGCTGTTGTCAAATGAACAGAGGTAACGTGTATCTGCTCAGTGGAGCAAGAAGTGAGCAAATAGACACAGGCAAGAAGGGACTAAGTTGACTAAAACATTAACTGCTATGTAAGAAAGCAAGTCGTGGCGCATTGTAAGAATGCCACGAAAGAGAATACTGAGCAGAATTCGATGCATGGAGTGGAACACGTGTAGGAGGAGGAGGAGGAGGCAAACTTTTGCATTTGTGGCTTTCTAATCTCCTCGTCACTCATTTCTAACACACTGATGAGCCCAAACCCTAAATGATGATGCGGATTCACGAGAGCACTAAGAGTGAGTGAAACCACTCCACTCTACTCAAAGACCAGTCAACTTAACATGCTGTCTACTGACCTTGCAAGGAGCAAAATAACTGCAATAGCCAATGCATTCATTTCTTCCACTACAATCTTGACAATACACTTTCCGGTCAGTTGAAGCATTGTTTGCAGACCAAAAAGTGTAACCATTCTCGTACCAACAATGTCCTACGTCCACCCCATTGTTTCAACATCAACCCACCTGCTCTCCACACAGCTATGACAGCAAGAACGTAATGAATGGCAGAATTCACGCTGTTGACAAGCTTGCTGAAATACGGGAATAGCTTGAATAGGTGAAAAGGGTTTGGAAAGGCCTCTCACATCGTTTGAAGCCGTGAAGGTGGGAGGAGCATCAAATGCGGTAGTTGGTGGCATAACGTAGTGCCGTACTTTTGCACTAACAACTGTAATCTTCAACACAGTACGACTAGAAAGTTATGGTAACTACTTTATTTTATAGTCGCGTAACCCAAACTGAGCAATGCCAAAGTGACAGAAAGTGACTTAGACGTCGACAGACTACGTGCAATCTCAAGCAAAAGGAACAAAGGAGTAACCTCGAAGCAGTGTTGCGAGTTTGCACAAATAGGATAGAAGTCGGTGCAGACTGTCTCCGTGTTCTGCCAAATGACAGTCCTAATTATTGGAGAAGCGTGTGCTACCTAAGCTTCGAAGGAATTAATGAGAGAAATGGAAGGGCTTGGACGAGTACTTTTGACCAGAGAAACAATATCATTGCGATGAAGTTGATTCCTTAAACCTAAAATAGAATTAGGTTGAGGAGCCAATGCTAAAATCAGGCAACGAACAACATTGCTTGCAAATTCTATTTTAAATACCCATTAGAAAGGGAGACCTAGGAGCGATTCAAGGCAGTTTGTCACGACCTGCACTGACCAGCAAGTTCTCCCTAGTAAATTGTTGCTTCTCCTCTCTTGTTCTTTTAAGCATTTTTCACCAGATTAGTTTTACTTGCCTTGAATTCAAACGCACCTCGACTCCCATTCACCTCAACACACACACACGCATACACACGTCCCTTTGAGTGAGTGTGCTTGTGTGTGCAAGTGGAAAACCAAACAAAGCAAACAACTGGACAGGACTAAGACGGTATGCACCGACCCAACTGTTCAAAGACGAGGATTGCAACAGTCAAAGTGGAGCATAAAAGGTGAGGCCTGTGAGGTTTGGATGTGAGAACTGGAAGGAGGTCTCAACCCTCTCACCTACCGCACAATGCTTGTGCACATGTGCCCCCAACTAATCACTTCTCTCACCATCATCGCACAGCATGATCTCATTAAAAGAAGTACTTTGGCAGCACTCCGACGCTTCTAGCAAAGCACAGCGTCGTCACTTGCTCTGTGTCTACAACAAGTCTCTTGACCAAATGCTGCATTTTACAAAATTACTATTGTCCCTCCATTCCACTAAAGTGAATGTGCACTTTATTGATGCTAAGCCAAATCCACATTCCACCAACATCCAATGCTTGTATCATTTCTAATCAAACCACTTCCCAGTCAAGTCCCTATTTCCACATCATCATTATCATTCAAAGCAGCAACGCTTAGAATTGCTTAATCGTTCCTAATCGTTGAGGTACAATTGCACCATTAATTACACAATTCTCCTACATGCAACTTTCAGACCCACCTCCGTCATGCGCTTCCACCTTTGCTTTGGCTCGGGTCCCCTACTTCACTCACACTCATTCTCGCTGATTTAGTAATCTGAATGGTGACAACTTGGCTGAATTCCCTCTCTACTGAACTTACCATTTGCGAGTTTTGAGCATCAATAGTAAAATAAAGTTAAATTTAGATGCATTTTCAATCCGTGTACACCAAATAAACCCCTACATCACAAGTGGATGAAGGATTCGTGTTAGTGCTTCTATGAACTAACACTTATATTAGCATTAAAATGAGGTTGTGGAAAACACGCACACTCTACACCCCAATCCATCATCCCACATCACTGCACACTTCGGCAAATAAGACAATCCAGTAAGTTGATGTGGCGTTTTGCACGAAATGGAGAATACATTACTGCATACGGCTTCCTTCAGTAGCCAGTTCTCTCATTCAAATCAATCTCACTTACCCACTGCGATCTACCACTTTTTCCAAAACAAGTCACAAGCCTGATACAGACTCAGCTTACTTGAGGCATTTTGAATCTAGTTTTTACAATATAAACTTCTTTTTACCGTGAGAATTTCTCTCGCCACACTTGTAGGTCCAATCACGCAGCTTATTTCACAATGGACTGTGCAATGCTGAAAGTGGCAGTGATAATCATCGCGTGAAGAAATATGGGAGACGAGGAGAGGTGAGGTGAGGTGGTGCACGTCCCTCCTCCCCACCCACCTCGCCATCCTTACTAATCTACATAATAAATCTCCTCAGAGGTAAATTAAACTATCTCCGCCTCAAGCAGCCCAAAAGCATTGCGCAAGTTTTTAAGACGAGTGTAAAGGGGATGAAGAACCTTCATTCGGTGACGAGCGTTTAATCCATGTAGACGTGAGTGACAATTTTCTCTCCCCATTCAATGCAAGTGGACTGCAATCAAATCGTAACTCGCTATCAACATGACTAATGGCTCTTGATCTGTTGTTGTTCTGCACTTATGCACCACATTCTGGAGCCACATGCTACGCATTCTCCAAACACCAAAATAATACAAGATGCCAATCGCCACGACTATGAAGTCGAGTTCGCCTTGATTCCCAATGCCGACATGCTTGACTCACATCCCACATGCAAGCAGACAGTTCAATCGTGCTTCAAACGCGGTAGCAGATGGAGTATGTTGTACTGCGTCCCTTGTACTCAACCAAAACCACATTGTTCAAATCCGAAGCACGAGGATGCTAGTAGGTAGCTCAACACAGAGCAGCATGCTTAAACCTTAACAGTAGAGCTCACAAAAGCTAAACAAATAAACGCAAACGAAATGCCATCACATTGTTCTTGGGATCCAATAGACCAGAGAAGTGTAAACCTGAAGGAGCAGTGAAAGACTAGAGAGAGCTACGCCGACGAAGAGAAGCAATAAATGTGCCCAGTGATAGACAAAGCACAGCCACTGCAGAAAGATAAAAAAGCAATCTTTCAGACGAAGCAATAACATGCGATTTCTCCTCATCGAGATTCACTAAAATCATTTTGATCGCTCAATAGGACTTCAAGCACACCAGATAAAATGTCACACGGAATTCCATTACAAACGCCAGTGACATGCAACCAAACTGCTACACACAAGCCCTTCTGCAAAATGTAAGCTCGTGGGTTGCAGTTGCTTCATGCATGTTGTGTAAACGCTTCCAGCCTGTGTCCACCACGCTTTACTGCTTCTCAATAGCTTTTGATGCAAGACTAATGAAGCATTCCCATCGGCATCACAACAGGTTCGGAGCGAAAGAGGAAATGTACTGTTCGCGGATCTTAGCAGCGTTCCGAGGTGGATACTTAAATGATACACCACGATTTACAATCGCCGCATGCACGCATTTTGCGATTGTCTTGCAAAGGGATTCCATGTACACCACCTGCTTACTCCCGTGCAGTTTCCACTTCCACAGAAATGAGTCATGGGGCGCCGTTATCTGCAGTTTGGTACAAATACCTATCAGACGCCAAGATCTTGCCCAACTTCATGGTCTCCTCCTCGATTCCTGAGGTGCAATTGGTGCAGTCAGCTTGTCTCGTTGGTATACTGACCATACATTGCACTTGTGGTTGTTTAAACAGATAAAACACTTGACGCAAATTCTTCTAACCTCCTTTCAGCTGTTAGTGCAAGGCCCACCAAGACTAGTTTACTTACATCATAAGTAAATGTATAAGTAAAAGCATCGACGTAAAAGGGAAGATAGATGGATCCAGCAAGTGTTCAATATTCCCTCCTTCAATCCCATCTTGCAGGATGAGAGGATACTAAATTGGGCACGTCCACACCATGGCAATTCAACTGTCGCTGTCACAATTCCTCTAAACATTTGCATTTTCTGGATTGGGACCTAGAGCCAGGTGGTTGCACGCTTTGGATTGATGAGGAAATGCCTGTGCAGAACGAAAAGCTTGTGATGATTGTAAAACGGGTAGTAAGAAGTGACAACGGCAATTCAAATTCTCTGACAAATACCACTTTACTTGCATTGACATACGCCTAGGTGTGAATGTGAACCTTCCGTATTTCACAGTGTGAATGAACTTCTACTAACTTGTGTCGAATTAACTTGACGTGAACATTGGAAAACTTGTCGCACTCCTCAACACTCACTTGTAACTATTGCGAGAAGTGTCCAACTCTCGAACAAGAAACATGAAGGATGGAATTGTAAAACAATGCATTCCACTGAAGTTTAGAGCAATCAGAACAATCCGAAATTACAGATGGAAATGACAGAGGTGGAAGGCGTGGCACCTGGCAGTCTCAGGGTGTTGCATGCCTACTTCGCTCTTGTCAGGCCAATTGCCTTACCAAGTTAAAGTAATTATTTTGTGCATCACGCCTCAATGTCATGCGTCTTTATACCTCAAAATACTTATTAAAAACACTTTACCTCAGAATGTGTGCGTGTGGATGGGATGAAGGATGCAAAGATACCATGATGGACTTAGAGACACAGAAGAGTCCACGACTTCGTCGACAGCAACGGATGTGAGAAACATGGACACGTGACAATGAATGCCGAGAGCAAACGCAAGGAAAGTCGAAGGGGTTACGAAGTGATTAAGAAGACCTTTCTTCGCCTCGTTTTACACTGGTCTTCAGTTGGGTCGACACAATCCACCTGCTTGTTCAAGCAATCGTTGACAGTAGACCATGTGACAAGGAACTTAAATGCTCATTCCTCAAGTCCGGCCTGCATACAACATAGTACACCATAAGACACGCATGGTTAAGTCGAATAATGTGGCAGTTTGTCTGTGACAAAGGGAAGGTACTTGAGTGAAAACAAATGACCGATGTTGGGTGCCAAGAAAGTTGCAAACAAATAAGTCATTCTCTGGCAATGGAATGGTCACTTGTGCTTCATTCCTGATTAGAAAATAAATAAAGAACCCAATCACACTTACCAACTACTCCCTCACTTCCGCCTCCTCCTTGTCCCTCGTGATGACTTTTGCGCATTTCAATTTCATGCGACCATGTTTGAGAGCCTTAATACCGTGCGTCTGCACTGCCTCGGTGTCAACGTCGATTTATTCATTTCTGCCGGATTGACAGGTGTCCACATCACGCAATGCCTCTTCCTTTTTCACACAATGCTTCCTTTTATCAAACTCTGCTACAGCCGATTCCACTGCATCCACCTCACCCACAGCCTTTTGGAGGACAGCTAGGCAATTGTCATTGATAAGGTCTAGACCCTCACTGACCCTTGTACCAAAGTTAGTGATGCAGACTTCTATAGGATTCCAACTAAAGCAAGAGTGGAGAAGATACTCGGAGCATTGGGAACTGAAGTAGTGATTTCGATATCATCGCTTTGTCCGAGTCTGTGGAAATTGGATCCTGTGGCAGGTTTTCGATGTTTGGGAAGAACGTACGGCATGTTAGTTTATGCAAAGCACTTCCTAGCAGGCTCTGATAAGAAAGTTTTAAAGCATACTCATGATAAATATTTTAAGACCATAATACATTTGAGAGCTTAGTAACTGCTAATTGGTTCGTTTATGCTACCTTTCCTATAAAAGGTGGTTATCAATTATGGAGGAAGCTAGCATGTTGACGCCACTGTCTACTGCTATTATTTGGATGCGAAATCAGCCTCATCGAATCCAAGACTTATTAGTTTCCCTGACCGATGAAAAGGGCACGAGCAGCATTTCTGTAAGGTTAAATACCATTTGCCACGACGATAACAAATGTTCTCGCAACTGATCACCGATCCTGAGGAGCACAAGTCGCTCACGATCAGTCCTTCACCCTTCCACTTCAACGACCACTATTTGCAGCCAGACCAGATCTCTGCACTTCCCATGTCTTAAGATCTTAATCTTGTTAGCAAAATTTTACTTTGCGAAAGAGAACGAATGAATGTAATTTGTGTTTGGCATGCTTAATCAAAGGGAAGTAAAATTCAAATGTAAGAGCTGAACAATGGAAGAGACTAGTTGCTCACCAAAAGCCATAATCCATCTGGTCCATTTCTCCCAAGGACACTGGTGGTGCTCGAGTCGAAAGTACAGTCCGCAGTCAGAACACGGAGCCAGAGGTGAGCACTCTTGAATGTACTTTCTCTACACAGAGTCAGTCTTTCCTCTTCTTTCCATTCCTCTTCATTCAATTGATTAGAATTTCCACACTGCTTCCACCTAACAAATCCATTTCATCGTGACTAAATTATGAAATATGAGACAAGACACGCAGTTTCGTGCAACGAGAAAGAATGAAATGAAAATCATGCGTGAATTTGCATCGTTGTATTGATCACAGCCAAAAGCGAGTGATTAATGTTTCCTTTTCCTCCAGCCTTCCTCACCCAACGAAACGCGCTACTGAGGCATACTTCTGTCGAAATGAAAACGCGACGACCGGAGTTGGCAAATCTGCATAACAAGTTCTGGACATCAGAGAAACTATGCATTTATTTCTAGCTCCTTTCTGATGGACTATCAGTACCACCTTCCTACCATCGTAGCTCCACAAACCAATGACCCTAACACCGCAATGCTTGCATTTTTGGTCTCTAGCAGAAACTGCCATTGCACAAACGTGATTTGGTTAGTGATGAGTGTTTAAAATGAATCCAAAGTGCTCATTGGGTCTTCCATGGCTTAAGGTATCGTAAGTTACCTGGATGGGTCAGCAGCTGTTCCACCACGACAGCCCAAGCCCATTCCTTGTCCAATGTGCACACATTCTCTCCATGCATTACACCCTCCTTCCTATTTCAGAAATGTCTCCCGGTGCCACAATTATTCTGATGATGTGATGCAGTTGGGCAAGTGTGCAAACTCGGATTTTCTATGCAAATTTAAGGGTGGTGGTGGTTTCTTTGAGGTTCGCCGCTGTCTTAACAGTAGAGAGAAATCAGTTTAAAACACATTATAAATGAGCATTTTTAGACTGTCGTGCAATCAGCTACACTACCAGTGTTTTGCGATAAGTCTGTTTACCAGGCTGGTGTAGGGAAGGTGCTCGAGCCTAAACGAGGCTCCTAGGCCTACAATGGAGGCGAGAGAATTTCAAGTGCAGCAAACTGCATTAATTTGTCGGTTTCTACTAACATTTCATAAGAATTGTAATAAAACGATTTTCCACCATGCTGCGATATTCTGGATCAGCCTGTCGGTTTCGCGAGAGAGGGAGAGAGAGAGAAATAGAGAGCTAAAGCTCCAATATTCTTCATAATCTCATTGTGATGAGTTTTTACGTGATGCTTATCACCCTCCGTTGGCATCAGGCAGTAGATTTCACCATCAGAGCAGACAGGTGGGCATGCGACAGAAGTGAGACAGAAACGAATTTGGCAGCATCAACTTTTAATTTAATCCTGTCTTAGCAGACAGACCAGTTTAAAAAGTCGTAATTCAGAACTAATTTCTACCAGGTTGAGGCAGGAAACATGAAGGATGGTCTTGAAAATTAAAAGCAGCAGTGAAAAGCTCGAGGGAATATGAAAAATGACTACGCTCAGTACTGGACAAAGCATAGCGTCTTCAACAACGAATGCAGACAGATGAAAAAAGCCAGCTTGAAAAAAAGACCAACACACGATTTCTTGTTATCAAAATCCGGTAAAAGCATTAGATAATCATTTTGTTTAGCCTGAACATTGCAGATGACTATCCTTCGAAACTTGGTCCTAGTTTCATGTCTCTTCATTAATAGGAGATTTTGCGACATTCAATAAAGTCTACTGAGGTTGGCATTTTGTAATCTGGCAGTGATATTTGCTGAGGGCCTCTCATACAAATGTGCTTTCTCCCCAAGTGGGAACGTGAGATCTGCCCTGATTTTAAGCGACAGAAAACGAGTGAGCGTTGAACAAATGCATATTCCCTCCTTCAGCGAGAAGGGTGGACCTAAAATGCAGTACCAGTGTTTGTTATGTGCTACGTAATGCAAATAGCGGGTCCGCCTTTTCAATTGGTCAAGAGTGGTTCGTTCATTGTGATCTCTGTCAGTTCATTCCCAATTTATTATTTCTGTCTACATGCAAGAACAAAAAGCAGCCTCCAACGATCTTGTCCTGATGACAGATGGCCACGGTGGATCACAGAACTGAGTAGCTGCCTTAACATCTTGTTAAGAGCCGTCATCGGTTCTCTCATCTGAAGCATATGGACTTCTTCTACCACTCTAAAGCTTCTCAAGCAGTGGTAGAATGCACGATAGATGTCCTGACAATAATCCAGCACCTCGAGGCTTCCCTTAAAACGATCGAATGCGAAATATGCATATTTGATACTCAGTACGACACGACGGCTACCGACGTGACCTGAAGGCAGGTCATCTTTCGAAGGTGCTGCGGTGGCTTTTTTACTGACTCCAGGGTTAAAGAAGCAACCGAAGTATTACATCCAAATTACTCACTTTCAAACGAATCAAAGCGTACCTATCATCAGCAGATGTCATCACAGTCCTTTCCCTCTATTCCTGGAGATTCAAAAACTGTGAAGCTGGGTAGCAGACCGAGGTTAAAGCCACGATTTTTTAAAAATTAAATAGCATCAAAATTATTTGTGGGCAGATATGCAAGCACCCACAGTCTTTCTTGAAGCCGAAAGAAGTAGTACTGTAAACAAGAATTTATTGCTGGTGGTGGAAGTGGAATCGTGGAGCCATGAACGCCGCCCAACTAAAACACCGCCTTGAATAAATAAAATTTCAAAGTACACTTACTGAATTTGCAAAAATTTCACCCAAACGTGCTTTTAACATTGGTTTCGCATTTTCATCATCCTGTCGTATTCACACGTTTATTTGCATAGAATTTTGTGTGAAAATCTACTTTTGTGGCCCAGCTGATGCTTTGGCTTACTCAACTGCCGATCAACAGATAAAGCTGTTACATTTGCCATAAACCAAAAAAGCGATAAATGCATTTGGCCAGTTTGTGTGTTAGTGACACAATTTGATGTGACGAGTGGCAAAAGCATAGCGAAAACATGTCATGTATTCCAACTCGGTCTTGTGACAGTGTCCCTAGTTAAAAACACCACATCGCCTCTTAAATCAAAATTAGAGGAGTCTCTCTTTACTCCTTTGCGCTTTTAATTAAAAATATACTACAATTTACTAGACTGAGCTACTAGAATTGCGGACCTGAGCAGGTGTAGGAGTTCCACCCACAGCTTTCTTGCAACCTTCGTTGAATAGATCCAACATCTCACTCCCGTTCCTTGCGGTCATGACTGCAACTGAGCAGGCATTATTCAAATTTTCAATGCATTGGTGGACCACCGTGGCGTAGATGATTTTATGACAATAGCCAACAGAGATGGCTATGTGGTTTCGGCACGCCTTTGTGCCATAAAAATGGCATGACAGAGATTGCTCTTCGCATGGATACAGTGGGTAAGCTTCACACCCACCTCTGCTCTAAGGGACGACAGCTTGTACACTAACCTGGTGGGTCATCCACCTTGCCCAAAACAACAACAATTAAAATACTCAGTCACTTGTAAAGCAAATAAGACTTTTCTGTATTGTCTCTATCCTGACTCATTTCCTGGGTGATTGTGTGGGTGCGTGACAACATCAAGCAATGCATTATTGCTAACTATAAACTCTAATGCTTATGGCACTCAACACCAAATGAGAATTTTGTGGCTCGTGGTTACTTGTTGTGATAGCTCAGTGATGATAATGAAATGAGTGTTAGTGTAGCGTCCCGAGACTTTCTTGAAGGTGAAAGAAGGCATAGGACTAAGACAGAATAGGGATTCAATAAAGAGAGGGAATGGGGCCGCTGGCATGACCCGAAGACTAGCCAACGTGGCGAGGACAGTATGGCTACCTAACCGACCAACACTGAAATGGACAGTCAGAACAAACAAAGCATTACAGTTGGAGCTTTCAGTCCTACCTGCTCTACACAAGCGTTAAATTCAACTGCTATAATTCAAAACTGTCGATTGTGATCCTGTAAGATGTGTCGGTACTTAATATCAGCATCGACCTGATATTCTTAGCTAATCTCATGCGTCACAAATGCGTGACGTGCCAGTTGTCAGGTTATGCTAAATGGTTGTGACAATCTACATCACAAGCCAAGAACAATGGCACACATGTGAGTTGCTCTTGGTGTGAAGACAGTATCAGAGTAGAGTGACATAAAAATGCTAAGCGTTGGTGTCATAACAAGGAAATGAATTGTTTGGGCTGTGCAGGATGATTTTCAGCTGCAAACTCAGCATTGAACGTCTTACAAAACCTCCTTTGGCCAAAGAACTGCACTTGCCGGCACCTCTTTTCTTTGCGCATTCCACACCTAGAATTTAGTAAAGTGCATATTGACAAAAGCGTCTTTGGTGGAAGCTTTTTAGCTCCTTTTAACTTCTAAGTAAGGCTTTATTTACATTGACCTGCATAAGCGACAGTGATGCTGGAAAACTGTTTGCGGAATAAATTACATCAACTAAGCACTGGTAGGGAAGAACTAAGGCAGCACAAAATTACAGGTAAATATGGGTCCCTCTTCGTACCACTCCACCTAATCTGTGTGTCACTAGTATAAACCTCCCATTTTGGTGGAACATATTGCGACCTCAATGGTGAAGAAACAATCCACATTGGTGGTAGGAGCAACCGATCCCAATCCTTGACTGGCTACCACTTCCAAACCTCGCAGGGTCCACTGTCACAGCGTCAGAAAAAAACTTGTCGATTTAGGGAAGTAGATCAGATTTAAATCTTTTAAAGTCGGTCCTAAACACATATTCAAACCAGATTTTGCCCCCTAGATGACAATCTGATGTGACAGCTGTGTGATGAATGTATTACGGTCGCAAAATTGGCCGATTATTTCGAACTTGATTGTCTTTCTCCATCAAACCCACACTAGAGTCAATTAACCTGATACTAGAGTATCGGGTTGAACTCGAGTGACAGAAGTCAACTCCACTCACATTATCCGTGTTTTCCCTACTCTCCTTTTTAAAAAACCCCCCTTCCGCCCAGTCAATTCAGTGAGTGGATCCAAAAGGTTCTCAATGCAAATTGTGCATGGGATAGGTCCTTCAAACGCTCTCTGTGGGATGCTAGCCTCGAAACAAGTCCAACTGAGGGCTCAAAAGGCACAGGTGGAGCAAATAAAGTAATTGCAAAGTGAAACACGACATTTATCACTGACGTACACTTTGTGTCGCCTTCTCTCCAGTGTAATGTGCATTTGCAATAAATTTAACGCAATTCTGCTGTATTAAATAGCAGAAACTGCAGGACGTCAAATTGGAGCTGAGGATTAGTTTTGAATAAAACTACGAGAAACACAGGTAGCCTTACCGTCTAAGGCACTGAAACTGATTCGTCAAGGTAAATGCCATTGCTAGACAACGTCTTGCCAATGGAGAACAGAGACGAGATAAGCACAGTCCCGACTACCTCGCTTGCATCCTCCAACTGCCTATATGATTGCCACTTATCTGCACGAGATGTGGTTAAGCTTGAAACCTGGAGTGTCCGCATAAACATTTATCTTTGGTGGCATAAATTCAGGCATCAACTTTGGCATTGGTTTCTTAATTCTGCGCCGTTCCGCAGAACAATCTCAGCAGATTCGGACAAAGTGGCATTGTTATAGACAGATGCAGAGCACCGATCTTGACACTGATCTGGTTTACGATAGGCTCCTAACACCCTTTTGTAAGCCCACAGCAGAATAGATGATCTCGTCTGCCAAATCTTGCATGACTTAGGGCTTAATCAACTTAACAACGGATGCATTCTTTACAATTTGTTTTAGCCAAGTCGCTGCACCTTATACTTCAGCTTGGTCGCATGGGCTTCGAATCATGCCGGTGGCCTCAGCTATTTGGCTCAAAGCTAATATAAATACTACCATGCTACTGTGACTTCTTGCGGCTTCAGGGAAAGCTGTTTGAAGCCGCCCCTATCAATCCGATCTGTTTGTAAGCAAAGCGAAAAACCCATACTTAAGCTGCCAAAGAGTAATTGACGAATTTAATGCACAAATATTGCATTTTTTGAAAGATCGTCGAGCAACAGTTTCTTGTATACCTCCACTGGTCAGATATGGCGCCCTCCTTTGAAGTGGAGACATCACAGGCTGGTTGGAGGTCAAATTAAAGATTTGGGAAGATTATCGAAAAAGTAAACCCTGATAAATTAATTCACCACCGAGAAGTCAATTGACTACTTAGCTTGTGTGCTTGATTTTGATGGCAAAATTAAGGAACCAGTGCCAAAGTTGATGTCTGCATTTATGCCACCAAAGACAAATGTTTATGCAGACACTCCAGGTTTCTAGCTTAACCATATCTCCTGCAGACACGTGGCAATCATATAGGCAGTTGGAGGATGCAAGCGAGGTAGTCGGGACTGTGCTTATCTCGTCTCTGTTCTCCATTGGCAAGACGTTGTCTAGCAATGGCATTTACCTTGACGAATCAGTTTCAGTGCCTTAGACGGTAAGGCTACCTGTGTTTCTCGTAGTTTTATTCAAAACTAATCCTCAGCTCCAATTTGACGTCCTGCAGTTTCTGCTATTTAATACAGCAGAATTGCGTTAAATTTATTGCAAATGCACATTACACTGGAGAGAAGGCGACACAAAGTGTACGTCAGTGATAAATGTCGTGTTTCACTTTGCAATTACTTTATTTGCTCCACCTGTGCCTTTTGAGCCCTCAGTTGGACTTGTTTCGAGGCTAGCATCCCACAGAGAGCGTTTGAAGGACCTATCCCATGCACAATTTGCATTGAGAACCTTTTGGATCCACTCACTGAATTGACTGGGCGGAAGGGGGGTTTTTTAAAAAGGAGAGTAGGGAAAACACGGATAATGTGAGTGGAGTTGACTTCTGTCACTCGAGTTCAACCCGATACTCTAGTATCAGGTTAATTGACTCTAGTGTGGGTTTGATGGAGAAAGACAATCAAGTTCGAAATAATCGGCCAATTTTGCGACCGTAATACATTCATCACACAGCTGTCACATCAGATTGTCATCTAGGGGGCAAAATCTGGTTTGAATATGTGTTTAGGACCGACTTTAAAAGATTTAAATCTGATCTACTTCCCTAAATCGACAAGTTTTTTTCTGACGCTGTGACAGTGGACCCTGCGAGGTTTGGAAGTGGTAGCCAGTCAAGGATTGGGATCGGTTGCTCCTACCACCAATGTGGATTGTTTCTTCACCATTGAGGTCGCAATATGTTCCACCAAAATGGGAGGTTTATACTAGTGACACACAGATTAGGTGGAGTGGTACGAAGAGGGACCCATATTTACCTGTAATTTTGTGCTGCCTTAGTTCTTCCCTACCAGTGCTTAGTTGATGTAATTTATTCCGCAAACAGTTTTCCAGCATCACTGTCGCTTATGCAGGTCAATGTAAATAAAGCCTTACTTAGAAGTTAAAAGGAGCTAAAAAGCTTCCACCAAAGACGCTTTTGTCAATATGCACTTTACTAAATTCTAGGTGTGGAATGCGCAAAGAAAAGAGGTGCCGGCAAGTGCAGTTCTTTGGCCAAAGGAGGTTTTGTAAGACGTTCAATGCTGAGTTTGCAGCTGAAAATCATCCTGCACAGCCCAAACAATTCATTTCCTTGTTATGACACCAACGCTTAGCATTTTTATGTCACTCTACTCTGATACTGTCTTCACACCAAGAGCAACTCACATGTGTGCCATTGTTCTTGGCTTGTGATGTAGATTGTCACAACCATTTAGCATAACCTGACAACTGGCACGTCACGCATTTGTGACGCATGAGATTAGCTAAGAATATCAGGTCGATGCTGATATTAAGTACCGACACATCTTACAGGATCACAATCGACAGTTTTGAATTATAGCAGTTGAATTTAACGCTTGTGTAGAGCAGGTAGGACTGAAAGCTCCAACTGTAATGCTTTGTTTGTTCTGACTGTCCGTTTCAGTGTTGGTCGGTTAGGTAGCCATACTGTCTCCGTCACGTTGGCTAGTCTTCGGGTCATGCCAGCGGCCCCATTCCCTCTCTTTATTGAATCCCTATTCTGTCTTAGTCTTATGCCTTCTTTCACCTTCAAGAAAGTCTCGGGACGCTACACTAACACTCATTTCATTATCATCATTGAGCTATCACAACAAGTAACGACGAGCCACAAAATTCTCATTTGGTGTTGAGTGCCATAAGCATTAGAGTTTATAGTTAGCAATAATGCATTGCTCAATGTTGTCACGCACCCACACAATCACCCAGGAAATGAGTCAGGATAGAGACAATACAGAAAAGTCTTATTTGCTTTACAAGCGACTGAGTATTTTAATTGTTGTTGTTTTGGGCAAGGTGGATGACCCACCAGGTTAGTGTACAAGCTGTCGTCCCTTAGAGCGGAGGTGGGTGTGAAGCTTACCCACTGTATCCATGCGAAGAGCAATCTCTGTCATGCCATTTTTATGGCACAAAGGCGTGCCGAAACCACATAGCCATCTCTGTTGGCTATTGTCATAAAATCATCTACGCCACGGTGGTCCACCAATGCATTGAAAATTTGAATAATGCCTGCTCAGTTGCAGTCATGACCGCAAGGAACGGGAGTGAGATGTTGGATCTATTCAACGAAGGTTGCAAGAAAGCTGTGGGTGGAACTCCTACACCTGCTCAGGTTCGCAATTCTAGTAGCTCAGTCTAGTAAATTGTAGTATATTTTTAATTAAAAGCGCAAAGGAGTAAAGAGAGACTCCTCTAATTTTGATTTAAGAGGCGATGTGGTGTTTTTAATTAGGGACACTGTCACAAGACCGAGTTGAAATACATGACATGTTTTCGCTATGCTTTTGCCACTCGTCACATCAAATTGTGTCACTAACACACAAACTGGCCAAATGCATTTATCGCTTTTTTTGGTTTATGGCAAATGTAACAGCTTTATCTGTTGATCGGCAGTTGAGTAAGCCAAAGCATCAGCTGGGCCACAAAAGTAGATTTTCACACAAAATTCTATGCAAATAAACGTGTGAATACGACAGGATGATGAAAATGCGAATCCAATGTTAAAAGCACGTTTGGGTGAAATTTTTGCAAATTCAGTAAGTGTACTTTGAAATTTTATTTATTCAAGGCGGTGTTTTAGTTGGGCGGCGTTCATGGCTCCACGATTCCACTTCCACCACCAGCAATAAATTCTTGTTTACAGTACTACTTCTTTCGGCTTCAAGAAAGACTGTGGGTGCTTGCATATCTGCCCACAAATAATTTTGATGCTATTTAATTTTTAAAAAATCGTGGCTTTAACCTCGGTCTACTACCCAGCTTTACAGTTTTTGAATCTCCAGGAACAGAGGGAAAGGACTGTGTTTGCATCTGCTGTTGATAGATACACTTTGATTCGTTTGAAAGTGAGTAATTTGGATGTAATACTTCGGTTGCTTCTTTAACCCTGGAGTCAGTAAAAAAGCCACCGCAGCACCTTCGAAAGATGACCTGCCTTCAGGTCACGTCGGTAGCCGTCGTGTCGTACTGAGTATCAAATATGCATATTTCGCATTCGATCGTTTTAAGGGAAGCCTCGAGGTGCTGGATTATTGTCAGGACATCTATCGTGCATTCTACCACTGCTTGAGAAGCTTTAGAGTGGTAGAAGAAGTCCATATGCTTCAGATGAGAGAACCGATGACGGCTCTTAACAAGATGTTAAGGCAGCTACTCAGTTCTGTGATCCACTGTGGCCATCTGTCATCAGGACAAGATCGTTGGAGGCTGCCTATTGTTCTTGCATGTAGACAGAAATAATAAATTGGGAATGAATTGACAGAGATCACAATGAACGAACCACTCTTGACCAATTGAAAAGGCGGACCCGCTATTTGCATTACGTAGCACATAACAAACACTGGTACTGCATTTTAGGTCCATCCTACTCGCTGGAGGAGGGAATATGCATTTGTTCAACGCTCACTCGTTTTCTGTCGCTTAAAATCAGGGCAGATCTCACGTTCCCACTTGGGGAGAAAGCACATTTGTATGAGAGGCCCTCAGCAAATATCACTGCCGGATTACAAAATGCCAACCTCAGTAGACTTTATTGAATGTCGCAGAATCTCCTATTAATTAAGAGACATGAAATTAGGACCAAGTTTCGAAGGATAGTCATCTGCAATGTTCAGGCTAAACAAAACGATTATCCAATGCTTTTACCGGATTTTGATAACAAGAAATCGTGTGTTGGTCTTTTTTTCAAGCTGGCTTTTTTCATCTGTCTGCATTCGTTGTTGAAGACGCTATGCTTTGTCCAGTACTGAGCGTAGTCATTTTTCATATTCCCTCGAGCTTTTCACTGCTGCTTTTAATTTTCAAGACCATCCTTCATGTTTCCTGCCTCAACCTGATAGAAATTAGTTCTGAATTACGACTTTTTAAACTGGTCTGTCTGCTAAGGCAGGATTAAATTAAAAGTTGATGCTGCCAAATTCGTTTCTGTCTCACTTCTGTCGCATGCCCACCTGTCTGCTCTGATGGTGAAATCTACTGCCTGATGCCAACGGAGGGTGATAAGCATCACGTAAAAACTCATCACAATGAGATTATGAAGAATATTGGAGCTTTAGCTCTCTATTTCTCTCTCTCTCCCTCTCTCGCGAAACCGACAGGCTGATCCAGAATATCGCAGCATGGTGGAAAATCGTTTTATTACAATTCTTATGAAATGTTAGTAGAAACCGACAAATTAATGCAGTTTGCTGCACTTGAAATTCTCTCGCCTCCATTGTAGGCCTAGGAGCCTCGTTTAGGCTCGAGCACCTTCCCTACACCAGCCTGGTAAACAGACTTATCGCAAAACACTGGTAGTGTAGCTGATTGCACGACAGTCTAAAAATGCTCATTTATAATGTGTTTTAAACTGATTTCTCTCTACTGTTAAGACAGTGGCGACCCTCAAAGAAACCACCACCACCCTTAAATTTGCATAGAAAATCCGAGTTTGCACACTTGCCCAACTGCATCACATCATCAGAATAATTGTGGCACCGGGAGACATTTCTGAAATAGGAAGGAGGGTGTAATGCATGGAGAGAATGTGTGCACATTGGACAAGGAATGGGCTTGGGCTGTCGTGGTGGAACAGCTGCTGACCCATCCAGGTAACTTACGATACCTTAAGCCATGGAAGACCCAATGAGCACTTTGGATTCATTTTAAACACTCATCACTAACCAAATCACGTTTGTGCAATGGCAGTTTCTGCTAGAGACCAAAAATGCAAGCATTGCGGTGTTAGGGTCATTGGTTTGTGGAGCTACGATGGTAGGAAGGTGGTACTGATAGGAGCTAGAAATAAATGCATAGTTTCTCTGATGTCCAGAACTTGTTATGCAGATTTGCCAACTCCGGTCGTCGCGTTTTCATTTCGACAGAAGTATGCCTCAGTAGCCCGTTTCGTTGGGTGAGGAAGGCTGGAGGAAAAGGAAACATTAATCACTCGCTTTTGGCTGTGATCAATACAACGATGCAAATTCACGCATGATTTTCATTTCATTCTTTCTCGTTGCACGAAACTGCGTGTCTTGTCTCATATTTCATAATTTAGTCACGATGAAATGGATTTGTTAGGTGGAAGCAGTGTGGAAATTCTAATCAATTGAATGAAGAGGAATGGAAAGAAGAGGAAAGACTGACTCTGTGTAGAGAAAGTACATTCAAGAGTGCTCACCTCTGGCTCCGTGTTCTGACTGCGGACTGTACTTTCGACTCGAGCACCACCAGTGTCCTTGGGAGAAATGGACCATCGCAACCCAGACGGATTATGGCTTTTGGTGAGCAACTAGTCTCTTCCATTGTTCAGCTCTTACATTTGAATTTTACTTCCCTTTGATTAAGCACGCTTAATCGCTTTGTAACCCCTTCGACTTTCCTTGCGTTTGCTCTCGGCAGTCATTGTCGCGTGTCCACGTTTTCACTTCCGTTGCTGTAGGTAAAGTCGTGGACTCTTCTGTGCCTCTAAGTCCATTCTGGTATCTTTGCATCCTTCATCCCATCCACACACACATTCTGAAAGTGAAGTGTTTCTCATAAGTATTATCAGGTATAAAGACGCGTGACATTGAGGCGTGATGCACGAAATTTGTCACTTGAAGTTTGGTAAGGCAATTGGCCTGACAAGAGCGAAGTAGGCATGCGACACCCTGAGATTGCCAGGTGCCACGCCTTCCGTCCATGTCCTTTCCAACTGTAATTTTGGATTGTTCTAAATGCTCTAAACTTCAGTGGAATGCATTATTTTACGATTACATCCTTCGTGTTTCTTGTTCGAGAGTTGGACAAGTGAGTGTTGAGGAGTGCGACAAGTTTTCCAATGTTCACGTCAAGTTAATTCGACACAAGTTAGTAGAAGTTCATTCACACTGTCGAATACGGAAGGTTCACATTCACACCTAGGCGTATGTCAATGTGGTATGTCAAAGTGGTATTTGTCAGAGAATTTGAATTGCCGTTGTCACTTCTTACTACCCGTTTTACAATCATCACAAGCTTTTCGTTCTGCACAGGCATTTCCTCATCAATCCAAAGCGTGCGACCACCTGGTTCTAGGTCTTAATCCAGAGAATGCAAATGCTTAGAGGAATTGTGACAGCGACAGTTGAATTGCTATGGAGTGGACGTGCCCAATTCAGTTTCCTCTCCTCCTGCAAGATGGGATTGAAGGAGGGAACATTGAACACTTGCTGGATCCATCTATCTTCCCTTTTACGTCGATGCTTTTACTTATACATTTACTCGTGGGGTGACTAAACTAGTCTTGGTGGGCCTTGCACTAACAGCTGAAAAGAGGTTAGAAGAATTTGCATCAAGTGTTTTATCTGTTTAAACAACCACGAGTGCAATGTATGGTCAGTATACCAACGAGACAAGCTGACTGCACCAATTGCACCTCAGGAATCGAGGAGGAGACCATGCAGCAGGGCAAGATCTTGGCGTCTGATAGGTATTTGTACCAAACTGCAGATAACGGCGCCCCATGACTCATTTCTGTGGAAGTGGAAACTGCACGGGAGTAAGCAGGTGGTGTACATGGAATCCCTTTGCAAGACAATCGCAAAATGCGCGCATGCGGCGATTGTAAATCGTGGTGTATCATTTAAGTAACAACCTCGGGATGCTGCTAAGATCGGCGGAACAGTGCATTTCCTCGTACACTCCGACTCTGTTGTGATGCCGATGGGAATGTTTCATTAGTCTTACATCGAAGGCTATTGAGAAGCAGTAAAGCGTGGTGGGCACAGGCTGGAAGCGTTTACACAACATGCATGAAGCAGGTACAACCCACGAGCTTACATTTTGCAGAAGGGCTTGTGTGTAGCAGTTTGGTTGCATGTCACTGGCGTTTGTAATGGAATTCCGTGTGACATGTTATCTGGTGTGCTTGAAGTCCTATTGAGCGATAAAAATGATTTTAGTGGATCTCGATGAGGAGAAACCGCATGTTAGTGCTTCGTCTGAAAGATTGCTTTTTTATCTTTCTGCAGTGGCTGTGCTTTGTCTATCACTGAGCACATTTATTGCTTCTCTTCGTCGGCGTAGCTTTCTCTAGTCTTTCACTGCTCCTTCAGGTTTACACTTCTGTGGTCTATTGAATCCCAAAAACATTGTGATGGCATTTCGTTTGCGTTTATTTGTTTAGCTTTTGTGTGCTCTACTGTTAAGGCAAAGCATGCTGCTCTGTGTTGAGCTACCTACTAGCATCCTCGTGCTTCGGATTTGAACAATGTGGTTTTGGTTGAGTACAAGAGACGCAGTACAACATACTCCATCTGCTACCGCGTTTAAAGCACGATTGAAATGTCTGCTTGCATGTGGGATGTGAGTCAAGCATGTCGGCATTAGGAATCAAGGTGAACTCGACTTCATAGTCGTAGCGATTGGCATCTTGTATTATTTTGGTGTTTGGAGAATGCGTAGCGTGTGGTGCTAGAATGTGGTGCATAAGCCCAGATCAACAACATATCAAGAGCTTTTAGTCATATTCGTAGCGAGTTACGATTTGATTGCAGTCCACTTGCATTAAATGGGGAGAGAAAATTGTCACTCATGTCTGCATGGATTAAATGCTTGTCACCGAATGAAGGTTCTTTATCCCCTTTACACTCGTCTTAAAAACTTGCGCAATGCTTTGGACTGCTTGAGGCGGAGGTAGCTTAATTTACCTCTGAGGAGATTTATTATGTAGATTAGTAGGGATGGCGAGGTGGGTGGGGAGGAGGGACGTGCACCACCTCACCTCATCTCCCATATTTCTTCACGCGATGATTATCAACGCCACTTTCAGCGTTGCACGGCCCATTGTGAAATGAGCCGCGTGATTGGACCTACAAGTGTGGCGAGAGAAATTCTCACGGTAAAAAGAAGTTTATATTGTAAAAACTAGATTCAAAATGCCTCAAGTAAGCTGAGTCTCTAGCAGGCTTGTGAATTGTTTTGGAAAAAGTGGTAGATCGCAGTGGGTAAGTGAGATTGATTTGAATGAGAGAACTGGCTACTGAAGGAAGCCGTATGCAGTAATGTATTCTCCATTTCGTGCAAAACGCCACATCAACTTACTGGATTGTCTTATTTGCCGAAGTGTGCATTGATGTGGGATGATGGATTGGGGTGTAGAGTGTGCGTGTTTTCCACAACCTCATTTTAATGCTAATAGAAGCGTTAGTTCATAGAAGCACTAACACGAATCCTTCATCCACTTGTAGTGTAGGGGTTCATTTGGTGCATATGGATTGAATTAACATCAAAATTTAACTTTTTTTCACTATCGATGCTCAAAACCCACAAATGGGGAGGTCAGTAGAGAGGGAATTCAGCCAAGGTGTCACCATTATGATTACAAAATCAACGAGAATGAGTGTGAGTGAAGTAGGGAACCCGAGCCAAAGCAAAGGTGGAAGCGCATGACGGAGGTTGGTCTGAAAGTGGCATGAAGGAGATTTGTGTAATCAATGGTGCGATTGCATCTTAACGATTATAAGCCATTCAGCAATTCTAGGCGTTGATGCTCCGAATGATAAGGATGATGTGCTTTGCTAGAAGGGTTGGAGTCCTGCTAAAATACTTCTTTTAATGGGATCATGCTGAGCGATGATGGTGAGAGAAGTGATTAGTTGAGGGCACATGTGCACAAGCATAGCGTGATAGGTGAGAGGGTTGAGACCGCCTTCCAGTCCTCACATCCAAACCTCACAGGCCTCACCTTTTATGCTCCACTTTGACTGCTGCAATCCTCGTCTTTGAGCAGTTGGGTCGGTGCATACCGTCTTAGTCCTACCCAGTTGTTTGCTTTGTTTTGTTCCCCACTTGCACACACAAGCACACTCACACAAAGGGACGTGTGTATGCGTGTGTGTGTGTGTGTGTTGAGATGAATGGGAGAAGAGGTGTGTTTGAAGTCAGGGCAAGAAGAACTGATCTGGTGAAAAATGCTTGGATGGTGAGTTTCGGTGAAACAAGAAGAGGAGCAGCAATAATTTACTAAGGGAACTTGCTGGTCAGTGCAGGTGGTGACAAATGGCCTTGGATCGCTCCTAGATCTCCCTTTCTAATAGGTATTTAATATAGAATTTGTAAGCAATGCTGTTCGTTTCCAAATCTTTGCATTTGTTTCTTAACCAAATTCTGTTTTAGCTTTAAGGAATCAACTTCATCGCAATGATATTGTTTCTCTGGTCAAAAGCACCCGTCCAAGCCCTTCCATTTCTCTCATTGATTCCTTCGAAGTTTAGGTAGCACACGCTTCTCCAATAATTAGGACTGTCATTTGGCAGAACAGGGAGACAGCCAGCACCGACTTCAATCCAATTTGTGCGAACTCGCATCACTGCTTCGGGGTTACTCCTTTGTTCCTTTTGCTTAAGATTGCACGTAGTCTGTCGACGTCTAAGTCACTTTCTGTCACTTTGGCATTGCTCAGTTTGGGTTACGCGACTATAAAATAAAGTAGTTACCATAACTTTCTAGTCGTACTGTGTTGAAGATTACAGTTGTTAGTGCAAAAGTACGGCACTACGTTATGCCACCAACTACCGCATTTGATGCTCCTCCCACCTTCACGGCTTCAAACGATGTGAGAGGCCTTTCCAAACCCTTTTCACCTATTCAAGCTATTCCCGTATTTCAGCAAGCTTGTCAACAGCGTGAATTCTGCCATTCATTACGTTCTTGCTGTCATAGCTGTGTGGAGAGCAGGTGGGTTGATGTTGAAACAATGGGGTGGACGTAGGACATTGTTGGTCCGAGAATGGTTACACTTTTTGGTCTGCAAACAATGCTTCAACTGACCGGAAAGTGTATTGTCAAGATTGTAGTGGAAGAAATGAATGCATTGGCTGTTGCAGTTATTTTGCTCCTTGTGAGGTCAGTAGACAGCATGTCAAGTTGACTGGTCTTTGAGTAGAGTGGAGTGGTTTCACTCACTCTTAGTACTCTCTTGACTCCGCATCATCATTTAGGGTTTGGGCTCATCAGTGTGTTAGAAATGAGTGACGAGTAGATTAGAAAGCCACAAATGCAAAAGTTTGCCTCCTCCTCCTCCTCCTCCTCCTCCTCCTCCTACACGTGTTCCACTCCCCTGCATCGCATTCTGCTCAGTATTCTCTTTTGTGGCATTCTGACAATGTGCCACGACTTGCTTTCTTACATAGCAGTTAATGTTTTAGTCAACTTAGTCCCTTCTTGCCTGTGTCTGTCTGCTCACTTCTTGCTCCACTGAGCAGATACACGTTGCCTCTGTTCATTTGACAACAACATTTTCGTCAAAAGCACTAAAAGAAGTGGATCTCTAATGTTTCCCGTGTTTTACCCACTTACGCCTTGCCTTCTTCTCATTTTGGATGATGTTTACCACCTGTGCTTCAGTATTATGCGTTTGGTAATTTGGCTGTAGCAAATTGTCTGCTTGTCTCTTCCACTCTTCTCCAGTTCACTTATCCCCGTCTCCTCGCACGTAGGAGTCTCCATCTGATTCTTGAATTCAAAGTCAGGAAATGTACTGGGCAGCTACTTCGCTTTGTCTTTCCCTCATTACGTGACTTGATTTCTAAGTTATTTAGTTCACTGCTACTTTTAAGACAAGTGATGCCAAAAACAACGCTTTTTTCTGTTTCTGATTCGGTTGGTAATCAGTGTGCATTGAAAGGGAGGCACGCCTCTTGCATGGAGGCTGGATAGGCCTGTCAGAATAAATTGATGGGATAACACCTCCTAAACATGGGGAGAAATATTTCATCAAAACAGAATGCTGGCATGACCACGAAGAGCAATGACATTTGCATTCATTCAGTGTTTATCTTGCATGGCATTTACTAACGAGCAATATATGATCTTCATTGAGGCAGCGAGATGGACTTGCAAGAATTCTGTTTGTTGGGTTCGGAAGTCATAAAATCCCTCTTAACATCCTCTTTCTGATGTGTGGATCGCCTGCTTAGCACCCTTCTACTTTCCCTTACCATACTACTACCAATAGTCATCAAGTTGAGTGGGATTGGATGCTGGTAGAGATGGAAGGCGTTTGAGGTGAGTCTCCTTCGGCGACTATTTGATGACATTATTCTTTTATTTCATTACGTTGAGAAGATTCGCTGTTTAATTTAATCGAGCGGGTCAAGCCTGAAATGCTTTGCCTTTCGTTTCTTCTTGCACTGCGCAGATTTGAAGTCATGCAAGTGGTTAGCATTGCTAGGCTGTGTCAATTGTCTTCTTGAAATAGACGCCTTCCACTCTTTACTTGTCCAGTCAAAGACACGAGGGTAGGGTAGAGTGTTGGTAGGAAGAAGGAGAGCACACACATATATGTTAGGGATGGAGGAGAGAGCAGAATGTATCCAGTTTAGAAGCTGATAACGCCAGCACTGATGGCGGTTGGAGTAAGAGCGGCTGTAGTGGATTGATGCAGAAGAGAGACGGAACCACCCATGGAGACGGGAGGATTGTTCGACTGCTGTGAGCTCGGAGAGGGACACCCGTATGCGAATGCTTTGAAGTTAACGGAATGACTGCATGCACTAGCATTCTTGAAGTGTTGAGAGCCATCTGGAGGGCGACTTGATTGCTCCAAGTGCAACTGTCTTTGTTAGTTTTGTATTTGCAATTGTTGCCGTTAATTCGTTGCATTCATTTAGATGAAGCCATGAAGTGGTAGTTCTACACAAAGGGGAATTGAGAGCTGGTCAGCTGCATAGTGGCTTAATGTGTCTCTTTGTGTGCTAACTGGTGAATAGATGAATGCTCGTGGTCCTATTTTAATGATGATTGCCTCCTCCTCCTCCTCCTCCTCCTCCTTCCCCTCCTGCTCCTGCTCCCGCCCCTCCTTCTCCACTCCTTTGTTGAATGGCATGCTTCGCGAAAGAGAAGCAAACTGCCATGAGGCATTGGCATGCGTGTGACTGTGTCTGCTTGAATGTCTTTCTTCCTCTCTGCCTACGTTCTCTGCACACTTTAATCCTGCTCCTCTTGTCATTCTCAATCTTCGTCCATTCTTTCATTTGCAATCATTTCTATGCAAAAGTTAACTTGTGGATCTAGCTTCGGTATGGTGGTGAAGTTGTGCATCGAAATTCTCCTCCACAGATGATGTGATCACCTGGAGTTGGGCTAAGTAGTTCAACGAACAAGAGTTTGATGTGGCATGGGATTACCTTTCACAGACTTTTGTTCAAAGAACTCTGTTAGTAGATAGTGGGCAATCAGGAAGGGGTCTTAGATGTCACCCTGTCAAAACATGTTTCAAGGCAATTCGTAACGACCAATAAACTCATTTGTGGGTACTCTTTAATACTTTGAACTCCTTTTCGCTAATCCCAAGCCAAATTGTAAGTCACGATATGTATTCTATCAATTGAGTTATTTTTGTGTGTAAGCGTAGCCTCTCACTAATCCCTTCTTCCATTCATAACGATGGGTTGTTTTAGAGGACGTTTGATTCCTAGTAAATGTCCACCTACTTAACTATGCTGGTTTTGAAATTTAATGCTCTTGGGTACAATCGCATGTCAATTTACTACCTCTTAATGCATGAAATACTGGAATATGTATGTCTTGACCTTGAATTAATTATTAGTGGTTGTCGGAGTTGACTACTCATTAGCCAAATGTCATTGTTCGTCACCCACTTCAAATTCATGCAAATGAGTGCAAATTACTTCTCAATCATTGATTTGTCAGGTGAACAAATTGTTGGTGCGATATTCAACTGTCCCCATGACTGAGGTTGTTACTCATCTTCGCACATCAGACGGCACGAAATGGCGTCGATGAGGCATTACGGTACTCACCACTGTGTCTTGTCACCTTTCGAAAGAGACTACGTCTGATGCAAGGCGTACACTGAAATTATCTACTATGGATATGGACTATGAAACGACATGATGTTTCTACGTTGGTTTACTCTTACGTTCAGTACTGTATTTGTTTAAAAGTCCAATTTCATCCACCCGAAGATCTCACTCGGTGTCATTTACATTGAGGATGGAGAGGACTTGGTCTCAGTTTATTCGCTGCAAAGTATCACTCAATTAAAAGATTAAAGCTTCATAACTGTGTGGTTTTTAAGTGGTCTTGATGGCATGGCTAATCAAGGTGTCTCGCATACCCTCCCATACTGGAATGGCTTCAATGTTTTAAGTCATTCGATAAATATTGCCCACATTAGACATTGCAAAGTTTATGCATGATTTTTTAATTTGGATACGTTGAGTTGGTGCAGCCATTCATTCGCGTTGTACTAAACAAGAACGCTTGTATCTTCCTGATTTGCGAACGGGTCGGAAGATTTCCCTTCCTCATATCGAAGCACAATAGCAGTATGAGCAGACGAGGTGACTGCCGGCGAGTTACGAATGGACCACAGAAGTAGCCACTGGAGAGCTCACTAAACCTAAGGTCGCCCTCAGGACCGGTCGGGTCGTCAAACCAATCAATCAATGCTCGTCATTTACTGTTGGGCAAGAAGAAAGCCTAATGCGATAGCTGTAAGTTGTGTCAATAAAGCTTTACTTGTGTGTTTATACTCCTGAGAGCTGTCCAGTTTTTTGGGCTGAGTTCGATGGAGGAGTGACAGTGTTGTTTGTGTGAAGGCTTATGGAAGACGTTTGCCTTGCTAAGTGTGGATCGGTTTGCCTGTATTTGTCGGATTGGAGTGATTTGTAACAGTCGTCTTTTGCCTGATAAGCTGCAGCAGTTTTCTACATTTGATAAATTATTGCCGTTGGGAATATTTTACACACATTAGATGTTATTACAATGGTAAGAGCTATGTTTGAATGGCCTTTTTGTCTGTGATTATCTCCTGTATGTTTTGTGCTGTCGAGTTGTATTAGTTTGTCAAATGTTGTCTGGCTTCAGTACTAAATTCGACATGCCAATCTTGACTGTAGTTGGTTATTACCAACTCGGCTTTGTGCGTGACATTGTACTCACCTATGAGGTCAACGTTCGTTTTCTACTTGGTTGTTAGAACACGACTGATTACCACAAACTAGAGCTTTTGCTGTTCCAACATGGTACTGATTGTTGGAAGTCGCTTGTACCGGTTACGCGATGGATTAGAACCATCTCCTGTGTAGGCACGTTTTGTATCGATTCAGTTGCCATTGCTTAGAACTCCTGCATCAGAACTGAAACTCAGCGCAGCACATAGCTATCATGATTGGTATGGCATATCTGTGTCTATAGGATCAGCTAAAGAATGATGCATGGAACACTTAACAAAGCCCAATGATCTATCACTTTTGTAGTCTCCTACAAGATTACAAATCTGACAACACTTTGGTGATGATGATGATGATGATGATGATGATGATGATGATGATGATGATGAGTTTTCACAATATGGAAAAGTGTTAATGTCCGCATCAAAATTGCTGCAGGAGTAAAGAAGGACTGAATAGGATAATCCAAACTAAAATCAGCCATCAAGCGTGGCGCAAAAGAGGGCAAAAGTGTTCTTTGCTAGATGGCAGACCTCGTGCCCGCTAAAACATTTGTGGTGCTTAAAGCACTGTCTGCTCTTACAATAGTGGCGATACTCCTTCGCGATGACATGGCAAGTAGATTAATTGTAGTGACAGCATTAATAATGAAGATGAATTATCTCTGAGAAGATTCTTAGAATGCCAGTTATGCGACTGCACTTAGTGCTGTGTAGTTCTTCACAAAGAGGGCACTAGCTGCCTGTTAAGTGCTGATTTACACAACTGTTTATCCTCGGAATTATGGCTAAAAGTGAGCATAGACATAGTCGACTTGTTGTCGAGGCCTCCTTTTTAACTGTCAACCAGTCAATTGCGGAGAGCATGTAGAGCTGTGCCAATGGAGGAAGGCAAGGGATGGGATGAGGCATCGTATCCGTCCAACACAGTAGAAAGTCATCCAATCAGTAAGTTTTTAACATTCAACCCTAAATGAACACATTTTTGATATCAAACAAATAAGAATTTAAGGTGCGATTTATAGCTTTCACTTAATAACTTGATAACTTACCCTTCCAATTGTTTTGAGTACCAATTCCCTGTCTTGTAAAGCTTTAAATAAAGCTTGTCAATGAGGATTTGTAATTCCTCAGGGCTATTGAGAATGGAGGATCTCATTGCCCACGACCTACTCTTCTTTCGGTGAGTCACCACAGAACTCGGATTTTTTGTTGAACCACTTCTGGACAGTGGCATTTGATGCAGCATACTGCATCTCCTTCAAAGCATATGCAAATCTTGAGGCAAGAGGCTATCTCTCGTAGCTTCGTAACCATGTTAACACTGGTTTCGTGTAGCAGGTTAGTTCAAATAACATTTGTTAACTTCAACTGATGCTCTACACTGCGATGTGTCAGTATTTGACTCTCGCATGTCTGTGCTTGAAGATGTTGATTAGCGAACGATGGCGAGCATTGGAAAGGTCGCACGACTACCAACATGGCAATTCAGTTGGCTTTGGCATAGACTGCACCAACGGTTTTGTTGTCAGGTTCATGGGTTCCTAAGCACAATGTTTGACCTTCAACTAAATACTGCAAAATTGTAGTCCTCATTCATTCCTGGGTTTATGCAGTTGGATCTAAAGCATAGATATAAATGTTGACATGCTCTGGAGCTGGAGGCAGCGATGAGGGAGACTATGGAATTCTAACCCACCTTAACCAATGATTATTAGGTTTTCACTCTTTTAGTGTGAATGGAGCTGTTGATGTTTGGCCTCGAGGATGCATAAAATGACAACTAAATGGTCTCGAATTTGGTTCTCAGAGATCTAACGCCTGTATTGAAGTGGAACACTTCACCTCTCAATCTGCGCCAACACCGAAGGAAGGCGAAGTGAGGCAAAGGAAATGAGTCCACTCACTCAGCTGTCCACAGGCTCGGAAGTCTTTTTTTCCCTCTTTTAATCCACTCTCAAAATTGGCAGACCGGGGGAATGGGAATTGTTCATCCTTTGCGTATCATTGTACGACGGAGGGATTAAGCTGGTTAATTCTTTGATTAGGCAACCAGTAACATTCTCTGCTCATACTCACAGGTCTTATGCAGGAAAATACATTAACTGTAGGATCTTCACTTTGGACAACTTAACTATGACAGATGAAGCCTCTTAAGACCTCGTCTTAATTTCCTGTCCTAAATAATAGGAAGTTCTGCGACATTCGCTCTGATTCTCTGAGATTCGGTGTTTGTTGTATTGACGCAATGTTTTTTTTTTTGGTAAAAGCTATTAAACGAATGGGCATTCTCACACTTTGGGTGTGCGGGATGTGCCCTGGTCTAGACATGAGGGACCACTAGAGGGTTGAGCAAATGCAAATTTCATCAACTCGCGAGTTCGGTGAGCTCAAAAATGGGTTGACTGGGCTTATTACGTGCTAAAGCGGTTTGCTTGCCCTCCATTTGACAAGTATAATTGTTCCACCAAGATGTCTTTCTTTTTAGTTCCTTATCGTTCATTGGTCAACTGATCACCTCAGCACGTTGACCAAGCCTGCGTTTGCTGTTTACATGAGTCGATGTTGAGTCCCAATATGTGTTTCGTTTTTCCTTCACTAGCGTAGTAATTTCCTTCGGTGCCTTGTTACTTTGTAATTTGAATGATGTCCTCCTTCATTTTAACAACAACTTCCCAGTACAAATGGATAAACGTAGTAATGAATTTCGTAAAACTTTGCTCATGTATTTATGCAGGTCCCTAAGATTTTTATGGTTACTTGAAGATGCAATATCGGAGCAGAAATGCACGCAGTAGAGTTGAGACCGTGAGCGTGGCTGAGAGTTGAGCCAGCTAAACGAAGGACCGCTTAAATGGTTCCTTACAACTGGCGGAAGTCATGGCCCTGTCCTCATTGCCTTAGGTCAACCACTACGTGATTGGCTCTGCAAGGAAAGACCCACGAGCCATCCGTACCAGCCATCGAATGTCCACGCAAACGAGGAGATACCTGACTCCATCACATACCTCTCTTAGCAATTCTGGTGCACCTGCAGTCTCGTCCTGTATGGGAATGGATTCGGATATGGAGGAGTGTGTTTGGATCACGTGTTTCTAGGGCGACTGGTTTAGAAGAAGAGTCAAATGACTGAGGACGGAACTCAAAAGAGCTTTGCAGGGGTAGGCTTTTGCATCCATCCCTACATGACACTTTCTTTCTCACTTCGACGTTGCCCACTCATATCTATCTTGGTTGTACTTAGCTAGTACAAAAGAGGTGGAGGTGTAGCCAATCCACATATTTGTTCAGATGGATCACAGCCAAGTCTAGTGTAACTTCAGTTGGTAGAAGTTTTTCTGTACATCGCAGAATTGGATGGTTGAAGAAGAAGAAGAAGGAGGTGAACGTCACCGATCTCTCATCAACACTGTATGCACTTCATTCGCTTCGCCAAGGCTTATCAAGCAGCAATGAAAATATGAATATATGCCATCTAGGACCGGATTTGCTTTGCGCTGCAAAGAGTGTACCAAAAAGAGATTTTCTTGAAGAATGAAGACTACATAGTATTCGGACAAAAATTTGTATACGTGGTGGGATCGGGTTAACTGGAATGTCTTGGAGGCTATCCTACTTGGCACAGGCACAATAAGTGAGTACCCAGGTCACCCCTCTATCGAAACCGAGAATTAAATAAGTAAACAGCAACAAATGCAAATTTAATTATCAACCGCAGTCATACACGCAGTCGTAACCCTCACTTCGTGGACACTCATAAGCTGTGGAAGCTAATTGGTGAGGCGGGTTCAAGTCATACTTATTTTACAACTGAAGGGGTCTACTTTTCGCTAGTCAGACTGCAGACATTAACACCTGCCATGCTTAGCAGCACTAGGCGCATTGCTTTCTACAAACTTGCAATGCCTTTTAGACGACACCACCATAATGCCTCGATTTTTGTACTGATGTAGGACGAAATCTTGATCAAACCTTCGGCGTCAAGATAATGGTGTGTACGATGAAATTGTTCACTGCGAAATTACCCCTCTCTTCATTTTCATTTGCCACGACTCACCTTGTAGAAATGACCGGTTTCAGAGATGGTGACTGGTAAGCTTAACGTCAGTATTCATTGTAGTTAACACATTTAATGGATGAAAAGCATTGACCTCGGGACGTAACATGATAACCTCAATAATGTTGTAGTTGAATATTAATGAGGTACCTTGGTCAATGCATGGACTGTGTCTACGTGACAGTAAGGTGGGTTTGGCATGTCAAATGCAGCTGTATTTGGCGCGTATCGGAGAGAAGAGGCAAGGACTTTTCTTCTAAAATCAGCCAGTAAACAGTATTTCTTTGCAATTAGTTTCAGTCGCAAAAAAGCCATCTCAACGTCGTTGTGTACTTTGGTCTGTTGATAGCAAATGATCTATTTTATAGCGTGGCCTCATGAGTTCATACAACTTCCCATAACAAAAAATGCTAAACTAACTTATTTTCAAGTAATTACAAATGCCACCCGCGCTCATTGTTTCTTCCTCCACAGTGTGACGAAAGTTTGCCTTAAACCCAACTATCACTGAACGCTTTGTCATCCGGAGGTGAGGGCAAAGACTGGGTTACTAGTAGATACCTCCGACATCGTCCCATCTCTGTTGCCGACGCACCTGTCTGATCTACTGTCGCCATGCGGTTTTGTGAGTGATTCCTTGATGTCAAGGCAGGAAGATCAGCACCTCCCCTCTCTCACACAAACTGATGGGTGAACAACCCTGTGCCATAATAGTGCTACCCTGTGCATTGTGAAGGTACCACAAATCGAATGCGGCTCGCTGGTACACCACATCATCATCATTAGAAATGCTGCGTTTCGCAACTTCTTTGAAGACGAAAGGAGACATAACACGGGCAGAATGTATGTAAGTTGGGCAGAGAGTAGGGCTAGAAATATTGGCTTGGCCCAAAGTCTACCTCACTCGGCTAATGGACAATGATTAAGACATCCAACATAGTATAACATGAGTCGACTCCTCTCGTAAGCGTCGTCGCCTACATTAGCCTTGATCATGTTCTTCCACCATCCATCACAACGTACTTGGTATTGTAAGGAAACACCCATGAACTAGCAGTATCAGACATCGACACATGTCCGCAACGCTGCTGACCCTTTTGGTAATACTACTGCAGGATCTGGTGTGTCTGGCGTCGTGTCTGGGAACTGTATCAGAGGTCAAGAGAATGTGCTGACCCTAGTCGTTGTCGCAGGAACACTGGCCCATGAGAAGAGTCAAATAAGTGAGAAGGGAATTTAAAATTAACTTAGTGGATGTAGTAGTCTGAACCAGAGTGGACGTCATCGGTGCATGTGCACTTCGTCCGCCTCGACGTGGTTTATCATCCACCAGTAAAAATCTGGATGAATGGCCTTTAAGTGTAGAAATTGTCTCATTGCCAGTGCTAGTACGAACCGAAAGGATGGTCGTAACTACTACACTTCAGTCAAACCCAATTTTGAGTGTGTACTTTCTTGCGATTTTAATGATGGTAAAAGTTGTTGGGATCTCATGGTTTATCCGATTATATATCAGTCGTGAAACCACTTCTCAAAGAGACTATTAAGTTGGCAGGATGTGAAAACGAGGAGATTTACCTTAAAATGTTTAGATTAAACGAAAGCTTTGGTAATTTTAATCATTAGAGCAACAATTTGAAACAATAAACTTATGGTGGGTTTTATTTTATTTAACTGATTATTTTGGAATTAAGTGAACAAGCTTTTAAATAATCTTCCCACATGACTTTACTGTTGCCATGATCAAACTCGGCAAAGTGTGAATGAATGGGGATGGGGCGAGGTGGTGGTGTGTGGGAAGGCTGGCAGATGAATGTGCCAGCGCACCATTTTAAAAACGCTTACCGCCTCGTTCATCAGTCGAAAGGCGAAAATCCAAGTGGCTAATCAGTACGCATTGAACGTCTTTGGGCAAGCATCTGTGAGTGCAGAATACGTCACCGTCGCTACGCAACATCTCGCGACTTGAAGCCATGTACTGGCTAAACCTCTTTCCAACCATCCCCATTCCTACCTCGCTTTTACCTTCCAATCGGCTTTCCTAATATTGCATGTGGCTGTGTTGTAGTCTGTCAGATGTTGAGAATATGGAATCCAGCAATGAAAGAGACGAAATGAGAAAAGTGGGGAGAATGATGGGAATGAAGGGAGACAGGAGGATACTAAAGGCTGGACATTCTCCTCCCCTCTATCCAAAAGTGTGTTAGAGGGGTATTCTCAAGGCAGATTTTGTGTTAAGTGATGTGAAATCCTGCTTTGTGTTGTGTTTTGTTGTGTTGTGCTGTGGTGCAAGCGTGAGAGTTGCAGTCGGAGTCCTTGTTGTCTCCTTGGACCAAGAAGCTTTAATCCACTCAACTTCTAGTCGTATCGAGTAGGTGAATCTCAACCGAGACCGTTGTTTGGACTTCAACAAGTAATGTCACGGTTGGCAGTTGGATCTGCAGTACACCACTTGTGCGTGCGTATAAAGTTGGTGCAATTAGTGTTGTCTACTTCGGAAGCACAGAGCGGGTAGTCAATAAAATGCATGGAAATAGTGCTGAAGGGGAGGTTCTGCGACACCACAGCCTTTGCATTCTTTTGTGATATTTGACTCAAAGATTTGCATACGCTTTAACACCAGACAGACAATCACATAATCGTAAGCAAAGTGGACCTAATGACTAGTAACTAAATGGAAGACGGAAAAAGAACTTATGCTTGGCTTCCTCCCGGCTGCTGGAGGTAGAACATGTAGCCAAATTAGCATTTCCAAAAGGCTTGCGCCCCTCTTTAAAGAAGGGTTGTAGGATACTCACCAATCCTTTTTAAAAGAAATCTCAAAAATTGACGCGACTCTTTGTCATTAAATACTTCCTTATTCAGAGGTAGATTCCACCAATCGAATCCTCCTCCTTTCTTCCTTCTTTTACACTGCACAGATAATGCTGCTTCTTATCACAAATAGACACATTTGAGGTTGCCTTGTACAAATAAGCTTTTTCCTACCACAAAGTTCACAAGCCTTCTTACCACTTTTCGCATGGTTTACTCCCTTTTTCAAAATAATCGCTGTCACCTCCGGTCAGCTTTGAAAGAAGAGCGTTGGGGAGTGCGCTCTCGATACCTGTTGCAAAACACGAACGTTAGGTGGGCAATGGAATTGCTAGAATTCATGTGAGTAAGAAATCCACCTCGGTTAGTAAGCCTGTGAAATGAAATTGTGGAGAGCAGAAGGCGCTATTCAAAATCCGTGCATTTGAGATGCGTCGCATATTGCGTGTTTCAAGTTGTGTTGGGTGGTATTTTTGTCACCAATGTGACACTTCTGCCAGTTCTTTTTCATCTTTTTAAAAAGCGATTGGCGGATAATGGGTGCGGCGCGTTGACTTTGTCTGTGCTTTGAAGTGCCATTCCACTTGATGACAGCCTTGCACTTCAGGCAATTGGGTGGAACCTTGAATGCCACTTTATAAAGGTCTTTAGTTCACCGTTCAGGCACTTGAAGAGATGCAAAGAGATGACGGTGGTTAATTTGGGAGGACACACACTTTCTGCTTCCATCAGCTACCGCGTTGACTAAACTTGGTTAAGGTCTTTAATAACTGCGATGGGTCTAAAACGGCGTCGTATTGTGTTAAGCAAACGGAACTTCTGTGATTCATCCTGCCAAATTCCTTAGGTGTGTGGTGTACGGGGTGAGTGTCCGCATTCCGAGGTCCAATTTTGTGATGATATTAAAAGCTGTTGCAACGTCTGCGGCCTCCTTCATGACGTGGTTCCCCTAAAAGCACAGTGGATTTGCAAAGAGCATAGCTTGAGGCAACCTCGTCATGCTGTATTGTGAATGCACTTCTATTCTAATGTTTCTTGGCAGTGAATCAGCTCTTAATTTAACAATGTAAAGATACAATCATAAGTAAGTGTTCTATGGCTACTTTGAACTTGTTCTGGTCCCATATTGCTGCAGTCATAGCAATATTTTAAAAAGCAATAATCAAGTTGATTCGTTATAATAATCGTGGTTTCCATGGTTCCTCATTTATTACTTCTCCGTAGACGAATCCAACCTCATTAGACATATTCGTACCTTAACACTTGTGTGGCATTGATGCGACGAATGCAAAGATTGTAATTCATTTGAAGCCAATTTATTATTTATCACTGCCACTAAAGTGACGCCCAAGTTTCTCTTAAAGATGTTGTTGTGAATGTGTAGAAAGGCCAGTGATTGTCAAAAGGAAGAGAATAAGTGGAACACCATAACACCAAGTTGGTAACTAAGACATCGGAAAGTGAAGAGTCCTTGTAGACAGAAGTAAAACTTACGCAGCTGTTGTCACCTTGCAGCATTATTGTAGATGTCGGTGGCATGTCTGTATGTAGTTAGCAGGAATCTTGTCAGTCCTGATCACTGATTAGATTTTGCCGGCCTCAACAACCAATGGGAAGGGATTAATGGTGTAAAAACCTTGTTTCTCAATGCCAACGCTGACTACACTTCAACCACGGCTGTCAAGGCATTCAGCTAAAGTAATGAAGATGTGGAAATGTTTTTTGGCGTGGAAAGTTTTAACTTTGTATTTGCACCTCGATAGGTTGACAACTGCATGGGAAGGAGCAGACATGTGGAACCTGGCCTCAGTACATCTCGATTGAGGATGTTAGTTGACGATTTCTGATTTAAATGGAAAGACTAAAGAGCTGTAACCTTGGACGCGTTGCCTTTTGGTAGCTAGGATGCTGAAAACGAGGTGCCGATGTTGCATCAAGAGCTAGGGAAGCTGTGCATAGTGTCTCCGATGTGGAAAAATTGGTTACAAGCATTCTCTGCCTCCTAACTGCCTTATTCGCAAGTTTTCCTTTGTCACACAACGCCACCTTATCTCACGTTTGAAATCACTCTCCTTTAAACTGAGCATAGAATAGTTCATGAACAAAGTGAATGCCGCCTCGTAATGGCGTGTGTTGTAGGCAACATGTGTGCTTACACTGGATACAAAGGGGCATCTGTTCATTCACACCGTTAAAATACGCGAGGCCAGCATGCACACATGGCCGCATGCATAAATGCAGGAAGGATGTCCAATGCACGGGAAGTTTGAAATGCAGACGCATGAAACTGTCTGCTTCCGTGTATGAAATATGTCTGTTCTCTATTAGTCGCCTTCCGTTTTCAATGTCCCCTTGCATATGAGGCAATAAAATAAACCTCGGTATGGCCTATTCCGAGGACTGCAGAATGTTACAAGAGCTTTCCTTAGCATTTTACCCCTTTAAACAAGCACAAGCGCAATGTGTCATCTTTTCCCATGCGGGACAAGCTAGTCGCGCCGAACCGTTCCGCAGCAGGATTTGAGGACGAGACTAAACACTATCGAAATGTCATTGTACCTGATTATTTATTCGTGTCGAGCTGCAGACACCGACGCCGCATGACTCACTGTTAATTCGAAATCTGCTTGTGGGAAGAGGTGTCAGTCGAAGTGGGAACACACAAGCGCGTAGGCCAGTGGGCCAGCAATGTGTACTGAATTCGTTTCCCAAACAACTGCACCAACTTTTGTAATCATTACACTCTGTAAAATGCGGGCACATGGCGAGTGTAAAGCATAGCGGATACAAGTACCTCTCTCCATGGATGGGACTCTTATCCTTAGAACATCACATTTCTCCATTCAGCACTTTGGCTGCACTCATGCTAGCGCATTTTCTACATCGGTTATGAGGTAGTGAAAGGAGACAGAAACAGTCAGGCGCCATTCTATCTGGTCGTGCCTTCACTCGTGAATTGTTTGTGCTTTGAGTTGTGCAAGTTTTAGGCGCGGCATTGCATCCTCCTGTGATGGCCATCAAAGGATTCAAGATTCGTCCACCACTAAGTGCACTCGTTTTTGACATTCGTCTGTGAAGATTTTTAGGGCTTTTTACTTTTTCTCATCCTATGTAAATGCCTCCTTTCATACCCGAAAAGTCTGTGCTTTCACTATTTAGCTCGTTGCAATGACTTATTGTTTATTCCTGTGTTTGTTTGTTTGGCTTTTCTGCGTTTACACTCAAGAATGATGCTGTGCGTTGCGCTCCCTACTACCGTTCGTTCACTTCAAGTGCTGGCAGAGTGAAGTGTTGATTGAATTTGGTGAATGTGATGCAACATCGTATTTCTTCATGTGAAACCGCAAGCCAAGTTGTTATCATTTGCCTTGCAACAAGCACAGCTGACCCATTTACTGCCAAACATATCATGTTGAGTCCACTTCAAAGCTGCATTGTGTAGCATCTCGCCAGATTTTTCTAGTATTTCGAGGAGGCATAGCAAGTCGCACTAAATTGTAACCCACAACTTGTTATCGGCGTGTCAAAAAGCATTCACTTATGCCTATCGCGAGTGACGACGTGATGCTATGTCATGTATGCTAGATTGAGAGGGACACTCTCGCTCATATCCACGTAAAGTGGAAAATGTCATGAGTTGAAGGCCAGTCAGCTCCTTCAATTGAGCCTCAATAAAGACGTGCGCAATGCTTTCGGACTGCTTGAAGTGGTGATTGGGGCTTATTGCTGAAGGACTTTGTAATGCGCTTCAGCAGAGGGGTTATGCTTATCCCCTTTCCTTAGGGTTACACAATGGTTTGCAAAATAACGGAGACGTTTTTAAAGTTAAATTTGCATAGAAGAAATGGCCATGGCCAAAGGACGGACATAGCCTTGCTGCCGAGTTTAAAGCATTGCATACAACTGCAGTTTGAAGCCTGCACGAAGATTTGTTTGGAGTGGGGCCATAAATTACAGACGGTAGTGGTGATTAGTTTGAGAAACTAAGGCGAATATACGAAGAGGAAGTTATGAGCAACGATGCATCGTCCGTTTTGCATGGCAGCTCATGCAAAGTTGTTGGGCTGTCTCTGGCACCGAAATGCTCTTTGATGGTGAATCGAGGTGCCAAATGGGCAAGATCGTCACGAGCTTATTTCGAAGCTGCCACACTGCTAACTTTTAAAGCGCTGACAAGGATGCACAATCAATCCATCGTGTTGGTGTCTGCCTTGGTGCAAATAGATCAAAATGTACTTTGGAATTTAATTTCTGCCTCACCATTGGAGGTGTGGGATAGCAATTACATGTGCTGATCCTAATTTTCTCTTTTAAATATGCAACAGACAAAGTTCCAATTCTGCACATTTGCTAGAGTTGGAGATGGGATCACGTACGAAATAACTGAAATTCGCTTTGAAGTATGCTACTAGACGACGTCATTTGTGTTGCATTTGGGGAATACATGACCTCTTCTTCAAATGTTCAGCATAAATGATGGTGCTCTGACACCTTGTTAGGCTCTGGAAATTGGGCTAACTATCGTGAAAACTAATGTTACCATGATTTAATCCTTCATATGGCTACTGATGCTGCAGTATGTCAGCTTGACAGATGAATTACGAGAGGTGAGTTTTTCTTAGGAAACTGTCACAGCAGACGTGTCGTTGACTGGGATATTTGTCATGTCTCTCCTTTATTCCTTCCACCTACGATCCTTCATAGTGAATGAATTCTTCCAATGTAAATGTGTATAGGATAGGTCTTTCAGACGCTCCCCATGGGACACTGTGGCCATCAAATGCCATGGCGAGGGCTCGACACTTGAAAGTAAGAAGAACTGACTAAAGTGATTGCAAAGTAAAGCGTTACCTCTGCTTTGTTGCTAATTGCCGTGTCTCTTTTTTGTACATTTTGAATTGCGTTTGGGGAATGGATTAACGCGCTTCTGCTTCACAGTATTCAGATTCAACAATAAAAATATCAGAAACTGCATAACTTAAGCCGGACTTAGGATCTAGGTCAACCTCCAAACTATTTCGACAATTAATTTCGTTTAGTTTTGTGTAAAAGACGAGGCAACTGTGGAAAGCCTCATCAATCAAGGTATTGAATTGATCCGTCAAAGTCACTACCACCTCAATCCACCGTCCATCATCCTTGCAACACAAATGCGACGGACTGTAGCTTCCAGTACTACACAACATCTCACTACCAGATGTCTGGAACAAGCTACAACTAGTTTTGAATGCTCCCCACTCCTACCTCACTTCTGCTTCCCAAATCCCTTTTTTACTCTCGCATTTGATCGTGTGATGAATAACCAGATGCCGAGATGAAAGTCAGCACTCGAAGAGACGTTGTGAGGAAACTGAGAGGAGCCTGTTGAATATAGGAGATAGGAGGATAAGGAAGGAAGACTCAGTATACTCCCTCATAAACATAAATTGTGAAAGGGACCATTGTCAGGGCAAATTTCGCGGCATATGGTGTTATATTATGCTTTGTGTTGGGTTACTCTGTTTGGTGCTCCATTGTGTCCTCTTGTGCTGTGCTACGTTGCAGTTGTAGGAGTGCGTGTAAGGTTGGGACCTCCAAATCACCAATTAACTTGTCCTGGCTGTCATATAAGAACGAGAAAGTTGTTGGACTTACCCTCCAGATGCGTGAAGTAGATGCATCGCGGTCGCAATAATTTTTGAGCGTCAACAAGTAAAGAGTTCAAGGTGAGTGATTGCATTTGCAACGCTTCTAACAGGTATGCATAAAAGACGGGCACAGATCTGATTGAAGACCGTTTATCATCTGCTACAACATAGTATACGCAAAAATGGTAGTGCAAAGCTGGTTTCCGCAGTTGTTGTGACTTCGCGAGGCACCTTGGCCGCCTTTAGGCTGTGCGAGCAGTTCCAAGCCCAACCATAGGACAACAATTCCATTTTTCCTTTAAACGTCTTTAAGGGAGTCCCAGGGATTCACAACTATGCCTCTTCAACAAGCATTTTCAAGTGCCTTACTACAGGAAGAAGTTGGAACTATTGTTCCCCTTAAGATGTAAGTCATTTTGAAACCTGGATCACGTACTTAAAAATGCGATCCAAAATCTATGTACAATAAAATGGATATATCAATGTAAAATACAAATAAATACTAATGAGTAAGAGATATGAAATAGGAACTGTGGTTTTACTTTACCTGGTTGTGCTGTCAAAATTAAAAATTAGGGAGTCAATCGCCTTTTTGATAGTGAATTTATCAGCACTGATTTGTGCCTTCCAAGCACTTTATCCTCACCTGTTTAATCCAACCTCTAACAGATTTATAGCGTCTTCATCGGAACCTATCCACCTTCAAAGGAAAGCACCATCACAAAAAATGCAGAAAAAGAAGTGTCAATGGGATATTGTTCCGTAAATGCAATTATTGTTTATTAAATTTGTTACACGATTGCAGCTCTAGTGTGCGCGATCTTCTGCTGAAAGCAAAGTAGGATCAAACTTGCGTTTCAAAACAACGGCATATTTCCAAGCCTCGACTGTAAAAAAACACCTTTTTCATTGCATTAAGTATAGTGCCCGACCTGAGTGCTACCTGAGACCACGAGAAGTTATGGTAGAATGGTAGGAGATACAATACCGTCGCACAAAAGCGCTGAGTGTACCAGCTTAGTGAGAACACTATGCAACCAAACAGGAATGCAATGTACAGCAACCCAATTGTTGGTGGATCGAAGGGCGGGGTTGGACTGTCGAGGCAGTGCGAGGATGTCCCAGTTGTAAAGTTGTCTGACGAGTTAGCTGGCAAATCAACCAAAACGATGACTTTGTAAGGAAGAGAAAGCTGGTCTTTGCCACTATGACAAAAGAGTGAAGAAAAATTAGTCCTGCGATGCTTATTGATTGATGCGATTTGCTTCTTAAACAGTTTTATCTTAACACCATAAGAGCCTAATGTGGTTCTCATTGGGACTGGAACTTCTGTATTTGGGGTAGTTTTATAGAAAGGTACTCTACTCTAATCATTCTCAACTTGTAGGAAGTACAAACGAGGAATATATTGGCAAGTGTACTGTCTCGGCAAGTAGGCATTTTAAGACACTCACTGTTGTGTTAGTGAAGGGAAGTCGTGCTGCTCAGCCCAGCTACTTCATGCCTTTCTCATGACCGCAGTTTTGCCCACTTTAAAGCAAATCATGTATCCTACACAAAGTATAACCTGGCATTATCATTAGACCGAGAACATCTTATGCACACTTAACACGCCATTTGGTACAATTAGCTACCACAAGCCAAAAAAAGAGCATACGTCACTCATTTGTGACGGGTGAGTTTGGCTGAGGAAATGCAATCAATGCTGATATTAGTACTATAGCCATCTACCATGACCACCGCGAATAGCAATTTAGCACTATGGTCTGTGGCTAAAAACCATATTTTAGGACAAAGACTTAACACTGACTGCGTGGGGCTGACAGCTGACAGCACCTAAGTCTTCACCATTGAGTCATCGCAGCAGCTTACGACGATGTGCAAAATTTGCATTTTGTGGTTAATGTTGCAACCAACATGGACTTTGGTACTCACCTGAAGAACCCATTTAGCAGTAATGCATTGCCTGATTCCGACACCACCCTACACAATTGCCAACGAACTGACCCAGAATAAGCACAAGCTACAAAAGCATTACTTAATCCAAAAGCAACGCAGTCGGAGGAAGGGCACCTCCTAGCAGTCACCTGTGCCATTCCCTACGCTTCTAATAGCCCGATGAATGTCCAAGTTAGTGCTAGAGACGTCACGGCTTACAGTGAAGTTGGTTGAGATTGACACACTGCAAAAAATGTCAGAGGACATTCTAGCATAAAATGCTGTGAGTCAAAGGCGCACCAGCAGCACAGAGTCATCTCTGTCAGGTATGTTAATAAGTTCTTCTCCGTCACGGTGGTCTGACAGTACATGAAAATGTTAAAACTTCCACTCTGTTAAAGTCGAATCCACCGGGAACAAGAATGAGACTGTGGATCTCTTTCGCGACGAAGGCTGCATTGAAGCTGTGCATGCGCAAGTGTCGCATCCGTCCAAGTCTCCAATGGTAATGCCTGAACCCAGTAAAGCCCAGTACGCTTGGCAATGACAGTTGCATTGTACGGAAGGCAAACGCAACGAATTCCACCCGTTTAGTTTCTAGTGGCACTAATTTGCCAACCCGGGGATGTTGTCACATGTGCTACGTGGCGTAGGTGGCGCCTGGTTCCGCTACTCGTTTACGACAAATTGCATTAATTCATTTCGCTGACATGTAAAATAACAAAAAGTGATTTGTGATCGTCTTGATTTAAGAGCTATTTTAAAATTTCAAGCTGTGATGACAATTAACTTGGCCAAAAAGTTAACCATAATGTAAAACAATTGAGCTATAGTAGTTTCACACAACCCATGTATTATAGATGAAGTTGCAAAACACGACAGAAGGACACTAATGAAACTGCAGTGTAAGGTGATCATGATTTTGGCATTTTCAAACCATAGTAGTGTGATATTTTGTTTGTGTAAGACTGGGCTTGGAATATGCAGGCACTCAAGGCTCCGCGACTGCACTTCCGCTGCCGAAGGTCTCTCAGTCGTGCTATCCGTACGAGGGCAATAAGCGACCGGCTGCAGTGTTTCCCCTTCTCGCGCCTTCAGGGAGGACTTGGGTGGATACTGTGTTTTGCCACAAAAAAATTTCGTTTTTAATTGGTTATAAGACAATTATGCCGTTAAACTAGACTCACCCAATGACACAAGTGAGAATGCTATTTGGAGTTGGGTGGCACAGAATAAACAAACATTGGTAACGCATTTTAGGCGAGAATATGCATTTACCCAACACTCAGTTGTCTCCTGTCGCTTAAAATCAGGGCAGATCTCACGTTCCAACTTGGGGGGAAAGCACGTTCGTATGAGAGATCCTCACCAGATATCACTCACAAATTACAAAATCTCAACTTCGGTGGGCTTTGGCGAATGTCGCAACATCTCTCATCAATTTAGAGACATGTAATTAGCACCAAGATTTGGAGGATAGTCATCTGTGATGTTTAGGTTAAACAAGATGACTATCCTATGTTAAAGCACTCGTCTAAGGAAGACTTAAAGGACTAATTAGCTCTCTATCACTCAGCGATGCGAAAACGAGAAATGCAGACCGATTTCACCGCCTTTGGTTGGCCACTTCCTCGGAGAAATTATAAAAGAGGAGTGGAAGTAGGGAAAATATTCGAGCAAACGGATAGCTGATTGGGAGTGTCCATTTCTTACCACTACCACAGACCACGGAGTGAAATATCCCAGTCCGAAATAAGCGTCGAACCCTTGAGAAAACACGGTCAGTGCTATTTCTGGTGTTACTGCTACTGCCGATGTATCGCTGAGAGCAAACATTAGCCGTGGGAAGAGGGAATAAGCACCCAACACCTGTGCTCATGGCATTCTGAAATCTGTATTATTGTGTACAGATCTTCTCTATGCCTCAGAATATTCATGCTAAGATTTTTGCCTGCATTTTAGAGTCACTCGCATAATAAATTCACGAATGCATTTTGTAACTCCATTTGTCTGTCTGGTAGCAAAATAGTCGGTGTGGTCTGTGCCATAGTTCACCGCAGCGGCATTTTGGTAGCTGCAAAACAATTTCAAGTGGATGCGACCGTTCATAATCAACGCACAATGGCCTAACGCCAGCACATCGGACTCTACTCTGCTTCCAAGGCATTGGTAGAAGCTACTAAATCTGATTTAAATTTATCTGCTACATGAAACGCATTAAACCTGGTTGCGAAGCTGCAGAAGCTGTCTTCATGCCACATGTTTCGCATTGGTTTCAAAAGGAAGATGTGGTAAGTTGTTCTTGACGTCGCCATGTAGAAATGGTCCAAATGCAACTGAAGCCAGTGGCGACTCACTTAGAGGAGAGGGGTTGGCAACCATCAAAGGTTTGCATTCGCAATAGTCATGGGGAATTGCGAATCTCCAGTTATGCATGCATTAAGGCTCACTGAGTCACAGACAGTCAGTGGCATTTAGCACGAGTGAAGAATCAAGGAACTCGCACTTACGACAAATGGAAGGGAAATTCAAGTCATAAAAGCTAACTATCAACTCGAACTAACATACATGCATTATCTGGCGACGACATACTTGTAAAGCAACGAATCTGCTTACCAATTTTTATAAGTTTGAGGTCAGGATTGGATCCGTTAGGAGTGAATGTGAAACGCTTACTCATGAGAAGATACGAACATGGGATGGGATGGGGAGGAGCGTGGGAGGGGAATAGGACCCTATCTAATCTCCTGCATTCCTCTAATGGTAATGCTCTATATGAGGTCCGACACTTACTAGCAGTAGACAGACAATCGCTGGATAAGCGTCAATATGTTACAGAGAGTTGGAAAATGAGTGAGACAGAAGCGGCAACGGTCATGCGTAGGCTTGTTTCTTAGGACAGACCATTGCGTAAAGAGCACTTTGCAGAGACACTGCTTTCATCAGCAAAGAACCACAACGCATAGATCGTAATAGGGAACCTTCCATTCCAAGAATCTGCACACAGCTGTTTCTTCCTCCTTATAAACAACCACCAGAAGTGATTTGATTGCCTTGTGTCTGTGAAGGCGAGCTATCACAACTATGAATGCTGACGTGGCTTTAAGCTCATGCCTCTTAGCTAAATCGTGACACCGCGATTATTTTTGTGGTGAAGACGTTTCCTCCTTAGTTACAACATGTTTGTCCGCCTAATGTGCTATAACTGATGGCTGATTTCGAATAAAATATCGTTCAGCACATGATAAGTCTTCAGGTGACTGTGGAGAAATCACAAATGAGTTCATAATGGAAGGGTGGGGTGAATATTTCAATTAGGTCAAGCATCAGTAGTGTATTTGCTGTTTTATTTCGTGAAAATTTGCCTCAGATCTGGATGAATCGCAGGAGCAGTACCACCGTTTCAAGTTCCTGCTTCTACACTGATGCATGGGTAACGCTTTGTAGATGGAAGACTAGCTGCTTGAATCAATGCATTTCTATGATGATTTAATCCTACCACCTTCTTGTTCGGCCAATGTGGTGTCTCTTCTTGGTAGTTTTGAAGAGGCTTTGAAAACTACTTATCAAACAGGGTTGATGCTGATCAGTGAATGCTAGAATTTTATTAGTGTTACATTAAATAACCAATTTTATTTTCATCTTTAGATTGTAAGTGTGGACGGGGTGTTGCAGCGCTTTGATTGGTTACGCGATCGCCCAAGTCTTCACCGCTGTACTTCCTCCCATCGGAATGGCCCGTAGAGCATGCCAGTAGTCCCTCAACCCCTTCTTCACGTCAGTAATGCATCTACTGTGTTAGCAATGCGAACCCATTCGACGTTAGGAAAGATCAAAAGACGCTAATGTGTCACATTTTTGAATGCATTTTACTCGATCTTATTATCATGTAGCACATTCCTTGGTGCGTCTACCAATCAGTGTTAAATGTTCAGTTTGCTAAGGTGCTGTCTATGCTAAGCAGCTTTACCAGCATTGCATCACGTCCCAAGACTCCTCTGAAGACGAGAGAAAGACTTTGTACTCGGCTTGATGCTACTCACACAGTGCGGAGGCCATCGCACTCAGAGAAGGTTGCATTCGCTTAGTCAATCCTTCAGCCGTTTTCCATGAACATGCAAATAGGAATCAAAAGCAAAAGTAGTCTTCAGTCAAGAGGCGAGGGATGATTCGCTGATGTGAAGTTGAGCCTAATTCGGAAGTCGACTGAGGGTGTTCTCATATTGCTCAACTTCAGCTATGATGCGTTATCACTGCTGCAAAAGGATGCTTGGCCTTGTGAGATAAACCGAATGGGCAATATCAGTAAAACCGAAACTACGCAATTATTTAATTATTTCGTTGCAAAAATTTTGCAGTTACAATAAAAACAGTGTCATTACTCACTCAGACACGTTCGCCTTTCTTAATTTTTTCGTGGAACAGATATTTCATTCGATTGTGGGGTTGTGACCCTGCAAGCCGACATTCCACGTCGGCTACTACTTCACATTTCAACAACGTAAATGTAAGTGCAGTTCAGCTTTATTACAGCTTTTAACAATGATTTCCATGCAACACTAAACGATTGCATTAGGAATGGTTTCGTATTTCGCTTGCTTGTTTGTTTCTGGTTGAGCGAGTACGTGACATTCACTCGTGCGCTATCATGTCCAGCTGCACGATATACATCTACAACAGTATCACCTTTGTGTTTCCTTCAAGCTTTTTACTTTGTCGCCTGTGATGTCTGAATTTACTGCCGCTTTGTGTCCCTAAGGCGAACGGTTGCTTCAAAAGCAGCCAACGCAAGTCATGGGGATGGAAGCGAGTCTTCTGCTTGAACCGTATTTTAAGGTCTTACAACCCACACGCCTAAACATAATCGGTTATGTTTTGCGCTTTTGCTGGGGTTTGGAGGAGAGGAGGGGAGGAGAAGGAGAAGGAGCTGTCTCATCTTATCTTTCTTAGGTTGATGAGATGACTTTGCATAGTGTTGGACAGATACTCCCATCATCTCACTTGACGTTGAATGGATAGGTAAACAGCCTCGTTGGAATTACACTGTTCGCCGTATTGTCGATTACGTTAACGAATAAACTGTACAGATCGAGAAGTCATTAGTAGTTAGTCCATTTTCATCCTGCTTCGCTTGAACTTCATGAACTTAGAGCAAACCTGAATAAAAATACCTTGATTTCCATTCCATTGCCAATCTACTGCGAACCTGAGGATGAGAAGACGTGACAGTTAATCGGAGGAACAGCAGTAGTTTGTTAGCAATGAGACAAACAGCGACTTGTTCCTGTTCTACCTTAAAGGCAAAGGCCAAGCACTCCTCCATAAATGTCTGACTTCGAATGAATTGTCTGTAATAAATGCATTTATTGCAACCTCATGATTTGTTGGCTTCGCAATAATCCAATCACGTTTTTTCAGCTTTATTATTGTTTATCTTATGCTAGAGACTGGCGAACGGTCCGAAAAGTAAAGCGCTAAATATCCGACGTTTCCAATGGCACATTTTTATTTTAGGCGAAATCACTGACCTATTGCAGCACCGTGAATGCTCAGAGCCTCTGCTTCCTCAGAATTGGCTCTGCAACCAACTTTTGGGAGATCGTAATGGAGGGGTGATCAAAGATTTCCCATGAATTCGTCGTAATACGCTATGCCAACACTGAAGTTGACTTGTGGCGTACAGTGGCAAGTTCGTACTACAAAGACCGAAGCATTCACCTTAGTCAGTCCTGCCATGCGATATTCGATGACCAACTCAATGATAGTCTGTTTTGTCTTGACCATTGACAGTATGGCAGATCGCAAAAGCATGTCATCGCCATGACTAAGGTACCGGTACCTCTGATCTTGTATAAGAGCACTTGCTGAGGGACCGCTAAAGTGGTAGATCATTGAGTTTACTTGTGAACCATAGACATCAATGAAGACAGCTCGAAATATTGTTTATTCAGGGAGGAAGTGGTGAATGATGAGGAAGACTGCATATTTAAGATGAGTGATCCCAATGCAGTTGTGCGACATCTACATGTCCTCACTTGATCCCAGCACGATCCATAGGTTGTGCTATTTATGGTAGCTAATTGCACCAAATCTCACCACTGACGGAGCTTTGATTTTGGGAGATTAAATTGTTAAGATACCACGACAGGCATGCTGCGGTGGGTGATTGTGCTCTGAGAACAGGGAGAGCTAAATTGCACGCAAGAATTCAAGTTTGACTATAATCAACTTCACCTAGTGGGCACGTCCCGAATTGTAAGCAGCGAAGTCGGAAAACAGCAGATCAATCAGACTTACTTTAAAGATGAGAAGTCTGCTTACCTTGCCTAACATTAGCGCAGCTCAATGCAATGAAACTTTTTTAATGCAAAAATCCCTAATGGAAGTTGGCAATCAAAGGTAGCGAAACCAACTAAATGTTACCAGAATAAAAAGCAGTGCTTTGAACCTCCTTAAAATCGTGGCTAGCTTCAACTGCAAGGCACCACCTCCCTCTCCACCAAGTGTCACACAAACAACGTGATTACTCAATTTTAACTTGACCTCTCATTTTTACCATTATTTCACCTAACAATAATGCATTCCACGGTGAGAAGAGGTACTGTTCCTTATAATTGATGATATAAGTCAAGGATGTGAGAAAAAAGTGGGTTCGAAGTAAAGAACCCAAGCGTTAAGCAATGAAAGACGGAGGCGTTTCATGAACTTCTAATTCACCCAACAGGATTGTGTAAAGGCGACCTTCCGAGGTCTTTGAGATCATCAATCATTCTCCATCGTCTGCCATCAAAAGGTGAGATTTAGTGGCTCCTAACCTCAGCAATTTTAACCATTATAAATGCGCTTGTTAATTTCTTACCTTTCAATGAACTAGGTGTGGTAGATTTGTCACTCCACTAATTTATTTTAAACAGGCCTGCCTGAATCATCACATGCCTGTCATTTGTCGAATGGCCTCCAACAGTGACCTTAAAATGCATGATTTACAGATGGGTTGATCCAAACATCAACATACCACGCACAAATTATCACCTCAAGACAACGTTTAAGAATGGAAAAAATAGGACTAAAACAGGTACAGAATATCCCCATTCTTTGATTAATAAAAATAGCATTTCTCGCAGAGTGTATGATACGTGAGTTTTCAAGGCATGAGTGAGAGAAGTGAATAAAAAGCTCAGGCGAGTATTTTTTACACATGAAGCAGTATTCTAGTAGAAAAATGACTTATGTTCTCTAGCAAATGACCACTGAAGTTGGAAGTTCAGTGCTAAGATCAGCCAACGAACAGTATCTGTAGCGTCCCGAGGCTCCCTTAAGGCAAAAGAAGGCAAATTGGCAGGGTAGAATACATATATTCACCGAACAGAGGGAAATAGACCGCTGGCATGGCCCGAAGGCCAGCCCACGCAGCTAGGGCAGTACGGCCACCCCTGTGACCTTGACAGAAACCCGCAGTTCTAACAAACAAAGTACTACATTGCCCCTCTCCTCTTTCGAGCGTCGTCCTCGACGCGCCCCTTCATACACCTCCCGTGTCAGCCATCACAACATACTCGGTGCTGCAACAAGCACCCACGAGCTAACCATGCCAGTCGCCAACATTCGACGCGATTGAGGCGATGCTTGACACCAACGTCACTGATCCCTCTTGACAGTGCATTGCACCTCGGGTTTCGTCTAGCTTGGAAACAAAATTCGGACTAAGTGGTTCTGCCGACCATCAGTATGTCCATAGGGAGGCGTTAGCACGCCGATCTCCTTAAGCAAGTATAATAGGGGTAATCTTCGAAACGAAGCTTTCCAGGTGGTTCATGGCTAGTGTCGCTTTAGTTGTTGATAGCTTTCTTGTAGAACACGAAGATGGGGTAGGTGCCGGAGGTGGACGTCGTTTTTGGCCCGTCCGTAGCACTTGCACTTCTTCCGCACCGCTGCAACATGCCGCAGGCGGTAGAGATCGGGGTGAAAACCCTATAGAGTCGGGTCCGCTTTCCGCTGCCACCAATGTAGCGTCCCGAGGCTCCCTTAAGGCAAAAGAAGGCAAATTGGCAGGGTAGAATACATATATTCACCGAACAGAGGGAAATAGACCGCTGGCATGGCCCGAAGGCCAGCCCACGCAGCTAGGGCAGTACGGCCACCCCTGTGACCTTGACAGAAACCCGCAGTTCTAACAAACAAAGTACTACAGTATCAGTGCGCCTAATTGTCATATAAGACTATTTGTCGCGACTGTACTGACTAACAAATTCTTCTCTCAGCAACTTGTGTTTTGTATCACTTTCCTCCAAATCTCACATTGAATGAGTTAAAGAAAGAGGTGTTCGTTACAGTGTTAAATACACACATCCACAGCAGTGGATGCGAAGAAATTCTATTATAGATACTCTTAGACTGAGGCAGTTGTCGTGAGGTGGCTGTTGCTTTGCCCGGCTTTAAACGTTTCCAGCCCCTCACTGATCACCAAGATACACACACACCTTTGTGAGTGAGTGGTTAAGTTTGGAACAGAACAAAGGAAGTAACTAGGCAGGAGGAATGTTTTACACCCGAAGTGGTGCACAACAGGCGAGATCAGCAAGTTGTAGGTGTGGTGAGTGGTGAAGGTTTTACATATTGACGGTTCAGTGCAAAGGGCCGCCCTGAAAACTTTCCTATGCAAAACGTGATTGTGTATTTCAAGGCGTCGCTATTGAAAGATGCTACTTTTGCTAAGCAAAATGTAGTATTCGTGTCTGCCTTGAAGCCAGAAGTAGTCTTCGCAAAATTGCTAATGACATGCAGCCGAGCGAAATAACAATGTTTCAATACTCTAAAGCAAGGAGGTTAGTGTGAGTTAAAATATCTCAATTCAGAGACGTACGATTATAGGTACGAGGAGATATTACAGAGTGGAAATTCCGCTTTACATTACCAACTTGCGAGAAAAACTTAATGAAATCAGGCAGCAGATGTGCTACAGAAATTGGACCCAGTGACAATGCTTACTCCACCTTCCAATGCTCATCCAGTTGAAGCTTTACTAACGCTGCTGCGCCAGTAAATAAACTAATGATGGGGATGAGCTTGACCAAACCAGCAGTCGCATAAAGCACATGAGGAGGTTAGTTAAACATTATGCTACATAATAGGGAACCTCTTCACTATTAAAAATATGCGTTTCTTCACAGTTCAGAAGGCACGTTGATAACCCAACATTAAGCGGGTTCGGTGCTGGACACCAAATGGTAGTATTTCTTCATTATTACATATGATAACCTGTTTTTCTTGCTTATTAGTATTGTAGGCGACGTGAGGCATTCTAATTCTTTAATTGTTCGTTTAACTCGTCGTTATGCTTAAGCAAGCACTCAAGGCTTCACTGTTTCAGTTTTGGTGGGCGGCACGGCCTCGAGGACATGACAATCATCCCTTCGTCTTTTAGGCGCTTCGGCACTACGTCTGTTGTGTCAGGGTTATGACCTCCTTCACATTCCACAATGCAGGCTTATTACTCCCCATTAGTCTAGACAAGTGATCACCAACCAAGCTTGTTGTTCTGCACTGGAATTTTGACTTTGCAAAGCACTTTAAACTGCGGCCACACCCATTTTTACTGGCTTTATAGCTAAAGGGCATTGTTTGTCCACTCACTGAACTTTGTGGCAACTGTTCAAAGTTAAATATTCTAAGGCGCTGCATTCGATGAGCAGTCAAACCTGCTCTTAAGAAGCGTCCCAAGACACGATAGTCGGGTAGTATAGTAAAGCTATGTCTACTTGCATGATCTGGAGGCCACCCTACTTGGCGAGGATTAATAGCGAAGCACATGAGTTAAACAACCACAGTATTGCACGTCTATGTAGTAGGTCGCATTCTCCCACCCATTATCCCGAACATTTTTCATGATTTTACACGAACAAATGAAAACAAAAGTGACTTTAACAACGGTAGAAGATTGCAATTTAATATAGACTCAAGTCTAATTAAAGGCTTGACTCGGGACAAAGTCGTGCTGCTCAATATTAGCTGAGATGCATCACCATCCTTTTAAATGGAAGACTAAACTTGTAAGGAAGACCAAAATAGCGACTTTTGTGCCATCAAAGAGGCATAGTTTGCGAACCGACTCAGTGCAAAGTGTTGAAATGCATTGAAACTAGCGTGTTTACCAAGTCAAATGCGTTTTCTTTTTTAAATATTGGGTGGAACGATCTCCAAGATAACGACGGAGAAGCCTGGCATTGAGGGGTACGGGTTATGCGTGTTAAGTTGATCTTCCACGTCAATTACAACTTCGCTTTGCGACATTATAGGAGGAGTTTGTTGCTCCTTCAAAGGCATTTTGGCTTAGATACGGTTCGTTACAATTATACTCGTGGAACATTAAAATGATTGCACAGGAATTGGGCTTTGGGTTTTGCCATGCGATAGCCGAAGTGCTGGAATGTTTTTCTCCATAGCTTCCATAAACCCTTTTTGTAATCTCGTCAGTATGTGGCATTCACTCTTTCAAAATCTCATTTAGCTGTTTGATGGTCGCTGTAGAAGAAAATCGGCCTCCTGAATTAATGCATGTGTAATTGGTTTCACTGGCATTTTGTGCGCTTAGAGAAAACTTATCATCTTCCTTCATAGACAGTCGCAGCTGTTTGTGGAGGAGAAAGAGAGCAGCATTTTGCAAGGCAGCTTAAAAACTGTTCCACCAAACACCTTAACTCGTCAGCAAGAGAATTAGCACTTTAGCTAGACTTTAGAGGAAGAGAAGAGGAAGATGGTGTTTCATCTCATCTTTTGTGTTCTGAAAATAATTAATCTGATATTCTCATTTTGATCAAAACTCTGTCTCGTTGGAAACGCTTAAGAACTCCTCGATAGTTCTCCCATTTTCACTGAAATAAAACAGGTGAACTGCTTAATTTTTATGCCTCGACCGTAATGACCAGCGAGTTTTTCCTCGTCAGCAAAGTGGATTTTTTTCAACATTCCTCCAAATCTCACATTGAATGAGGTGAATAGAGAGATGTTCTTCATCGTGATAATACGCATATCCACAGCAGAAGAAGCAAAGAAATTCTCTTACGGATGCTCCTAGACTGAGGCATTTGCTTTGCCTGACTTTAAACGTTTCCAGCTCCTCACTCACCACACACAAATACACACACCTGACTTGTGAGTGGGTGGTTAAGTTTGGGACAGAACAAAGGAAGTGACTAGGCAGGAGAAATGTTTTACAACCACAGTGGTGCATGAGAGACGAGATCTGCAAGTTTTGGATTTGGTGACTGGAAGAACTCTTCAACCCTCCCACCTGTCGCCCTTAGTTTATCACTTCTTTCAATATCGTCCTGCGGTATGACTTAGCCAAACTTGCACCCATATTATATTCTTAAGACGCGTATTTCCACACTATCTCACCACATCTAGCGAAGCTACCTTGTTCTGTTCTTATCCAACGTCTTCGATCGAAATGCTTTACTTTTAATGATTCGTCTGCTTCAATCACATTCGGTCGAGAACACCATTCAATCGTACCTAGCACTAGACAAGGGACAACAGCTTTGATCGCGGAGTCAAGATAGACAAAGACGGTTTGAATCTCATCCACTAGATTCAATCGACATTTTACAATGCAATGATTTGAAGTAAAGTAAACAATAGTGCGGAGCGCAACACAGAGCCTTACAATTTACGCATACAAGAGCCACAGGTTCAAGCAATGGGTCGTTGCATTTAGCTACATTATCAATGACATGGATGTTTTGAATTCGTGACGCAGCGGAGTACTGAAAGGAGGTATGGAAAGGGTATTTGCATAGGATGCATATTAAAAGTGAAGACCTGAGGGAACCACAAAAACGGGTACCCAAAACGACTGCACTTGGTACTGCACGAATCATTAAAATGTCGATGCCGATTGTAAAAGAGTGAAAAAGAAGCCTTAAAATAATGCAAATTTACGATGCCTAATTACCAAAGAGCTAGTAACAGGAACCTCGGACGCCCAAAGTGGCGTTTTAAGCAGGCAACATTGATAAGTGGAGAGTGCCGCACGGCATTTCGTGAAACGTTAATAAATGGCTTTAAGTACTGAGGTGGACGCGAAATGCAACCGAACTACTACATGGGAATACTTCTGCACCAAAAAATTAGCACCCGCATCCCAAATTCACCTCATCGACATTCATGAAACAGTTTTATGCTGTTTCTACTTCATTTTACTACCCCAAGTGCAGGCTTTTATACGGCACATAAATGTAAAAAATGCATCGACGTCAGTATAGCTGAAGTGAAGGGCAAATTACAATGTTTGTGATACAAAATATGATGCTTAGAGAGCCACGAACATGCGCAATGATTTACAGTCACCAGATGCACATCCTTCGCAAAATGTGGCGATGAAGGAAGTTGGTGCATTTGTCTGCGAAAAGACCTCAGTACACACTGTCCACGTTTACACGTGAACATGGATATAAAGCGTCAGGTGTCTCGAGTGTTTGGTTTCATTCTCGACTGCAGAGAAAGATGGAACAACCGACTTGTTGCATCAGATAGGATCACTGATTGTACTTGCCCCTATTTTGGCAGATGAAAGGCGACTTTTAAAATTCTCTACTTTGTAGTGCAAGACCAAGAGAACTTATTAAAATGGGTTAAAACAGCTGCAGTGGTAAGGAAATAAACATGGATAAGAAAGCCAGAAGCTCCAAAAGGCGTCTCACATTCCTTCATTTTATCACACATGAGAAACTGAACAAGCAACCATCACTTCCCCAGAGATTTAGCTGACACGAAGTGTAAACGAAAGAAAATTAAAAGGGGAAAGTAAAATTGCATATCCTGAGCATGCACCAACACACTTTCGTCTGAGGAGAAAGTACCTGAGATTACAAAGGAATGTTCTTGGTGCTTTAGGAAAGGTTATGGGCAGTAATTGAGGCATACGAAAGTAATCGCAAAGTACCATCATTCTCGCTTTGATGTGCGTCCGTGTGTGGGTGCTAGTCTTCCCTGTTCGACAGTGTGAATGAAAAAGTGCTTCCTTCTTCCAAGATAAACACACGCAGTACTTCAAGAGCAAGAGTATGACCAGATCAAAAGTGGTCTTTAGCTTGTTCAGGACACGTAATGCTCAGTCCAATGCAGCGAATTTTAAACGCAAGATAAAGAGATCACGACAAACTCGTGCGATTCGTCGTAACTCTTTTGTATCCTTGTAAAAAGTGTTACTTCCCAACGACAAAGTTGTAAGAATGGATTGTGAAAATGCATTTTCAGCGAAGTACGAGGCATACGGACCATTCGCAAATGTCACTTGGGAAGGGCGAAGGTGGAGGTGTTAACCGGTGGCAGTCTCAGTGTACCACATGAATACTTCACTTCTGTTTAGTCGATTCTCTTCGCAGATTGAGGAAACAATTTCTTAGCTTGCGCCTCAGCACACGCATACTCAACTAAAAAAAAACATGACTTAGAATGTGATGGAGATGTGGTGAAGGAGATTAGTGACCCATCAAACCCACAAACCATGTGGACTGCGCTGGTACTAAACTTGTCAACATCAAAGTGCGTAGTCAGAGTGCAGAGTCGGAGATTTGGCATCCTGCCTCTATTCGTCCCTGGAGAATCTGTCCTTTTAGCGTTGAAACTCAAATTGGAAGAGCACAGACTTTACACATGTAAGGACCGGCGTGTCCGCATTCTTTCCCTAGCTCATTTCATGGTTCCAGACCTTTAACATTTAATTAATTCAATTTTTTATCAAAGTTACCAAACATGAACGAGGGACGCATTGTTGTGCAATGAGGAAAAAGCGAATTGGATGAAGTCTCTGCTTGAAATTACAGCACTGTTTATTTTGCAGAAGGAAAAGGTTAAAGATTAATGTTTCTAAAGTAGGAAATTGACGGCAAGGAAATGAGGACACCAGAAATCATTCAATCCTTTTGATTAATTCTTCTCGCCAGATAAACATGGCATTAATTTCTGTTCTTTGATGAGGCATCGCTATCCCTTCTCTGCATTTTAAACAATGGTTCTTAGTTGATAGCATTTGTATTTCTTCGTCTTACCAGCATTTGCCAAGTACCGCACATCAGCAGCACAAACTTTCCTTCTGTTAGTCTGACTACCAATCTCTCAATCAGGAATTGTTGGGGCTCAGTCTTATTTGTCTGCTGAGATACATGAGGCCTTTAATATTACTTACCTTTCATTAACAAAGTTAACGAAATATTAGCCATTCCTAAAATTTCAGTCAAACAACTCAGCAACGATATTTAGAATAAATATTAACGAGTAAAACTTCCAAGTTATACAACAATTTTCATCAGAGATGGGTAAGAAGTAGCAGAAGTACTGCACTGAAGCAAGCAATCCCACATGCTACCCTGCGTACAAAAAGCGAACTCTCCACAACGCTTTCATAAGGAACGTTGATGATAAATGTTGCAAATATTTTATCCAACTCTAGCTTTTGTCCTCGTGATAAATAAAATGATACTTCAACCACAGGAAACTTCACTTAAGTGGTGTGGGCCCCACTCGAAATCTAGGAGTACGACGGCTCATTTGAGCAGCTCGAAACAAGGAATCAACAACGAAGCGAACAAGTCCTATTTCATTTGATATCGTTGCCGTATGCTTCTACTTCCCTCCCGGCAATGTGGCCTCCTACTTCACTGACAACGTTCACCCTCCACTAGCCGAAAAGGCGGCTTCCCCTCGCCTCTCCCCACCACCTCCACGTGTGCGTCCAATCAGTCTCATTCGCCTACCAAACCAACCTAGTCCAATTTGCTTTTTTTTCATTTTGCCTTCCTATTACTCTCACCTCTTCTGCCCTTTTAAGTGGCTCACTGAACTTGTATTTATAACCCATACTTACCCAACAGCATACACACACACACACAGACACACAAGGCCTTGCTCAATGCCACCAAATGCACGGTATTTTGAATACTGCGGTCTGCTCCCTCGACTCGCATTTAACAGGTCTAATAAGAAAAGTTGATTTCTATCCCGTGAAATCACTAAACATCCCTTCTTTGTAACAGGAAGTAGAAAGTTGGGATGCAAGGATTGCTTCCTACTGGCCACTTTGTTAAGCTGATCAGTGGTGACGGTGATTATTGTGCAAACAACCCAATCAACTACGTAGAACGACAAATTCACAAGTGATTTTACCATGGCTAGAGTATTTGCAGACATACTGAGATAAGGGAAAGCTACTGTTTAAGGCAAACAATCCGCTTTGAAAAAAAGAATAACCATAATTGAAAATGGTCATATTCAGTATCTATTCTATCATCCTTCTCCAGTGAGAAGCAAGCCTTCTACCGATGACAATGTTAAGACATTGTGCTTTTGAAAGCCAGAAGAAAGTCAAGTATTCGGTTGCATGCATTTCCAACTCTTTGATCTATCCTGCATGCGACCATGGGACTGTCTCCCTCATGCCAAAAATGGGCAAACCTTTGGTCAACTGCCATCGCAAGAATGTAAAGGGTGCAATGACGTAGCATCTCTTCCCAGATCATCGCCAAGCAATCTACTCCGTGCCCACTCAGCACTTTCGGGGTGCGTAGCACTGCCTCCTTGCAAATCTCGATCGCACCAACTTCTTGAAGCGCAAACAACAGTTGTGATCAAGATCCATCCAAACGGTACAGCTAGAACTTGGACAGAGAAGCTTGTTTTAGTTCTCAAGACACATTCAGAAGCAGTCAATTAAAAGAGAAGAGGTCGCACTCTTACATCTACTCCCACCGATTATCCTTATTCTTCCAAAACAAAACAATACAACGCAGAACTTCATGCAACATGTCGTGATAGTTGGTCCAAGGACAGTTCGAAGACTGCAACCAGCATTCATTTGACTATGTCTGCCTTGGTTGGAAGAGAGCGAAAGTGTATTCCCTGATGCTGCTTTTACACGTGATGGTTATCATCCTGCCTTGGCTTAGGCGGTCAATCGCACAATTACTTACTTGAACAGCAGAGCTGACAGGTGAGCAGTCGACAGAAGTGAGACACAAACGGAAGTAGCTAGCACCAACTTCTGTTCTTCCTCTTGTCTTGGCAGAAAAAAAACATTGTGTAAGCACTGGGCTAGCAACACGCTTGTATCAGACTGAGGCAGAAAATGTGGACAATTAGTGGCATTTGTAGACAATGTTATAAAGGCGTCCCTATTTACTTACGGGCAAAGAAATGAATGAACTTTTAGCGCGATCTTCTACATTTTACCAATTTTTAATCCACCATTCATGTAGCATAGAGCATTAGAATTAAGGCATTAACCAACAAAAAAAGAGCGACTTTGGATTTTGTGCTGCTTTGTGGCTGAGTCAGTTGCCTGACAATTCTTTGACGGCTGACTTTGGAAGAACAAGTCTCCTTCCCTCTGGCTATCATGTATTGTAGAGACTCGAGACTTTCCCAAAGACACAAAGAAGATATAACACTCAAGCTGAATATGCATTGTTGACATCAGAGACGGGATTGGGATGCTGGGACTGCAGCTGAAGGCAGGACTGCCTGTAGACGGTGCAATATTTTCGATATTGTCAACAAACAACTAAAGCGTTACACGAAGCGAAAACAGATGCTTTTATTTAGCGAAGCCATTCCAACAATAAGTAAGCCAACATATCCCATCAAACGCATCCGATGTTTAGCTAGAGCATGAATGTTGCGTCCGGAGATATTTTTTCTCAAATTCGTAATGTACTAAATATAATGGCGACCGAAAGTAACCTATTGTCTTACAGTTTCTTCTATTTCTCATTTGCAACGACCACCAAAAACTGGTCATTTGGACAGATGAACAGGAGTGGTCTTAATGTTTGTCGTGCAAATTGTGGAAAGTGGACTTCGTTGGCACGTGTCGAAAATAAGGCAAGGAAACCTGACGGGGTGGATCATGACATGAAGCACAGTTCTCCGTTCCCTGTTACAAGTGAAGTCAATGTCCGTCTTGGGGCATCCTCGACCTCTGGTTCTGCCTAAAGCCTTTCATTCGGTCTGTATGTCACCGACAAAACTTGTTTTTATTACTAACATGACTTACTACGCCTTCAAGAGCGACTCGGTGACCTGTATTCGTGGCTAGATCAACCAGACCGCACCTAAATCAGGAGTGCTTCTAGTGCCTTTAGCTGAATGTCTCAGGAGCAGCTATCCCCTGCGAATGAATAAACTTCCGGACTCATTAACTTAGGAGTGTTGGAACTCATAATTTAACTTTTGCAAAAGTGTCAGTTTTGAGGAGAGAAGATAGCCTAATTAATTGAAATTGGCTTCATGGTTCGTTTGGAGAACACAAGACCCTCAAGCTGAAGAAATGGTTGTCTGACACTCAGTTGGCTTCTTAAAGTCGGTTACTCATAGCGAAAACTGGTTCCAACTTTATTTCTTTATCTCAATGGCAACTAGCAACACAACGCGTTAGCTTAACAAACGAATGTCATAAAACCAGTTTTCTTTTTCTTTCACTTCAAACTGTTGCAGTAGACATGCGCTCATTTGAGGAACATCTACATCCATCACCTTTCTTTCAATTACTAATCCTTCCCTGTAAATATTTGTCCAAATCAAAAGGATTTCCATGGAAATTGTATACGGGATGGGTCTTTTAGATGCTACCCATTGGATACTAAGGTTACAACAAGTCATCCTTAGCCCTTAGTTATTGAAGGTAGGAAGCGGTTAATAAAGCGATCGCAAAGTAAGGGGCGAATTTTGACTTGTTAAGGCGTTCTGTGTCCCATTTTCTATGCTTTGAAGCGCATTTGGGAAAGAGATTAACGTAGTTCTGTTCCATTGCATTAACATTTGACACCAAATATCAGAAAGCATTCAACTCAAATTGGACCTAGGGGCTAGGTCGACATCCAAAAAATTAAACAACTAATTTTGTTTTGTCTAGCATAGAAGACGAGACAACTGTGAAAAACCTCGTCAATGAAGACATTGGATTGATGCGTCAAAGTAACTACCACCGCAATCCACAGTCTATCGTCCTTGCCAGACTAATGCGAACGGTCTGCAGCTTCCAGTGCTACACAGCACCTCGCCAATAGAAGTCGAGAACAAACTAAACTTAGTTCCAAATACTCTACACTCCTACATCACTTCTACTTCTCACTTCTATTCTACTATCATCCAGTAGATGCAGAGAAGATGAAAGCCTTTACTTGCAGAGAATGGGGAAATAGGAAGAGACAGGATGATAGAGCATCTTAGCAATCATATCTTTTCCCATGCTAATGCGTTCTACAGGGCCTTGGAGCACATTTAACCATAAATGGTGTAGGGTCTTGCGTTGTGCTGCCTTGTTCTGCTTGGTGTTTTGCTTTGTTGTGATGGGAGAGTAAGGATAGTAGCAGCCGTAGGTACAAGGGTGAGATCTTCGCCCTTCTCACTAACTAGTCCAAGTTTTTTCTTAGAAACAAAACAATTTCTGCCCACTCCTCACCTTCCAGTTGAATCGAGTAGGTGAATCTTCACCACAACTGCCACGGTAGGGAATTGGATGTGCAATGTCTCACATACTTGCAGTGAAGGTTTGGCCTTGGTTGGTGAGAACAAGGGAATGCAGCATTTCCTTGAGCGAGTACTCACACGACTCAGACATCCTTGGATGCTGCCGCCCGCTAAAGCATGCGGTGCACTGAAGAGGTGTAATGCAGCTGGTTTTGACTGATGTTAAATTGAGGTAGCATACAAAGATACTTACATGTGTCTTTCAATGCTCTATAATGTCCATATATAAGCCGTCAAGCATATTTTACTGCTTTAAACTTGTCGATTTCAGTCATTGCGGAGAATTTTAACGAGAAATGCACAATTGTTGGTCTTTTGCTACCTTTTCCTGTCACATAGGCGTAAATTGTTGCAACATAATAAATTTGGTTAAACTCGCTGTTTTGGTAACTAGCCGCTTGGAAAATCCGTCTTTGCACTCCAATGAACAGCTTGTCCTCCGGACCATGCCAGTAGTCCCAAGCCTTTCCACGCATCGAAAATAGGTATTTTACTCGAGTTTATGACTACTTCCGTCTTGAAGAAGGTGCCAAGGAACTATAAAACCTGTCTATCTTCTCACCCTAAAGGTTTGCTTTTTAAAAAGTGGAAGTTTGAACAATTATTTGCCTTAAGATATAAACAAGCTTTGTGAATGGGACACCTGCATCAAGGCTTGCCATTGATGACATTAAAGGAGATGCAAGCTCTAGCATACTTTTCACCAGGTCTGTAGTGCTTTATCTGTTTGTGCTGCCGATTTCTGTCAAGGTCACAGAGGTGGCCATATTGCCCTAGCTGCGTGGGCTGGCCTCCGGGCCATGCCAGCAGTATATTTCCCTCTGTCCGGTGAATATATATATTCTACCCTGCCACTTTGCCCTCTTTAGCCTTAAGGGAGCCTCGGGACGCTACATTGGTGGCAGCGGAAAGCGGACCCGACTCTATAGGGATTTTATCCCGATCTCTACCGCCTACGGCATGTTGCAGCGGTGCGAAAGAAGTGCATGTGCTACGGATGGGCCACAAACGACGTCTACCTCCGGCATTTACCCCTTCTCCGTGTTCTACAAGAAAGCTATCAACAACTGAAGCGACACTAGCCATGGACCACCTGGGAAGTTTCGTTTCGAAGATTACCCCTATTATACTTGCTTAAGGAGATTGCGTGCTAACGCCCCCCTACGGACATACTGATGGTCGGCAGAACCACTTATTCTGGACTTTGTTTCCAAGCCAAACGAAACTCGAAGTGCAATGCACTGTGAAGAGGGATCACTGACGTTGGTGTCAAGCATCGCCTCAATCGCGTCGAATGTCGGCGACTGGCATGGTTAGCTCGTGGGTGCTTCTTGCAGCAGTGAGTATGTTGTGATGGCTGACGCGGGAGGTGTACCAAGGGGCGCGTCGGGGACGACGCTCGAAAGAGGAGAGGGGCAATGTAGTGCTTTATCTGTTTGTGCTGCCGATTTCTGTCAAGGTCACAGAGGCGGCCATATTGCCCTAGCTGCGTGGGCTGGCCTCCGGGCCATGCCAGCAGTATATTTCCCTCTGTCCGGTGAATATATATATTCTACCCTGCCACTTTGCCTTCTTTAGCCTTAAGGGAGCCTCGGGACGCTACAAGGTCGGTTTTTGTTTACACGATTTTCTTCTCAATTTTCTACTATTGCCTCAAAATAGCTGGTGTTGCCTTCGTCGAAACTTGTCTCACTTTAAGGCAAGACGCCATAACAGACCGATGGACAGGTGCAAGGAACTGACACTTGACGAACTTTTAGACAAAGCGATTATTGTTCATTGAAATTTTTACACATTGTCGGATCAGTTCAAAGGACCGTCCTTAAAATTGTGATTGTGCATTCCAAGGTGGCGCATCAAAAGATACCACCTTTGCTAAGCAGAATGTAGCATCCTCGTTCTCCTTGAAGCAGGAAGCAGTCCTTGTAATATGCTCACTAACCTGATCAAAAGACCATGCAGCGAAGCAAAAACGTAGTCTTTTAAAAACAATGTTTCAAAGCTCTAAGGCAAGAAGGTTGGTGTGAGTTAAACTAGCAAAATGATGTGACAATTGAGGAAGTCGTGCCTTCACCACTAACTATTACTTTAGCCAGGGATGTGCAGAAATACAGAGTCTGGCATGTGCTTGAATCGGTAGCAAATGCGTTTTGCATTGCCAACATGAGAGACAAATTTCAATGAAATCAGACAGGAGACGTGCTTCAGGAATTGGAACAGGTAACAATATTTACTCTACCTTCCATTGCTCACCCATTTGAAGCATCACCAAAGCTGCTCCATGCGTATCTAAACTACTGAATAGCATGAGCTTGACCGAACTCAGCTGTCAGGTGAAGCACATGAGGAGGTCGGTAAAGTGTTATATTGCCTAATAGCAAATTTCTTCATTATATTAATATCCTCTTCTTTATAATTCAGGACGTACGTTAACAACTAGGCATAAAGTGAGCTTGTTGTTGAACATCAAATGGTAGTATTTCTTCATTATTGCATTTGATCACCAACTTGTCGTACTTTTTGTATTGAGACGACGTGAAGCAGTCTAATGCTTTGATTATTTGTTTAAGTCGTCGTTATGGTTAAGCAACCAATCAAGACTTCACTGTTTCACTTTTGCTGGGCGACGTGGCCTCCAGGACATGCCAATCATCCCTTCGCCTCTTAGGTGCTGCGGTACTACATCTGTAGTGTCAGGGTTATGACCTCCTTCCCACTTTACAATGCAGGCTCATCACTACCCATTAGTCTAGACAAGTGATCATCAAGCAAGCTTGTTCTTTTGCATTGGAATTTCGACTTTGCAAATCACTTCCTCTTATGCTCCACCACACTGTGACCAAACCCAGGTTCTTACCAACTTTATAACCAAAGGCTGTTGTTTTTCCATTCATAAAACCTTATGGCAACTAATTCTGGCGAAACAATCTACCAAGCATTGTTAAGTGCTTAGCACCCTAAGGCGCTGCAGCCGACGAGCAGTTTTACTTGCTCTTAAAAAGCGTCCCAAAACTTATCGAAAAACAAAGACGGGCATAACAGTCAGGCAGAATGCATCTCTTCGATGTACGGTATGGCCATGGGCTACTTGCATGATGCAGAGGCCACCCCATCAGGCGAAGATTAATAGCCAAGCACCCTTGTTAAGCAACTAAGGTAGTACACGTCAATGTGGTAGGTTACATTCTCCCACTCATTCTCCCAAACATCTTTCATGAACTTACAGGAACAAAAAAAGCAAAAGTGCATACAGGTTCACACTTTTGCCTAGGAAGAAAGTACATAACATTACTAAGGAATGCTGTTAATGCTTTGGGAAAGGTTATGGGAAGCTATTGAGGCATACGAAAGTAATCGCAAAGTACCGTCATTCTCGCTATAATGTGCGTTCCTGTGTGGATGGTAGTCTTCCTTGTTCGACAGTACGAAGGACTAAGTGCTTCCTTCTACCAAGATAATTACACGCAGTACTTGTGGAGCAAGACTATGGCCAAATCAAAAGAGGTCTTTTGCTTGTTCAGGACACATGTTATGCTCAATTCATTGCAACGACTTTTAAACGCGAGATGAGAGAATACCGATAAACTCGTGGGATTCGTTTTAACTTCTTTGTATCCTTGCAAAAATTGTCACTTTTCAATGATAAAATTATAAGATTTGATTGTAGAAATGCATTTTTGATGAAGTACAAAGCATACGGACCATTCGCAAATGTCACTTGGGAAGGGCGAAGGTGGAGGTGTTAACCGGTGGCAGTCTCAGTGTACCACATTACTACTTCATTTCTGTTTAGTCGATTCTCTTTGCAGATTGAGGAAACAATTTCTTAGCTTGCGCCTCAGCACACGCATACTCAACTAAAAAAGACATGAATTAGAATGCAACGGCGAAGCGGTGAAGGAGATTAGTGGCCCATCAAACCCACAAACCATGTGGAATGCGCTGGTACTGAACTTGTCAACATCAAAGTGCGTAGTCAGAGTGCAGAGTCGGAGATTTGGCATCCTGCCTCCATTCGTGCCTGGAGAATCTGTCCTTTTAGCGTTGGAACTCAAATTGGAAGAGTACAGACTTTACACATGTAAGGGTCGTGTGTCCGCATTCATTCCCTAGCTCAATTCATGGTTCCAGACCTTTAACATTTAATTAATTCAATTTTTTATCAAAGTTACTAAACATGAACGAGTGATGTATCGTTGTGCAATGAGGAAAAAGGGAATTGGATAAAGTCTCTGCTTGAAATTACAGCACTGTTTATTTTGTCAAAGGAAAAGGTTAAAGATTAATGTTTCTAAAGTAGGAAATTGACAGCAAGGAAATGAGGACACCAGAAATCATTCAATCCTCTTGATTAATTCTTCTCGCCAGATAAACATGGCATTCATTTCTGTCCTTTGATGAGGCATCATTGTCCCCTCTTTGCATCCTAAACAATGGTTCCTAATTGATAGCATTTGTGTTTCTTGGTCTATATTAGCGGTTGCCAAGTAACCCTACGGTAAGCAATGCAAACTCTTTTCTGTTTATGGTAAACAGTTAGACTGAATACCAGTCTCTCAACCAGGAGTCATTAAGGCTCGGTCTTGCTTGGCAGCTGGGATACATGGGGCCTTTACCATGCTCACGTGAAAATAACAAAGTTAACGCAATACTAGCCATTCTTCCAATTTTGGCTGAACCCCTCGACAACTGTATTTAGAATGTTTATTAACGAGCAGGCTTTGCAAGCCATTCAACTACTTTCATCAAAGACGAGTAAGAAGTAGCAGAAGTGCTTCACTAAGTCAAGCAAACTCACGTTCGATCCGGCGTGAGAGGAGCAATCTGTCCATAACGCCTTTAAAGGGGACGTTGAAGATAAATGTTGCAAATATTTTATCCAACGCTCTAGCTTTTGTCCCTGCTATAAAAAAATGATAATTCAAACACAGGAAGATTCGCACAAACAATGAGAGCCTTTTCTCTATAAGGAATTAATAGTAAAGCAACCAAATCCTCTTTCTTCAACCATCGTAGCTGCATGCTTCTACTTCTCTCCCGCCAATGTGGCCTCCTACCGCGCTGACAACGTCCACCCTCCACTAGACGAAAAGGCGGTCTTTCCTCGCCTCTCCTACGCCACCGCCATGCGTGCGTTTAATCCCGACGCCTACGCATGCTAAACCAACTTATTTCACTTTGTTTTTTCATTAGTATCTTCTTACAGCTTTCACTTCTTCCGTCATTTAAAATGGTTTACTGAACGTTTACTTAAAACACAAACTTACCACACAAACACAGAAGGCCTTGCTCAATGCCATTAAATATACGGCATTTTGAATACTGCGGTCTGCTCTCTCGACTCGCTATTGGCACTTAAAATAAGACAGGTTCATTTATATCTCATAAAATCACCAGTGATTCATTTGTTGCAACAGGAAGCAAGGAATGATTCCTGGTGATCACCTTTTTAAGTTGATCGCTCGCCAGACAGGAACAAAGCACTAGCAGCATTTCTCCTTAACTGTGGGATTGTCTCACTCATGCCAAGCAATGGACAATCCTTTGGTCAAATTTCATTAAAAGTATATAAAACGCAGTGGCGAGGCATTTTTTCCCATATCCCCTCCAAACAATCTACTCCGTGCCTACCCTGCACATTCGAGGTGAGTAGCACTGCCTCCTCACAAATCTCGACCGCACTAACTTTGAGTGAGCTCGCGAGTGGTGCATTTCAGGCACAACTACTCATCATGACTTCTTTACTTCTTAAAGCCCAAACAACAGTTGTGATGGAGATCTATCCACACGTCACAACTAAATCTTGGATGGGAGAGCTTTGTACTGTTCAGAAGCCGTTAGTTAGCAGAGAAAAGGTTTTACTCTTACATCCATTCCCACTGATTACCCTTACTCTTCCAACACAAAACAGCACAACTCAACATGTGGTGATGTTTGATCTGAGGATATTTCGACGACTGCAACCGGCATTCATTTGACTACGTCCACCAATCATCACACAGATTTTACGTAGAATCATTTATCACCACAGTTACACCATTCTAAACTGGCTTGCATGCTTGCCTATTTGCCTACCCACCCGCCTGCTCTGGAAGAAGGAGAGCTTATTCTTTGGTGATGTTTTAACACTTGATGCTTATCATCCTCCTCTGGCCCAGTCGGTCAATCGCACATTCACTTGAACAACAGAGCTGACAGATGAGCACCAAATTTTGTTTTTTCTCTTGCCTAGGCAGACAAAATGTTTTGTAAGCACTGGGCTAGAAACACGCTTACATCGGACTGAGGCAGAAAATGTGAACAATGGATCGCTGTAATAGATAATGTTGAAAAGGCGTCCCTATTCACTATTGTGCATAGCATTGCATGAACTTTCAACGTGACGCTATCAATTCTGCCATGTAACATGTAACATGCAGCATTATGAATTAGACATTAACTGACAAAAAAGAGCAACGTTGGTCTTTGTGTTCCTTTGAGTTGAGTCTGTTGCCAGACAATTATTTGATGGCTGACTTTGAAAGAACAAGTTTACTTCTCTCTCGCTATCATGCATTGTAGCGACTCGAGACTTTCCCAAAGCCATAAAGAAGATCTAACACTTAAGTCGAATATGTATTGTTGACATAGAGACAGGGTCGGAGATGCTGAGGCGGCAGCTGAAGGCAGAAGTGCCTGTAGACGGTGCAATATTTAAGATATTATCAACAAACAACAAAAGTGTCACACAAAGCGATAACGGATGCTTTTTTAGGGAATCCATTCTAACAATAAGTAAGCCCAGGCCATGCTTTGAAAGCATTTGATGTTCGGCTAGAGCATAACAATCTTACATCTTGTAAGTTGTTGTGTTCGGAGGTGTTTTCTCTCAAATGCGCAATGTGCTAAACATAGTGAGAATCGGAAGTAACCTCTTGTCTTACAGTTTCTTTGATTTCTTTGGTCTTCATTTTTGCTTTCCAAGTTGTGGAAATTGGACCACGTTGGCGCCACCGCATCACAAACTGAGTCGAGGGAACATGACAGGATGGATGATGACATGAAGCACAATTCTCCATTCTCTGATACGAGTGAAGTCAATGTCTATCTTGGTAGCATTATCGATACCTGGTCCCACCTACAGTCTTTTACCCAATCTGTGTGTCTCTCATAAAACTTGTTTCTGTTACTAATATGACTTATTACGCCTTCAAGGGCGACTCAGTGACCTGCATTCGTGGTAAGAACAACAAGACTGCACCAAAGTCGGGAGCGCTTTTAGTGCCTTCGGGTAAAATGTCGCAGGGACAACTATCCCCGTCGAATGACTGAATCTTCAAAGTCTCATTAACTTAAAAGTGTTGGAACTCATACTTTGAGTTTTGCAAAAGTGCCAGTCTTAGAGAGTTTTGTAGTGCAATTCGCTTACACAAGACCTTCAAGCTGAAAGGATGGTTGTCTGACACCCATTTGGCTTCTTGAAATTGCCTACTTGTTAGCAAATACTCATTTGTCAGGGAACCAGTCTTTCTGCCTTCGCTGCAAACTGTTGCAGTAGGCAGACGCTCATTTGGGAATTTTTGCATTCATTCATTTTGTTCAATTGCAAGCCCTTCCTAGTTATTTTTTCTCCAATCCAGGAGGATTTCCATGGAAATTTTATGCGAGGTTGGTCTTACCGATGCTTCCCATGGGATAATAGGGTTACAAAATGTCATCTTTAGCCATTAGTTATCGAACGTAGGAAGAAGTGAGCGAGGCGAACGCAAAGTAAAGCACAAATTATGTCTTGTTGAAATGTTTTGTGTTCCATTTTGGATGCTTTGAAGTGCATTTGGAAAGTAGATTAATTCAGTGCTGCATAGCATTAACGTTTGACGCAAATAACAGAGAATATTTTACATCAGACTTAGGAACTAGGTAGACCTCTAACAAACTCAACAACTACTTCTGTTCATTTTTGTATAAAAGACGAGACAACCATGGAAAGCCTCATCAATCAAGGCATTGGATTGATCCGTCGAAGCAACAATCACCGCAATCCACAGTCCATCGTCCTTGCCGAACAAATGCAAACTGGCTGCACAAAGTCTCGCCACTAGAAGATAGAAGCTAGCTAAACCTAGTTCTAAATACCCTACACTCCTACTTTGCTTCTACCTCTTCTGTTCTACTGTCATCCAGTAGATGCAGAGAAGATGAAAGCCTTTACTTGCAGAGGCGTTGTGTGAAGAATGGAGAGAATGGGAGGGGACAGAAGGATAAGGCATCTTAGCGCTCACCTCTCTTCATATGCTAATGTGTGTTACAGAGTCTTAGAGCAAATTTAACCATAAGTGGTGTAAGGTCTTGCGTTGTGTCGCCTTGTTCTGTTCGGCGTTCTGCATTGCTGTGCGGGAAGAGTAAAAGCTGCAGCAGAAGTAGGTGCGAGCGTGGGATCTTTGTTCTACTAACTGACTAGTCTTAGTTGTCTCTTAAAAACAAAATAATTTTTCCCATCCTCATCTTCCTGTTGTGCCGAGTGGATAAATCTCCACTAAAATAGTTGTGGTGAGGAATTGCATGTGCAGTGCCTCACATACGTGCAAAGAGTGTTTGGCCTAGATTGTTAGGAAGGAGGCATTACAGTGTTTTTTAAGTGACTACTCACCCGAATCAGTCATTCTTGGAAAATGCTGCCCACTAAAACATGCGGCATACTAAAGGCGTTTAGTGAGGCTGGTTCTGTAGACATTACAGAGTATCGAGAGACTTACACATGTCTTCCGATGTTCTGTAATGTCCACATATAAGCAGTCGGACACATTTTACTGCTTTTAACTAGTTAAATTTAGACATTTCAGAGAGTTTTGCCAAGAACTGCAAAAATAATTTGTCTTCCCCTCAACTTTTCCTGTGATAAATTTGGCTAAACTCCCTACTTTGGTAATGAGCCACTTAGGAAATCCGTCGTTGCGCCTCTGCTAGACAACTTGGTCTCTGGACCATGCCAGTAGTCTCAAGCCCTCCTACGGATCGACAATAGACATTTTACTAGGACATCATGACTTCTTTCTTCTTCGGGAAAGTGACAAGACGCCACAGAATTTGCCTAGTTTCCTTACTTTAAATATGTTTTCCTTAGCAAAGTGTAAGTTGGCGCAATTATTTGCCTTGATATGAAAAAAAAGCTTATTAAATGAAACACTTTCATCAAGATTTACCATTGATGACATTAATGTGAAACTGACAAATCGGAGAGGCCATTGTAATAGTTGGTGGTGAATTTTATTTTCATGTCATTTTTTGGTTACACCATTTTCTACTTAATTTTCAACTGTGCTGTAATACTTAATCCTTTAAATGCGCTTTGTAGGTCAGAGGCGGGAAGTCAATTTGAACCACGTGACGGAGCAGCGCGGAGACTCGCTGGAGCGTGACACATCCTCGGCCTGAACCCCATATCTCGCCTAGCTGTATTTATCACCCCATATACATTAAAGATGTCTAAGCGCACGCAGACTTCTACTATCAAGGGTAACCAGGAGGGAGAGGAGGAACCCTCTACAGTGCCTCTCATCAACTAGTGATATCCCCATCAAAACTTGTCTCACTTTAAGGAAAGGCGCCATAACAAAGCGATTGGCAGATGCAACCGATGGCCTTTTAGACAATGCAAGTAATGCACATTAAAGTTTTTACACATTGGCGGATCGGTTCGAAGGGCCGCCCTGAAATATTTTCTAATCAAAATGTGATTGTATATTTCAAAGTGTCGGTACTGAAAGATACTACTTTCGCTAAGCAGAATGTAGCATCCGCGTCTTCCTTGAAGCTGGAAGTAGTCTTAGCAGTATGCTTACTGGCATGGTCAAAAGGCCGTGCAGCCGAGCGAAAACACAATCTTTTCAATGCCATAAGTTAAACTGTCTAATCAATGCAGAGCGTCGTACCTCCACTATTAAACATTACTTTAGCCAGAGATGTACGGAAATACGGAGTTCAGAACACGCTTGAAACAGTGGTAATTCCGCTCTGTATTACCATCATGAGAGGCGAACTTTAGTGAATACAGAAATTAGGCCGAATGACAATACTTGCTTTACCTTCCATTGCTCATCCAGTTGAAGCTTCACCAGTGCTGCTCCGCGAGTAAATAAAATACTGAATGGGATGAGATTGACCAAAACCAGCAGTCAGATGAAGTACATGGGAAGGTTGTTAAACACTATGTCACTTAATAGGAAACCTCTTCATCATAGCGATATCCCCTTCTTTAGAGTTCAAAAGGCACATTGGCAACTAAACATCAGGCAGGCTTGCTGTTGATCATCAAATGGTAGTTCTTCTTCATTAGTGCATAAATGACAACCGATTCTTCTTGATCCTCTGTATTGTAGGAGACGTGAAGCATCCCAGTGCAATCATTTTTTATTAAACCCGTCGTTTTGGTTACGCAAACACTCAAGACTTCACTGTTTCACTTTTGCTGGGCAGCATGGTCTCCAGGACATGCCAACCATCTCTTTGCCCCTTAGGTGCGACAGCCCCTTATCTGCTATGTCAGGGGTATGACCTCCTTCACGTTTTGCAATGCAGGCTTATCACTTCTCATAGGCCCAGACAAGTGATTTTTTAAGCAGAATTAATGTTCTGCATTAGACTTTCGACTTCGCAGCCAGCTATTGTTTCTCCGCTCATAGAATTTGCGGCAACTATTCTAAGTGAAACGGTCTATTAGGCTTTGTAAAATACTTAGAATTCTAAGGCGCCGCATACGACGGGCAGTTTGACTTGCCCTTATGAAGCTTCCCGAGACTTCTCGTAAGACGAGAAAAGCTATCTTAGTCGGGCAGAATGCATCTTTTCGATGCACAGTAAAGCTATGAACTACTTGCATGATCTGGAGGCCATCCCACTAGGGCGATTATTAATGGCGAGGCATCCACGCTCAACAACTGAAGTAGTACACGTCAATGTGGTAGGTAGCATTCCCCACTCATTCTCCCTAACATTTTTCATGAACTTCCAAAAACAAATAAAAGGCGAAAGTGCAGCACCGACGATGGTGGAAGATTGGGATTTAATGTGGAATCAAGTCTAATCCGAGATTGACTGACTCTGGGCAAAGTGGTATTGCTTAACATTGGCGGAGATGCATTATCACCGCTTGAAAGGAAAACTTACTATTGTAAGGAAGACCAAAAGAGCGATTTCTGTGCCATCAGAGAGGAATACTTTACAAAATATTGAAATGCAATGAAAGTAGCAACCTTACTGGTTGAATGCTTTTTTCAATTGTTGGGTGAAACAGTCTCCAAGACCACGAAGAAGAAGCCTAGTATTGAGGTGTACGGGTTCTGCGTGTTAAGTTGGTATTCCACGCTAATCATCACTTCACCTTGCCACATTATAAAGAGATTTCGTTACGCCTTCCAAGGCATTTCGTCTCAGATAGAGCCTGTTACATTTAACCCTGTAAGACAACCAACTAATTGCAGAGGAAATAGGTTTTGGGTTTTGCTATGCAATAGTTGAGATGCTGGAATGTTTCTCTCAATGGCCTACCTAAACTGTGTCTGAAATCTTGTCATTGAGCCGCTTGATGGGTCATTTCTAGAATGAGTTTTCTCTTTAGTCTCCTGCACTGACGCATGTGCAGCTGGTTTTCCTGATATTTTCGCATTCGAAGAAAACTTTCTCTTTTTTTCTGCTTCATAGACAGCTGCAGCCAGGTATGGAGGAGGGAGGGAACCGCATTTTTGCAAGGCGGCTTACAAACTGATCCCTCGAACACCGTAACTCATTAGTAAGGGGATTAGCACTTTAGCTAGGCTTAAGGGAAGGAGAAGAGGAAAGTGGTGTCGCGTCTCATCTTTTCTCTCCTAATAACGTTTCACCACCCAGCTTTTTCTTGATTTTGAGCAGATCTTCTCGTTTTAACCTTTCGTTTCTTTTCTTGCGGTTGTAGAGACAACGTGGAATTTGCACCACAACTTTGTGTCCTTGGAAATGCTCAATAAGTCTTCCATAGTTCATCTATTTTTATAAAAAACTAGTAATATTACTTGGTTTTTATACAAATTAATAAAAGTAAAATGAGGCAAAGATAGTGCAGCGGAATTTTTTCCCTCACACTTCATCGTACATCCCTCCGAGAAATAATAACAATAAAATTGTAAAAAGGAAATGCGACAGTATCCTCCTCATCCTCCTCTCACCCTGCCCTACCCCACAATATTTTAGTAAAATTTTAAGCAGATAATTCGTGAGTTGACTTAGCATTTCATAGTGCATGTCTGACCACCGGATGCACTGTCCTTATCCCAACCGAATTTTATTGTAGCCGCATGGTTTGTTGACTTTGCAATGGCATAAACATGTGGCTACATTTGGTTCGGTAATTTATACCAAGCCTTTGCGGTCTGAACATAAATGCTTTCCTTTTTATTTTAATCAAACTCTTCGGTTTATTCCGATATCGTAAACGTGCAGAGCCTTTGCTTTGAAAGCAAGTTTGGCCCTACAACCATCTCGAAGATCATCGTCGTAAAAGAGCAGTCTCAGCTTTCCCCACTGAAGTATGGAAAAGTTTATTTTAACCCACAAACGGAAGGCTGTGGTACCAAGACTGAAAGTCTGTCCCCAATTCAGTCAAAGGTTGGGTCAATAGACATAAATCGTGGGCAGAGTATACATATTCAACAGGCGGTAGGGCTTCAGGCTGTTGGCATGGCCGACCTTCCAGACACTTGTTTGGTAAGAGGGTACATGAGTGGCTTTTTGCCATAATCGAGAGCTAAACAAGCAAATACCGTGCTGCATTAGTGCTAATGATGTTAACTGACCTACTCTTCATATTTAAACCGCACAGTGTTGCGTTCATAGGCTTCAAAATCCTATCATTAGCTTACCGTGGAAGTGACATTGAGATTCACCTTCACTAAATTCAAGTCCATCATCTGCAACTGATTTGTTTTGCCTTTTACAAAATGCACAAATGCAAGACGATTCTATTGAAGAGGATCAGACAGCGGTACGATGCAGCAAACTGCGTATGAAATGTTAAACCCGCTTCGACGACTTCATTTGTAGATGTTTGCTCAGTTAAAACTCTACCTCTACGATAAGTGACTCTTTTAGATACGCATTTTTGACTAAAGAGTGGTCTGTTTGCTTCCTTCAGGACTATAAAGTTGGTAAAATGAATAAAAAGACAACTTCTCTCAACAAAGCGTTTATGAATTTTGATAAGCAGGTGTAGCTACTACTTTCAATGGACCAGTATATGCGCGTCAAATTAACTCGATAGAAAATGTACATAAAGCTGTTAATGATTAATGAACAAGAGTGGTTTCTCCACATCCCTAAATAAGGAGTCGCTCCTCAAACCGTCGACTGATTTGCGGTCGACTGTGGTGCCACCTTGACTGATCATCAGTGGATGGACAAGTGTGACACCTTCACATCACCCTTGGTGCTTGTGCTGCCATTCGAAGGGGTAATGGGGACTACTGAACTCCAACCGAACTCACCTCCTTTGATGTGTTGAGATGTTATAGCCCATCCGACTATGTCTGTCCCCATCTCGAAATCGGTTTGCGAAGAGGTTGTTTAATAAACGTGATGGTAGAAAAGCGGGTGCGTAAATTTCATTAAAAACCAATTTTAAATTAAACTAAAGCTTTAGAACTTAAAAATAATTGTTGACGTAGTCATTTTGTGCAACTATTTTGGAGAGATTTTTATAAATTAATTTAGAAGGAACAGATAATTGGTAAAACGGTTGCCAACAAGTGGTGAACGGGACGAAAATAAAAAGAGGTGAAATGATTCGCCAGTTTCCATATTTTAAGCAAAGCAATCGTTCTAAAAACACTCATTTTAGACACCCACTTAAGGATGTGGCATCAGTTTAATGTTGCAGTCGTCAAATTACTAATAATAAGAAGAATGAATTAATGAGTGGGGATTTGATGGGCAAATGACCCGACCGAGGATTTTAACAACCTCCCTTACATGGTTCTCCAGATTTCTTAAGCCTTCCAAAAATTGCCGATGCAAATGATTAGTTTATGTGGAAGGAACGGTTTTGGGTAATTATCTCTCCATGCAGCACGCTTCTGCCAAAGATTCCCTAAGTGAACGAAATTTTCTTGGGAACTGCACCAACTGTTTGTTTGTGACATTTGTCATTCAAAATTTTAGCTAAGAAGCAAGTCACACACACACTAGCACACTAAAAAATTGGAGCGAATGAGGAAGAATACTTCATCAACAAAAACACAGCTTAATTTGTCCAAGTAAGCACTGCTACCATGCACAACCGACCATCCTTTCTAAACACGTGAAACCAACTGTGAACTCCAGTGCTGCATAACTTGCCTCGATTACAAGCTGGGCGCAAGCTAGACCTCACCTCTGTCTCCCCACTGCCGTTCTAAATTTCTCATGCAATTGTGTGATGGACTTAATGATGCGCAGAAGGTAGACTCATTACCAAAAGAAACGTCATGTGGACACTGAGGGATGGAGAGGAGGAGGATGAGGAAGACTAAGTGGCTCCCTCCTTCCCACTCTATGGTATGGTTTGGGGTTTTCTCAGGGCAACTTTTACGACTTGTGGCGTTGTGTATTTTTTCCCGTTCAGTGTTGTGTTGCATTAGAAGAATGATGGTAGCGATGTGAGTAGATGGAAGAGTGAGACCTGATCACCAACATTTGACTCCTCCCAGCTGTCTCCCAGGCGCAAGAAGAAGTTCTTTTATTCATCTTGTGCTTGTAACCGCTGCTTGGGCTTCAAGAAGTGAAGAAGTCACGATGAGTAGTTGTGCCTGCAATGCAACGCTCGCGGCTCACTCAAAGATGGTGTGGTTTAGACCTGCGAGAAGGCAGTGCTCCGCACCGTAAAAGTGCAGAGTGGGCATGGAGTAGATTGTTTGGAGATGATATGGGATGAATAGCTGCGTCACCGCGTCCCTCATATTCTTGCATTGGCATTTGACCAAGGGAGACAATCACATGGTCGTATGCAGGATAGACCAAACAGTAAGGAAGAAATGAGACCGACTACTTGGCTTCTTGCTGCCTTCCAAAGGCACGATATTTTAGCATTTATATTTGCAGAAAGCTTACTTCTCACTGGAGAAGGATGATAGAAAAGATGCTTAATGTGATGGTTTCGACAGCTGGTTGTTCCTCTTCAAAGTGGGTTGCTTTCCTCAAACAGTAGCTCTCTCTCATCTCGACATAGTATAAAAGGGATTTCACTCCATCTTATGTATAGGTAGATCTGCGAATACTCTAATCATGGTGAAATCATTTATGGGTATGTCGTTCCACGTAGTCGACCCGTTTTTTTCACAATAGTCAATGTCACCACCGATGAGCTTAACAAAGTGACCGCTAGGAAGCATTCCTTGCATCCCAACTTTCTACTTCCCATCAAAAAGAAGGAATGTTTAGTGATTACATGGGATAGAAATCAACTTCTCTTATTAGACCTGTCAAATGCGAGCCGAGGGAACAGACCGCAGTATTCAAAATACCGTGTATTTGGTGGCATTGAGCAAGGCCTTGTGTGTCTGTGTGTGTGTATGCTGTTGGGTAAGTATGGGTTATAAATACAAGTTCAGTGAGCCACTTAAAAGGGCAGAAGAGGTGTGATTAATAAGAAGGCAAAATGAAAAAAAAACCAAAGTGGACTAGGTCGGTTTGGCAAGCGAAGGCGACTGATTGGACGCACACGTAAAGGCGGTGGGGGAGAGGCGAGGGGAAGCCGCCTTTTCAGCTAGTGGAGGGTGAACGTTGTCAGTGAAGTAGGAGGCCACACTGCCGGGAGGAAGGCAGAGGCATACAACTACGATTTTGAGGAAAGGGAATTCGATTGCTTCGCTGCTGACTCCTGGTTTCGAGCTATTCGAATGGCCCGTCCCACGCCCAGATTTTGGGAGGAGGCCCATACCATTTGTGTAAAGTTTCCTGCAGTCAAATTGTCAATTCATTCATCGCGATGGGCAAAATTACTACATTTGCAAAGTGCACAACTCATTCCTCCCTCGTAACGTTGCAGTTTTGTCAACTCCTTGCAAGATTATTTTAAGATAACGATGAAATGTTCGTGGGGGTGACTCTTTATGCCATTCTTATCACAGGTTATTCATCAAAATTAGCCTCATCTTCACCTTGGAATGCACATCTGCTGTCATTCCTCACGTCATAATTAATTTTACGCAGAGGAGGAGGGAATGTCCTACTTCACCCTCCACATTTCCAAGTTGCTAACTTTCGAAGTGTGCCTTAGCATCACCCAGTCACATGGTTGGATGAGAGGCAGACCAGACAGTTAGGAATTGAAATTGGGGTGCAATAGGCGGTGACTAGGACAAGCTTGAAGTTTCCTGGCTTTCAGAGACAAAGTAGTGAATAGGGATGAAATTCGCAATTAGCTTGTGTTTATTTAAAAAGCGAATCCCAGATTATGTGTTGCAGTGGTGTTTGCTTAAAAGGATAGAATGTGACCTCCCAATCTGACCCTGGAATTTCGAGGAAATTCTGCTTGTCTATGGCACATAATGTCTACTCAAGAAGAAAACTAAAAGCAGGTCCCACTTCCTATTGCTTTAACTGTAAATTTAAAAAACTTCGCACTCATTCAGAGCATTATTTGTAAACTGTCAAAATTGACTAGCTTGAGTCGGTGTTATATTTGATGTAGGACGTATTGTTCTGGCAACAATTTTGTGCCTTGACTTACCAATACCCTGTATGCTGACTGGTTCGCGTCCATACTTGAATCGAGATGCCTCTTGGTACCAGTTGGAGACCACGTCGTTGGCTGCAATCGTCAGAGTGAAAAGGTAAAGCAGGCAGTGTGGGTGGAGATAAATCTGCAAATCCGCCTTCATCCACTCATCACAATTTCACACTTATCTAGAGCTGGGATCTGACAAAAAACGAGTGGATTTTGTCCATTCACACCCAATGTCTCACCGCGTCTACTATCAAAGTTTTACCTTTAAAAATTAGCTGTCGTGCGTTTATTTTATTGCTTTTACTATTAACACGAAGTTTGATGAAACCATGTGTCGCATATATGTGACAGTGGCAAGTTGTAGAAAATGCCTTCAGCGAAAGCATTCTAAAATGCTGCGAAGCACCATAATTGCATTGTGAGACCCTATCTGAGAGTCTCTTTTTCTTGATCGGACAAAATTTCAAACAAAAAGGCAGGTGGCAAGGCTTTATCGCATCGGCTTGGCCAATGGGCGCGAAGGCGGGCTGCAGCACTCCGCACTACAAACAGTCACAGATCAAAGGTTAATGCTTCCCTCCTACTTGATTGTTGCATCTGCAAAAGTTTAGAATGATGAAGCCCTTATCTAAAGACCGTAACTCTCCTCCTGGCTGCTAGCTAAGTCATTCCTATCCTTGATAATTTGCCATTGAAAGCAACCTTCAGCATCCAAAAGTAATCATTGCCTATTAATAGCTCTCTACTTATGGCCTCAATCAACCAATCGTACTGCCAAAATACGATCTGGTTGCTAGAATACATTTACATCTACTGTTTGACAAAAAGGCAATTTCCTTTTGCTAGTAATGCATAATGAATCCAAAAGTTCCGTGAAATAAATAGGCTTTTAAACAAATGCAATGCTTTTTTCGTCTTGGTACTTTCCTAATGCTTGCACTGCATTCCTTCCTACACTTTTGTACCGTTTTAAAATTGTCACAACTCTTGCTAATTAATTTTGATTCTACCAGTAAAAAATGGTGCACATTTGTGCCTATTTAGTGTGTGCCATCTCCACTTCTACCTATTCTCCACCGCCTAGTCCAAACGGAGAGCGTACAGGTCGACTTCACTTCAAATGACCACAGAGGATAAGCTGACCTGACTCCTCCAGTTCACCGTTGGACCATCAACTGGTGATGTTCTCACCCAAATGCACTCCATCGATGGTGAAGCCGCTGTTGGAAAGACATACCTCATCGACGAGGAAATCCGCCCACTCCTGTGCCATCGCATTCAGTCGCTGCAATCAAAGTTAGGTTAAATAAAAAGCCCTCTTCTTGTGTACATGGCAATTTCCACATAATAGAGCATCAAAACCCCCACAATACAAGTATTTTGTGAATAAGGGTTGCATGGTGGGCTGTAAAGACTAGTAATTGTTAGTTTGGTTGGCTTGAAGGTGCTTCATTATTAGAGCCTTCGGTGAATTAGACCCTAAATTTGATTTAATGTTACCGACGTGGTGCAAGGGTTACGTTGAAGTCGGCAAGTTCATCCATCTTGACTATAGATTCTGTTTGAGACACCGTACGGTCCTGAACGATTTTGAATCAAGTCAGTCAGCTACATTAGGTAGGTAGCTGAGATTAATAACAGCCAGTCTTTGAAAAAAACCCACATTCGCGATGTTAAAGTGTAGCTACAACCCAAACGGCATCAGCCTGTTCGGGGTAGCGTGGCAAGCTGGAATCACTTTGTCCCAACAAGTTACCGGTAAGACGGCAAAAGACTAAGTTTCCTGCTTGACATTTGTTGCTGGCACTCGCGACTGGGATTTGTTATTCCAAGTCGGCATCGCCTCTCCACCGCATGTAGACATAATCAAGTCGCTTTAATAGAAGAGGACGGCTAATGCTAACAACCACACTATTCTTTGATGCTTTAAACTCGATCCAAATTAATGTAGTATAGAAATGGACAAAGCATTGTGTACACGATGCGTAAATTGCCATCCTGGAAACGTTCTTAAACCGCTTTATTATGGACATCCCGACACATAAATTGCGATTTTGACGAAAGCTTGAAGCAAATGGTGTGGAGAATCACTACTTGCTCGTGAATCCGAGGCGTATCAGTTCCTAGATCAAAAAGCACTACCAGAACTTTCCTATCAGTTGGCATATTTCTTAAGAAATGAAAAGGAAACGGTGGTAGATCTTGCCACGTAGGAATGACCGACCCAGCCTCTTTCAACAAAGAAGGTGTAGTGAAGTCAAAAAAGCCTTTTTAAAAGCAAGTGCTGCGGTTAAAGTACGGCCAAACAGCTGCCGTTTTAACCAGACAGCATGGTGTTGTTGGCATTTCCTCCGTTCCATTCAAAATGGCAGCCAAAGTTGGCTCACTCCAACCACCGCCAGGCATGTAATCAAGGCACCAAATAATTCTTTATTCTCTCCCGGTTGTTCCTTCGTCTGTGTTATGCTGCTTACTAAAGCGCCATATTTTCTCATTAATCGTAACTATTTTGAAGGTTAAGGATGTGAGATTTGGGTAGGACACAGAACCAACGTGCCTTTGCATCAAAAATTTGCTCCAAATCGGGACAAAGACAGATTCCACAATCAAAAGTCAAAGGTTATTTTTAAAAATGAAGCTAAGAGAGCTGTTGAGTAAGGAGCCCTGATTGTTGTATCATCTGGATGGGCTCAAAGTGTGCGGAATAGATTGCACCATTGAAAGCGTCCTCGGGTGCGTCATGGTTTGAAGAGACAGCATTATTTAACACTCCGCGTATTTCACACCCACATTTTGATTTAAGGCTGCTGTTGTGCCAAGAGTAACGCAGAAGTCGGCATTTTCCACCTTTTCTGAATGCATGCTTCACTTAGAAATTAGCGAATTACTTCAAACACCCTAATCTGATTAATGGCTTGTGAAGTTACGTCCAGGGCGTGGTTTTAATTAAGGGAAAGAGCTTTTTGGAATCCCTGAGACTAAGCCAGATGATTTTTTACCTTTAAACGCACGTAAATTCACGGTAAAGCGACAAGCGACAGCAAATTACCTCCTTCAAATTTACTACTTTATGATCCCACTATCTTACTGCACCAAAGTTTCCGACTTAACATTATAAATTGACCGCTGCTGTGACTGTCACTCGCCTGTGATTGATTGTCAGAGAGTCGACATCGCTCATTCATCACCAGAAGCTAATCTCAAATCAATTTGAAGGGATTTATCTTAAAGTTGCTGGTCATCTCATCGTCCCTTGCTTTTTAACCACCCACCAAATGAAGAAACCATGAATCAGTATTTTTGCTTACTTTGACTAGCATTTCAAGTAAAATGACGGGTGTGGACAAAGCGCTGATTACACGAAGGTCTCATTAACAAATCACCTATATGTGTAAACTATCATTGTGGATGTGTTTTTGAGCTGCTTTGAACATCTCGGCGCACCAGTGTCTACTACGCAGAGAGTGGAGCGAACAGTGGAGACGTGTGACGTAGAGCTACAGTAATTACGAGGTGTAGTAATTCCTGCAGTCAAAATGAACTACCGCGACCCATACGAATTTATTTATCACTTTATTTAAGTGACGAATAAGAAATGATGGCCTCGCTCAGCCTGCTTAAAGAGTGCCATACCTTAGAACAGACAGACTCAACCACTGGAACAAGGCGTTTGCCCTCTCAACAGGATCAAGAGAAGTGTACTAGGGCCAAAACAAGTATTCCCTATCGTAAGCGTCTGGACCGTAATAACACCACACTACTGCAATGCCGAGTGGACAGCTCTGTCTTTGTGTGTTGCAGTTCACTTTATTCAAAGTGGCAGCCTCAGTCGGCACATCTCCACCACACTATCAGGCATGTGATCAAGGCATCAAAGGAAAGGCTGTTTTGCTTCCAATCGCTACTTCATCTTTGCTATGTTAGCTACTAAATTGCTGCATTTTTTCTCATTAATCATGGTTATTTTGGGAGCTGAGGATTGACTTTACTTTACTCCAACTTGTGGTCAAATCTTGCAAGCTGTTGCAAGCAAAAATAATGGCTAATCAAGTTTTTAAAAGTGCCGCAACAGTGAATGAAGGCAGACAAACATTTGGGTAACTAGACACACTGTGATTGTTGGGTCACCCGCTTGGATGGGTTCCAAGTGCGGGGACAACAATGACTCACGCCACTGAGAACGAGGTCGGGTGCTCCGTGAACTCGTCTGTACCGGTTGTGAACTTTGAGCATGTCCTCAGAGAATTCCAGCGGCGACTGCTTTGATGGTAGCTAAAATGAATTTGAAGGCAAAGAAGAAGCGAATCAAGTGCCCATTGGCATGGTCCGATGTGGAGCTCTTAAAAAGAGGCGTCCGTATTCTAATGCTAAACAAAGTGCAATTTTGTGCGAGATTTATCATCCTGACTGAAATGATTGTAGATCGTATCAGAAGGAAAACAACTTCCTGTTGTACGCTTTTTGTGAATGGAAGCAGCACGTGTGATTGGTATGGAGATAGGCCCCGTGTTGAGCTTACTGAATGCCAGCAATCTCGTTAGTCAATCGTACATGTCTGGGCGATTGCCAAGAGGGGCTAAGTGCCAACACGAAGACACGGATCCACAACCTCGACTCCACTCTATCATCGAGCACAGGTCTTCATTGCTCTTTGCATTTGAGGAGGGAATTTCATAACCGACCATCTACTTGTGGTCTCAAAGTGGCCGTTCGCGTAATCTCCCAGCATTGCTTTCCTCCGTAACTCCAAATCATTCAATCTATGGCATCGTGCAAAGATGTCCTGACGAATGCGCCTCAAAATCTCAAAGCGTCAATGTGATGATGCAAAAAAAGCCTTATGCCAAAATGAGATTTTGTGTTTTTTATTTTTTTTTTTGGTTTAGAAATGTGGGTGTACGTCTATCAGGTGTTGAGCAGATAAACATCAGAGTCTAGCAATTTGAGGAAAAAAGTGACAAAATTAAGCCCACATTTGTGTGAGACAGTTTTCCATTTTAGAGTTATTAATTTTGTCTCTCTCAAGCACAAATCAACCTGAGAATTTTTCTGGTGATATTTAGGGCAGTGCGTTGCAATGACTGGTTGTAATTTGTCACGACTTGTCAAATGCATGCCAGTATTTGGTGTGCACGCATTGTAAAGCACCAGTCCGTCATCTCTTCCTTTCGGTGTGCTCTTCACTACTTTTCTCTTTATTTCTCTTGCAAAAAATTCTCATCTTCTGCCTTTTTTTACTATTTTTTGGGCCATTTTGACTTCTTCTTGGCATTAGACAAAAAAACCGCACGCAAAATGGGGCGGAACGGGACGCAAACCAGGAGTTGAGATAAGGCAGAGCTACTTTTGACTTTTATATCATTCATAGCGACAAAACCTCGCATTTGACTGAAATTTGCTGCTATTGTTGCCGCATTTGGCAAGAATTTTAAACCATGTACACTAACAAAGACTACTTTACTGAACAAAGCATTTTCAAAGCTTTTGATTGGTTGTTCGAGTTTCGTCATTAAAAAGAACGAGTCAATTTCCATTGCCCACAATTAGGTGTAAAATATGAATTTAAGGTGTTTTAAGACCCTCTGTCCGTCACGGTCATTGAGAAGGACCTGGGTATGCTCTAGTGCGGGAGGTTGGGAAGGGATTATCCTTGTTGCAATAGGTGCAACAACACCTTCGATGCTCATGTCCATTTTGCCTATTTTTCATGCAGTAAGCATAAAAATGTTTCAGAAAAAAGCAAAAAACACACTCGATGAAAGCACTTTAATTTGAAGCCGTGTGCTGCAAAACACGTTGCGAATACCCTAAAACCCTCAGTAGACAAACGACTTTTTGTAGAACTCTCCAGAAAATGCAGCATATTTGAAAGAAAATCCTTCTGTCAGTCATCACATTAAACTTGGTTATAGCATTGTGATTCATCACTCCATGAATCAACAATAGCAGCCATCATTGTGGACCGGAAGTCCAACCAACTTGGAAGTAAGTGTAGGACAGGAATGTGTGACAAGTTTTTACAAACAAGGTTTCTCTTCAAAAGCTAAATTCATTGACAACACTGAAGGGTGGACTGAACTGGGAGTCTTTGAATTTGACGGGGATGATTTGGCCTACTTGTTCATAGGAGATAACAAATCAAAGACTTAATTTAACCCACTGCTAAAGAGAAATGAGACAAAATTAAGAAAAAAGGGGCGAAAGGGGTAAACACCCAGCCCCAGTTTTGTCTTTGGACAAAACTTATGCCTTACACAAGTCTGGAATCCACGTCTGTCAAAGTCTGATTTATTTCCAGAAATTCAGCTGTAGAAGTTGAGGAAAGAATGACATTACTTCCATCGTGTTCATCTGTCCAATTCTTCATTTCCTTAAGCAAATCGAAAGAGTCGACAGTTTGTAAGAAAAAATGGGCTTTCTTCTTCTCCTTATTTACTGTTTTTCTTCAAAATTAAAAACAAATATTTCACCTTGTGGCTCTTCACGGTCATCCAAAACTCGTTTTTCTTCAAACTTATAAGCACTCACTTGACTCTTTTAGGGTGCGATTGTAACAGCATATCCAACTCCACATGCGCCATAATTGTGCCCTCTGCTACCTTAGATTGCACTGCATTATAACAATGTTGATCAGGAGAGGTCTTAATGCTTGCTGTTGGAATATATCATAATGTGCTAATCAGAATGACAACCGAGAGTAACCTATTTTCTTGCAGTTTCTTTCTTTATAAGCAACCATCGCCAAATCTAGTCAATTCAACAAACGAGTAAGAGAAGTCTTACTGTTTGCTATCCCAATTGTGGAAAGTGGACCTCGTTAGCGCCACTACGACAAACTGAGTCGAGCATTTAGAAAAGGAAGCAAGGGAGCATGACAGGGTGGATCACGACATGAAGCACAAATCGCCATTCTCTGCTACAAGTGAAGTCAACTTCTGTCTTGGTGGCATCATTGACCTCCAGTGCTGCCTACGGCTTTTCACCCAGTCTGTGTGCCACTGGTAACTGTAGTGCTTTGTTTGTTGGAACTAACGGTTTCGGTCAAGGTCTCGGTCAAGGTCACAGAGGTGGCCGTATTGCCCTAGCTGCGTGGGCTGGCCTAGGGCCATGCCAGCGGCTTATTTCCCTCTGTCCGTTGAACATATATATATTCTTCTCTAGCATTCTGCCTTCTTTTGCCTTCGGGGGAGCCTCGGGACGCTACAGTAACACTTGTTCCTATACCAACCAGACCGGATCCAAGTTAAGAACACCTCCCTTGCCTTTGACTGAACTTTGCAGAAGCAACTATCGCGAATGCATGACGAAATCAAAGTAATATTTTATAACCCACAGCGTTGGAAACAAATAGATTTTGATCAATCGAAATTGGCTTTTAAATGATTTTCGCATGCTTTTGAGGAAGCTATCTACAGTGGATTTTGTGAAGACAATATCTCCTCTCCAAACGTCTAGCTGAGGAGATGGTTCTGTGACGCCCATTCAGCTTAAAAAAAATCACCTAATATGGCTAAAACTAGTTCTAATTTAGTTACATTTCCTTAATGACAACTGGTACCACAATGTATCATCCCAAAAGACCAATTTTAGATAAACAGCCTTTTTACTATCTCTACAACCTGTTGCAGTAGACACGCGCTCAGTTGGGACTTTCTGCATCCATTCACTTTCCTTCAATTACAAATCCTCCCTGATAAATATTCCTCCAATCTAGGAGGATTTCCATGGAAATTGTATATGGAGTGGGTCTTTCCGATGCTTCCCAAGGGCTGATGGGGTTACAAAAGTCATCTTTAGCCCTTGGTTATTGAACGTAGGAAGGAGTGGATGAGACGAAAGCAAAGTAAAGCGCGAATTATGTTTTGTTGATACGTTCTGTGTCGCATTTTGGATGCTTTGAAGTGCGTTTGGGAAGTAGATTAACGCGCTGCTGCTGTATAGCATTAACGTTTAACGCAAATAACAGAAACTATTTTACTTACATCAGAATTATGAACTAGGTAGACCTCTAACAAACTCGACAACTACTTTTGTTCAGTTTTGTATAAAAGACGAGACAACTGTGGAAAGCCGCATCAACGGAGACATCGGTTTGATCAGTTGAAGTAACTACCACCGCGTTCCACAGTCCATCGCCCTTGCCAAACAAATGCAAACGAGCCGCAACTTCTAGTGCTAAACAACAGGAATAAGCTTAACCTACTCCCCAACCCTCTTTTTTCTACCGCATTTGATCGTGTGATTGACCACCATTTACCAGTGGATGCGTTGTGAGGAGAATGAGGAGGGACAGAGGGATAAGGTAGACTTAGTATTATCCTCTTCCCAATTTTAATGTGTGCTACGGATCCTCAAGACGGACTTCATTATAAATGGTGTGGGGTCTTGTGTTACGTTGTTCTGTTTGGTGTTTTGTTGCGTTGGGCTAGATGAAATGGCGTAGTGTTTGAAGTGGTTTTAAGCGTGAGATTTTTGTTTAATTAACTGGCTAGTCCTAGCTGTCTCTTAAGAACAATATAATTTCTCCCCACTCCTCACCTTCCAGCTGTACCGAGTAGGCGAATCTCTACCACAACTGTCACGGTAGAGAATTGTATGTGCAAAGCCTTATATACTTACAATGAAGGTTTTGTCCTGATTGTTAGGAATGAAGGAATGCAATGTCTTCCTGACCGACTACTCACCCGACTCAGTCATTCTTGGACGGTGCCTTCCGCTAAAGCATGAGGAATGCTGAAGTCATGTAGTGAAGTTGATTTTGGCTAATGTAAAACTAATCCAAGCCGTATTAGTAGGATAATAGGACGGAGTAGCGTATTAAGAGACACATTTGACAGCCTCAAGCTTGTCGAATTTAGTCATTGTAGTGTTTTGCCAAGAATTGCAAAAAGGTTTGGTTTGCTGCTCTCTTTCGTATTGCACGGACATAACTATAATATGATAAATTTGGCCAAACTCTATATTTTGGAAACGAGCCACTTAGAAGGTCAGCCTTCGTACCTTCACTGGACAACTTGGCCTCCGGACCCCTCCAGTAGTCCCAAGCCTTTCCACGAATCGGCAAATGATTTTCTGCAAAACTTGTCTCTCTTCTTACTCTACATGTTTGCTTTCTAACAAAGTGTAGGTTGGAGCAATTATTTGCTTCGTGAATGGGACACCTTCATCAAGACTTGTCGTCGATGACATTAATGCGGATGTAAACTTCAGCATTGGTTCCTCAATTTTACCATCAAAATTAAACAGACAAAGCAAGAAGACCATTACGATTTTTGGTAGTGAATATCCATGTCGGCTTTTATTTACACAATTTTCTTCTAGCCTCTCTACTGTTGTCTCCAATCAACCTGCGATGGCTTCATGAAAACTTGTCCCACTTGAAAGAAAGGCGTCAGTACAGAACGAAGGACGGATGCAAGGAACTGTTGCTTGACGATCTTTCAGAAAGCGTAATTATTGTTCGTTTAAACTGTTGCACTTCGGCAACTCCTTTTAGAGAGTCACTTTGAAACCTCTTTTTCAAGTAGATTTTGAATGATGCCTCTTTTAGCACCCATATCTTCCTTAAAACCAGAAGAAGTCTTATTTATACGGTTACTGACATGGTTTAGAAGTCCATGTAGCCAAGCAAGCAAAGTGTCTATGTAATCGCGATTAGAGCTAAGCAAGCTGCCAAAGTGCTAGATCAATGTTTCAGTTGTCAAGTTGACTAGCCTTAACTCGCCCACGAACTGCTTTGTAATGACAAATTTAACTCCTCATCAATCACAAGTGATTTTTCAAGAGAAGATAGCCCATCTTCGCAACTACAGTGAGCAAGCGCAAACAAAAATTTGTTTAAAAATGATGTTGCCTTACTTTTTGCTGACAAACATTAATAAGGCCCAAAGAATCAAGCACACCTTTGATGAAAATGATTTTACCGAAATGTTCCTTTATTACCACTTTCTGTGGAAAGTACAAAAGAAAAACGCATTAATAATTAGATTTTTTTCCTTAGAAAACAGGTATTTTGACAAGATTTTTACAACTGGAATTTCAGTCTTTAGGATGAACATCCTTGTCTTCGTTTTGCTGCACCGAAATCCATGTTTTGCAGTTGTTTCATGGTCCTCGGCTTTTCCCATCCACCAAATCCAATTTTTCATGGCAATATCATGAAATATGAGGCAAGAGAGGCACTTTTATGCGATGAGAAAAAAAGCAGAGCCTGAGAATTTTCTCTGCTTAAATTAACCTCTCCAGTGATTAATGCTTTGACCTGCTTCCACTTCTCTGAGGTGGAATTCCTAGGCGTAAGAAAATGAGGCAACTGGAAATCAGCCAAGTACTTGTGGCCCAAATTCGACGTCAAACGCCTCGCATTTGCTTTCACCTTTTGATGCAGCATCAGTACTTTGCTTTTGACACTTCTAGCTGCCAAAGAATAATGGCTCTGAAATGGCTATGTCGGCATCCCTTGGTATCTGCCGGAAATAGCTCAATCAAGAGATTTTGAGGCTAGATCTAGCTAATTTGCCCAATTTATGCTTCCTTCTGTATATCCGGATGTAAGTGCGAAGCTAACTCTTTGAACACCTTGAAGTGTCGTCAACATGATTGTAGACTTGCAAGACCTCAAAGCTATAAAATCACTTGTCAATGGCAATGAATTGAAAATCAGTGATCAAGACTGATAAAATTTTTATTAACAGCGCAGAGAAAGGTCATCAAAATCGACAATATTGCTACAACTTGACAATTATTACTCCAGCTCGACTTCTGTCCACAAGGACCTTTTACTGCCTGCAGTTTTGGTCGTCACCAGGGTGTTGTGGCGCTCCACTCCTTCTTGTGGACAGCAACTTATTAGCTCTCAGCACTCTCACAGTAAGATTTAATCTAAAATATTGTCTTTACAATATTTCGTTGTGTCAATGGCTCACTTAAGCGATACAGCAGCAAGACGTCTACTGGGATGGCACGAGTCTGCAAAGAGGTGCAACGGAAGAGCTTATGCTAGCAGTTGCCACACTAGGAAACCAATCCTAGTGCTGCCCTCGGGAATATGGCACCGCCGGACTGGAACAGGTGGGAAGTGGCCATTGAGGAAGCCAAGCCGATCGGTTCTGTTTTAAAAATTACTTATTCAAAGAGGACATATAGGGTGCTTCGAATTGTCTAAAGAGAAGATTCGTGCTAATAAATTACGAAAAGTAACATAATGAGTTAATCAGAAGCATTGCGGTTTCACCAGCACCGCTCAAAAAGATTAAGGGAAGGTGAACTGTGGTACATTTAACATGGCAACTAATTGGCATACAAAGCAAAAGTTTCTCCCATTATATGGCATCGTTCCTATGCTCTCCCTACAAGACTGTTATAGGGTATTTCAGTGATGTACCTAAATTCCCTATACAGAAGTCTTTCAGCGAATAGATGGACACTGTAAACCCACTTCCACAGTCACTTTTGAAAAAATTTCATAAGAGAACAATCAGAAGTATCGCAAAGACAGCAAACGAACCTGCAAAAGGACGTTGATGATAAATATTGCCTATCTCGAATGCACGCAAGTTGAAAGCCGTTTTCTCCTCACTGCATTTGCACCTGACAGGTAATATTAAGAGCAATTCGGTTGCCCAATAGGTGTCATAATTATCTTTACTACGAGCCCATATTTTGTAAGAAAAAGATTGGAAATTTATCGAAACTATTCGTAACAGTCGCCTTTTCGAGCCAATCGGATGTGATGGTGGTGATTGTGGAAAAGGGAAAACAAAATTTACCGCGCGGAACTGTCACCTCACATATGCCTTCATCATTATTAGAGGTTTATAAATTACTTATACGTACCGTAAAGTGGATTTGTTACTACAAGGCTAAGGCAAACTCAAGTAGTTAAATCCGAGTCTCATACAGCATGAACACTTGTGTGTTGAATCAAAACTGGATTGACCATAGTTAAAATACATTTGCAGCATGAGTAAAAACAAAACAGTTTTTTAAGTGCATCCCTTGCATTTGACATTTTTTTCTTTTAAAATTGTCCGCCTCTCAAAGCCAAACGTTAGTTCTATTTGCATCTCCCGTTAATGTCTGTGTCATTTTGCATGGTATCTTTTGATGGCCTGCTCAATCCCAAAATATAGAGCGATCCATTGGTCATATTTAATCGTCAGGATATGAAGGATGCAATGATGCAGGAGTTCTCTTCATATCATCCTCAAACAGCCTACTAAATGCCCACTGTGCTCTTCCAAGGTACGCAACTACTCACTGTGATTATTACGAGGCCTCTTTAGCATCACATGCACAGTAGAATCGGCCTGTGGATGGGCAATTAAAGCGAAATAGAAATGGAAGTAGCTAGTAACACAAGGCTTTCGAGATTGACTTCAAAGCAAGATTTCAGGAAGCTGAGAAAGATAATGTTGAGTGTAAAATTGTGGTTATGGATGCAATATTTGTGCTCTTTAAATGCGCTTTGTAGACGAGAGGCAGGAGGACAATTTTAAATCTGGTCGTGGAACAGCGCGGTCACCCGCCTGTGTCTAAGACGTCCTCGTCTTGGATGCTTCGTCTCCGCTAATTCAAATCCTTCCTCTGCTTATAATAAAGATGTCTAGAAATAATCAACCCCCTCATAGCATGGGTAGCAGAAGGGAAGAGGAGGAGGGGAAAGAATCGTCTACAGTGGGTATTCGAACAAAAACCATCCTCGGTATATTTGTGAATTTATTCCTTTTGTCGTGGGGAATCGAATGTAATTTACGATGCTGTGTTGTTAAGCCTATCGTTTTGTTGCACACTGGTCAAGTGATTGACTGCCTAAAGCGTACGACTTTAACAAAAAAGGCTACAAATCCAAGAGTTAATTGCCAAAAAACCGTATGATAGATGACTTTAGGAAAACAAGTCTCTGTACCCTCTCTGGTAGACACTCTTAACAGGTAGGCTTCTTTAGCCGAGGAAAATAGACTGTCCTAGACATTCCATTGATATCATTTGATATTTAGCTGGAGCATTAATGCCATTACCTTGCAAGGTGTTATGCCAAATGTGCCAATTCTTGAAATTAATACTGGCATCGAATCAATTCCATGCAGGTTACTTCATTTCTTCCCAGTAGCCATCGCCAACTCTGGTCATTTCGGTAATGGACCACGGGATAATGAGTTGTAAAGACGAGTCGCTAAGGGAGGAGCAAATTCACATAAAAATCCTTCAGGTTGGAGTCATTTTGCTTGACAACAAATGAGCAGTTGAAGTACTACCATCCAGTAGTTTAAAAACCGCTGCATTATAACAATTTTGTCAAAGAGAGCGTTACAAATTTTTATAACGTAGAGCGTTTGGTGGTGGCAAACACAATAGGCCCTTATGTCTGCAGACAGGGTTGAAAAGCCTTGTGAAGCATCTAGGTAAAAGGGTGAGGAACCATGATAACATTGTCTGCTGTCAAAAGGTATCAGCTCTCCTATCAATGTCTTAGTGACGCCGTTTTTTGGTCATGCCTACTGGACTCCAGCATATCTTCCATACAACTATGGATTGCTACGCCTTCAAAAGCGTCTCATTTGCCTACATTTGTGGTAGAAGCAACGAGCCCGGTTCAAGTTTGGAACATTCCTCTCTCCTTTAACCAGTTACCGCATTTACAAGTCGCAGAAGGGCCAAATCTAAATGTCTCGTTATTAAAGGCGTTTTAAAATGAGACTGGCGACTGAAAAGGTTGGAATTCGAGCTCTCCAAAATTGTCGAAATCGGCTCCAAAAAAACTGTCGTTTTATGTTTCTACTAGAAACTAATTTTCTTGCATCCCCAGATCTGCAAACCAGTTGGCTATAGTACAATCAGATTGGGCTGTAATCTCATTTCTCCAATGACAAGTAGTCACACAATATATTACTTTGATGGACAAGTATCATAAAAACCAGACTTTCTTCTTTCTTTGGGACTTATCCCTGCAGTTGGAGTACTTTCCATATCCATCTATTGTTTGCCTTCCCTTACATATTCTCCCATGCAAATTGTAGCCAAGATGGGGTCTCTCAAATGTTCACTTCAGAGTACTTGGATTAGAACAAGTTGCGCCAAGCGTCCAACAATTGAAGGCAAGAAAGGGACGGATTAAGAAACCGTGAAGTTACACGCGAAATATGTTTTGGTGTCATATTTCGCCTCTCCTTTTCTTCATTTTGATGTGCATTTGAAGCTGTCTACTAAAAGCAGCTCTAAGGTTAGATCTGCAGGTGGAGAGTGAACCAAATATGAAAGGATTCGTAGAATAAAGCACTGGATTGCATTCAAGAAGTATTCATCATTACTATCTACAGTCCATCATCCTGTCCAAACAAATGCAAACAAGGTACAAATTTCACTGCTACGCGATCTTGCTAACCCTACTTCCAATAACCTCCATTCCCGCATCACTTTGACCTTCCAACAATCGCCTCCAACACCATATGTGATCGTGCGATGGACTGCAGCACACTGAGACCAAAGTCAGTACTAGAAGAGACGCTGTATTAGGAGACCAAGGGGAATGCTGAGAAAGGAGAGGATGAAGGAGGGTCGTATTCCCATCCCTTCTCGAGACGAGTTTTGAGATACATACTGAAAGGTCATGAAATATGAAGAGTATTTCAGTTTAGCGTTTTGTTGTATTCTACTGTGTTGCGTTGGAAGAGTAGCGGAGGTTGTAAGGGTGAGACATTCTCTTCACTCTTCTATTGGTGTGTAATTGTCGCTTAAGGACCAGACGATTTTGTGCCCACTGCCTAGTTGCATAAAGTGTTTGGGCTTTGACAAGCGGAGAGGTTGCAGTGGGTACTTGCTCTGCAATGATCCTCACGGTCGTGTATATGAAAAAGATACAGTCATGCTTGATGCGAAAGCAAGAGTAGAGTACCTTTCCTTGAGTGTCTATGTAGCGTGGCGAGACTTCCCTGAAGGCAAAAGAAGTCATAACACTGGAACAGAATATGCATTCAATAAACAGAGGGATTGGAGCTGCTGGCATGACCCGGAGGCCACCTAAGTGACCGAAACCGAGACCGACAGTCAGAAGAAACAAAGTACCACAAACTAAACAATTGACTATACCATTTACAATCTCTTCCACCTGCTGATGCATTTTATGCACAATAACGGTACCACTCAACAGATTTTTTCAGCTTTGGAACCGAGTTTCACCCATTCAGTGGGAAAGTGGTACGGAGTACTGTGGGACCCAACGCTCTGAGAGACCGAGGCATGTACATTCATACTTTGTAATGGTTTCACATGAACTGTAGCTCGCAGTTTACTGTATTTTTAAGCCATTGCAAAAATTTATGCGAGTTCTGCGCGAGTTACAGAGGCATAAATCAACTCAAATCATGCAATACCATTCTGCATGGGTAGTATGTCTTCCTACGTCTTTAGGGAAGTCGCTGAGCACTACAGCTACGATTTTTGAATAAGATTTTCCAAACCGCTTAACTCAAATGTCTCATTCTTATCTGGGTGAAAAAATACTTACTTCAAGATGTCAATCAATTCAAGAGGGCCTATTTAAAAGCTATTCATTAATGACATCAATGTTGACGTGTTCTTAAACGTCCATTCCTTAGATTAACCATCAGAATTGTAACGACGCTTGTATTCTGGATAGTAAAATTTATTCCTGCTAAGTTGTGTATAAATATCCTTTTGATTAATTTGGTCTCGAAGATATTCGTGATACTTCTTTTATCAAAACACGGTCCACTTCAAAGGAAGACACCATTAAAAGACTTTTTCGAGTTGGCAGAACAAGCGCACGCTTTTATACTGGAGAAAAAACTAAGTTCAAAGGAATAGCTTAAAAACTTGTTGTGTCAAAAGTGTCTGCAGTGAAAAAAAAACATTTTACTTTATTAGGCAGAATGTAGCATTTCAGTCTTCCCTGAAGTCGTAAAAGTCCTAGTGCTTTGACGACGGATATATTGTAGCGTCCCGAGACTATCCTGAAGGCAAATAAAGGCATAATACCAGGGCAGTGTATGTATTTAATCAACAGAGGGAATGGAGCTGCTGGCGTGGCTTGGAGGCCAGACCACGCGACTAGGGCAATATGACCACCTTAATGGCAGAAATCGACAGTCAGAACTAACAAAGTATTACATAGTCCCTCACTTCTCTCCAGCGTCGTTCCCGACGCTCCACTCGGTAAACCTCTCGCGTCAGCCATCACAATGTAATCAGTGATGGAGGACACACCCACGAGCTATCCGTGCCAGTCATCGCGATTCGAGCGCAAATGAGGAGATGCTTGACCTCCACGTCACTGATCCCCCTTGGCAGCTCCACTGGACTTGAAGTTTCGTCCGGTTTGGAAACTAAATTCATAGTAAGAGGTTCTATCGAGCATCAGCTTGTCCTTAGGGCCAAGCTAGAGCACTCGTCTTCTTAAGCAAAAACATTAAGGAAATCCCCGCAAAGAAACGTTTCTAGGCGGTCCACGGTTAGTGCCACTTCAGTTGTTAGTAGCTTTCTTGCAGAACACGCGGATGGGTTAGATGCCGAAGGCAGACGTCGATCTCAGCCCTTCTATTATGAGATGTCAGAGATTCTTCTAGCCGTATCCCATGCACTTCTTTCGCACCACTAGTTTACACAAGCGATATAGCTTGGGATAAAAATCCTGTAAAGTCAGGTCCGCTTTCCCCCGCCATCACTGTAGCGTCCCGAGGCTTCCTTGAAGGTAAAAGAAGGCATAATGCTAGGGCAGAATATATGTTCAGCAAATAGAAGGAATGGGGCTGCTGGCATGGCCCGCGCGGCTAGACCAATATGGTCACCTGAGTGACAGAAACCAAAAGTAGCAGTTCGAACAAAAAAAGTATTACACAAGTGTACGCTTTCATGCTGGTAAACAAACTAAGTTCAAAAGAATAGCTTAAAAAATTGTCGCGCCAAAGGCAGAGTATCTGCACTGAAAAAAAAAACACTTTTACTTTACTAGGTAGAATGTAGCATCCTAGTCTTCCCTGAAATCGTAAAAGTCCTGAGGCTATGACAACAGATATATTGTAGCTTTCCAAGACTTCCTTGAGGGCAAAAGAAATAATACTAGGGCAGAATATAGGTATATGTATTGAATAACCAGAGGGAATGAAGCCGCAAATAGGGCAATATGCCCATCTAGCTGAACGAAACTGGCCGTCAGAACAAATTACCGCCATGCAAAAGAGCTGGTGTTACTTGCACGATCTGAAGATCATGTAAGTGAACGAGTGTACAATGTGAGGCAAGTGAGATGGTCAAGTAAACGAATCGCCGAGTAGCGGGAGGCTGTACGGATTGTGAAGGCGATTGGCCTCCAGCTCAAGCACTAATTATTATGCAGTGGTCAGGTCACTTAAACATGGACGGCTTTGTCAAGAGAATTCCAGTCTTCACAACTAAGGAGTGTGAAAAAAACTGAAGTGGGTAGAAAGCTACTTACTGACTAATGCGATATATTTTGTAAACGGTTTTCCTAGCGCATTGTTATTAATGCAAACCCAATGACAATAGTTTTCTTGAGTAATCAAAAGAGCTTATACAAAGTGGAGAGAGGAGATGCATTAATAAGTTTGTTTACTTTACAAATAGGCATTCTACATTACTCATTTGTTCTGCACAGATTATGAACTGACATTATCATCAGATCAAGGGAATTCTGCAATTATTTTGGCCGTCACACATTTGTGACATGTGAGTTTAGCTGAAATCTGATTGGCACCGCATACAGGACCAGGCGTAATACTTTGTTTTTTGTGACCGCCGGTTTCGGTTTCGGTCGCCTAGGTGGCCTCTGGGTCACGCCAGCAGCCGCGTTCCCTCTGTTTGCTGAATATATGCATTTTGCTCTAGTATTGTGTCCACTTTTGCCTTCAAGGAAGTCTCGGGACGCCACATTGGTGGCAGCGGAAAGCAGACCCGACTTGATAAGATTTCTATCCGATCTATATCGCTTGTGCAAACTAGTGATGCGAAAGAAGTGCATGTGCTACGGATGGGTCAATCACTGATGTCCCATAACAGAAGGACTGAGAACGACGTCTGCCTCCGGCATTCACTTCAACTCAATGTTCTGCAAGAAAGCTATTAACAACTGAAGTGACACTAGACTTGGACCACCTAAAAGGGTTTCATTCTGGAGATTTCCCTCACACCTGCTTAAGGAGACCGATGTTCCAGCTTTTCCTTGTGGACAAGCTGATGCTCGGTAGAACCTCTTATTCTGAATTTAGTTTCCGAGGCAAACAAAACTCCAAGTCCAGTGGAACTGCCAAGAGGGATCAGTGACGTGGTGGTCAAACATCTCACTCAGTTGCCCTTGAATTGCAATGACTGGCACGGTCAGCTCGTGGACGCGTCTTCCAGTGCTGACTACTTTGTGATGGGTGACGCGAGTGGTCTACCAAGGGGAGCGTCGGGCACAACGGTCGAAAGAAGAGGGGCTATGTAATGCTTTATTCGCTCTGACTGTCGGTTCCGGTTTTGGTCATATTGCCCAGCCGCGTGGGCCGACCTTCAGGCCGAGCCAGCAGCCCCAATTTCTCTGTTTATTGAATTGATACTGTGCCCTGGTATTGTCTTCTTCTGCCTTCAAGAAAGTCTCATGACAATGCACCATAACTAGCAATTCCGCGTTTCATTACTTAATCTGTGCTTAGAGAACACACTTAACAATAACTGAGTAGGCTGAATGCTCCAACACGCAAGTTATCACCATTAAACTATCACAGCAATTAACAATGATGAAGGAGTTTGTCATTTATTATTGAATGCCATAATCAAGATAATATTACTTGCTTGTAAAGCGCCTAGTAGTAATGAATCGCTTGACTTTAAAACACAAAAGAAAATTGCAGGCAAAATGATCAAGTAGAAACGCAATCTAGTAAAGTCTTGTTTTCCTTAAAATTTCACTAGGTCGGAAAAAGAGTTACGATTTTTTGATTGTGTTGCGGTTCCCACTGTTGGAAGGGCACACGAGTCTTTAGAGGGAATTCACTTATACGATTTTTACGAACTGAAGGCATGCCAGAGGTCACGGAGTCATCTCTGCCGGGTAAGGTCACAAATTCGCCTCCGCTGAGGTCCTCCGCCACTACGCTGAAATCCAAAATCTTTGCGTCATTGATGCAAATCACCACAGAGAACGAAGATAATTCACGAAGAGGACTACAGAAAAGCTGCAAGCTTAAGTATTGTTATCTGCCTGAGGCCTAATATGGTAGTGAATGAGGCCAATAGAGCCTAGGACATTTGACACCCAAGTTGCGTCATTAAAAAGATAATTGCAAGCAGACTTTGACATTAAAGTTTGACTAAAAAAGTTGCCTTCGTTTTATTGCAGGGAACGCTCTGATTTTCTTGTCTGAGGTCATTGACACGTGTGCCGTGGCAAAAGTGACAAGTGGTTTCTTTGTTCGTTTATGACTGGCTACATCGAGTTGTGCAGCCAACGCCTAAAATGGCCAAACTGTAGCTTGACATTCGTGATTTAGGGATGATTTCACAATTTCATTTGCTAATCGGATAAGCTCTAGTTGCTGTTATTCACACACGATCCCTTGATAATGAAGGAGCTAAACATATCAGGAAGATGCATAGGTAGCAGCGACGTAAAACCTCCCTTTGATCGTGATTTTGCCACTTTACTACTCATATTTTTATATGCTGTTTATTTGGGACCGCATTTGTATTATACGCAGACAGTCAAGGCTTCATGATTCCACTTCCACAGCCAGTAATACTCTCTCGGCCCCAACAGGGAGGACTTGGTGTGCTTCAACATTCCTCTTCACAAATAATTAATTGTAAAATACTTGCAACTTTGACTTGCTCACTAATCAACTTTTACAGTTTGTTTATACCCACGAACATCCACAGCTGGGCGTAATACTTTAGCTGCTTCTATAACCCTCGGATTCAGTAGATAAGTAACTGGACCTTCGACGGACGGCCGGCCTCCAGGCCACGTCAGCAGCCACTATTAAGTATTCTATCGTCTTGAGAGAAGCATCGAGGTGCTACACTATTGTCAGTGGGAAGCAAATCTCAGTCTTAACGGACATTTCTCCTGATTTCTACAGATGCTTAAAAAATTTCAAGGGGACAGAATAAGTCCCCATATGCTGCGAATGAGAGAACCGGTGACGACCCTTAACATGTGGGGGCTGATAATGTCATTTGTCTTCGAAAACTACTCGGTTCCAATGTCTGCCAGAAAGCTATTATTCATCAAAGAGACCAGCTCGACAAGTTTGTTACGAGCTATTGTTCCTGCATAGGAATATCAATTATGTGGATTTGTGATATCTCATCCACCTCTTCACTAGATGGATGAAATCCCGTTTGGTAATACTGGGCAGTGCCGAAGTGAGAAGGAAAGTAGCAAAAAGAAATAGAAGCAGAAATCCACTCACAAAAAACTGTCCTAAACGAGTTCTTCTGTCGTTCGATTCTGCTGTTTGATCAGGGTTCTTGCAACCAGCCAGCACGATCTCCTGCTCCCGAATCCGTTTCCTATGCTGAACTTCACTGCGAATCCAGTGAAGCTGTTAAGGCTCAACAGTGTTGCATGGACGTTCGGTGGCTGACACAGTTAGCTCGTGGATATTTGTTTTATGGCCCCGATTACCATTTGATTGCTGACGCAGGATGGGAACGACACTGAAAGGCGGGGAGGGGCTCTGTACTGCGTTGGTTTTATGACTTCCGGTTTTGAAGGGGTCACTCAGGTGGCCCGCCATTGGGTGGGCTGGGCTTTGGGACATACCGGTAGTCCCAGCCCTACCTTACGCATATTCTGCCCGAGTATTAAATTTTTATTCACCTCTACATAGTTGTGTGGGGTGCTGCGCAAATCATGGGAGGCAAATTGTAAAAAAAAATGCATAAGCATTCCTTTCATTTGCTCCAGAGACATTCAACATTTTTGATTAAGGATTATTGTGGAAGTGGAAAGGACAACATCTAAGAATGCGTTCCTGCCAATTAGAATAACTATTTAGGCCTAGAATGGGTCAAATAAACAACGTACAGTAGGAAGGTTGTAAATATACCTTTGGTTAACTTACTACCTGCCTTGTTTGAACCCTGTGCCAGCCCCTTAGTGTAGCCAATCAACCAATAAATGGAAAATAAATTAAGATCTGAGATCTCAATGAAATAAAAATAAATATACGTCATAAATGCTATTTGCCATTTTGAGCCAATCAATCCAACTAGCAGATTGGTGAAATATGCATTTGCCCAACGCACAAGTGGTTCCTCTTCCCGAGCAGATCGCATGCCCAAGTGTAATATAGCACAATCGTTTGGAAGGTTTATTCCAATAACCACAAAATCTCAATTTCAGTGAGCTGGAGCGAGTGTTGCAGAATTTCGCATCATTTGAGACTTGGTGTCAAGGCAACATTTTAGATATTTAGTTGCTCAAAGGTGAAGATCCTACCTCAAACACTCATCGGCATTGGGCCCAATACAATGAGATGCAATTACTAGCTGACTGATGCGTAAAACTAAAAATGCCGCCCAATTTCCTTCTCCTGTCAGCGATTTCATTTTGAATAAAAGGAAAAAGGGCGGAAAAGAGGCCAATTGCCTAACAAATGGATAGCCGGATTGGGTAAGTCCCCATCCTCCGCCTCAGTACACCCTTCCTTACAGTCGAGGCCATCAAGGTGTCAGCCAATGTACCAATGGAGCTAAATCATTTGATAGTTCTCCTTGTCATTGCCTCAAGCGTATGCAAATAATTATGCCTGTGTTTTGGAACCAATCTTCATGATAACAAAGAAATTAGGGAAGTCTACGCCACAGTTTACTACAGTGGCTTGTTGCTACGCATGAAATTATTGAAAAATGCATGTGGCCAATCATAAATAAACACCATGAAACATTCATTTGATCATCTAATACTTTTGAAAAAACGGCTAACAAATGTGATTTAAACTTACCTACAACTTGAAAGACGCTGAGCTTGGTTGTAAAGATGCAAAAGATAGCCCTCTTGCCACGTGTTCTGCATTCACTTTGAATAAGGTGCACAGTGTGCTGCACCAGATGCCACCATTCAGAAGTGGTTCAATTAAAAATTGAATCTAGGCATGACTTCCTTATAGTCATGACGAATTGTAAATCGCTATTGGCATGTTTGTTGAGGATTGTTGAATCGAGCCGTTCAGGTGCATTGGTGGTGGTGGTGGTGGTGGTGGTGGTGGTGGTGGTGGTGGTGGTGGTGGTGGTGGTGGTGGTGGTGGTGGTGGTGGTGGTGGTGGTGGTGGTGGTGGTGGTGGTGGTGGTGGTGGTGGTGTGGTGGTGGTGGTGGTGGTGGTGGGTGGTGGTGGTGGTGGTGGTGGTGGTGGTGGTGGTGGTGGTGGTGGTGGTGTGGTGGTGGTGGTGGTGGTGGTGGTGTCGTGGTGGTGGTGGTGGTGGTGGTGGTGGTGGTGGTGGTGGTGGTGGTGGTTGGTGGTGGTGGTGGTGTGTGGTGGTGGTGGTGGTGTGGTGTGGTGGTGGTGGTGGTGGTGTGGTGGTGGTGGTGGTGGTGAAACAGAATTCACACTCGCAACAAGCGGAGAGGGAAAGTCTCAAAAGCTAACAAGCAATTGGGCCTTATGCACATGCGTTATTAGCGTAGAAACTGTGCATTCGCTCTTCAATTCTTATAAGTATGCTACCAGCAATACATCTCTTTCGGATTGAAAATAAAAAAAAAATTACTAATCAGAAGATTTGCACTTGGGAGAGAAAAGGAAGGGAAGTAGGACGATAGCACCTCTTCACCCCATCTCCTGTGGCACTGTTCCAATGATCTTTCCAACTCATTAGCATTAGGCAGACAGTCGTGTGATAACAGTGAACAGGATGTGGACAGTTGGGAAGCAATTGTGACACGGGAATGGCTACGTCTGTCCGATTTCTTGCGACAGACCATCGCATGAAAGGCGGTTAGCAGGTAGCCAGTGAATACACCGAGCCCCTACTCTAAATACGTAATTGGCTGCGGAGCAACCTTTAGGAACGAAAAGAATAGTCTCAAGTCTTCTCTGAAATCCAATTTATTTTTAACGTAGAAACAGAAAACCGTGCTACTGAGGTGAATACACTTACCGTAGTGTGGGAAGTTCGCCTAGTTAGACGCAAAATTAAAGCAAAGCATCATTGTTACAAAGAAGGAAAGCGGTAAGCAAGCCTGCCATTTTAAACTCTATGATTGGCTCCATGGCGGTTGATTTCACATTAACCATCAACAGTTTATTGCATCGTAAACGCGTATCATACACGAGGGCTGTTTTAATGAGTCTCGAGACTGGTAGCTTATTGGGTTGAGCCATGAACCACATAGATTAGTGACGGCATCTTGAACAGTAACTTTGTCTCCTGTGGAATTAACCGATGGTGAACACCGCAAATCTGAGCTGAGAAATCCTTCTCCAAAATGTGAGCCACCTAGATTCCCTTACCTGAACATGACGCCACATACATTTCGTGTCACTTATCGTAGCTGATTGCAATAAATCTCACCGCTGGCAGAATTTGTGTTTAAAAAGATTGGAAAATTCACTTGGGCAACAGTTGTAACAGATGCAATTGCCTGTCGACAATCAGTACCATGTTAAAACAACAGGACCTCCGGGCTGTGGTGATCAGCTCTGCTCCAGCAACCAAACAGAAAACGAGCACTGACCTCATGGATGAGTGTAATGTCAAGATTTGCATGTCGAATTCAATACTACAGTCAGACAACATTTGACAAACTGATACAACTCAGCACCACAGCACAAACAGACGATACTCACAGACAAAAAGACGATTCACATCTTCCTCTCTTTGCCCCAAGATAGCCCTCACCAATGTTATAACATCCCCCAATTCAACTTATCAGGCGAAAAACGACTGCTACAAATCACTCAAAACCGACTAATGCAGGCAAACTGACCCACACTTGGCAAGACAATCTATTTCCCATCAGTATTCACACAAACAACACTGCCACTCCTTAATCGAACTACTCAGCTAGAAACCAGACAACTCTAGCGAGTATAAAAACATAAGTAATGCTTTATTGACACAACCTTCAGTTGTCGCATTAAACTTCCTTCTTGCCCGTCAGTAACCGAAGAGCATCTTTCTCACGGAGAAGAGCGGTGTCCTGATTGATCGGTTTGATGATCCGACCGGCTTTGAGGACGACTTTGGGTTTAGTGAGTTCCCTGTGAGCTACTTCCGTGGTCCACTCGCGACACAGTGGCTGTGCCATCGCCTGCTCATACTGCTCTGGTTTGGCATAGGGGAAGGGAATCGTCTTTACCTGTTCACCAATGGAAAGGATGACTGCATTAAGAAGGACTGTACTAACTCGACACGTCCAAATTAAAGAAAAAAAGATTTCATAGAAACTCTCCAATGTCACTTGTGCACGATGCTTTAGAATGCTCCCTAATATCACTCCCTTTACACTACGGGGAAAAGACATGAGGGACCCAGTTTGATTTCGCAACATTACCAAGACCTTTCAAAAAAGTGAATAAAGTTAAGAAGCGCTATTTCACTCGAGTGAATCTTTCAAGATTATCGCACCAGTCTTAATGTGAATAGGATCAAGTGAAATCATTGAATATATTTACATTTTCGTTCACATAGAAGACAATCATGAAACATGTTTTAAAACAAGGGTGATTAAGCAGAGCTCCACTACACTGCAAGAAGAAGGATCCTGGTTTTTATAATCCAACTATAGTAAGCAATTCCAGTGCCTTATATGCACGCCTTCCTACAGTCTCTCTTTCGAGAGGTGACAAGAAGTATAATAGAAGGTACCGACGCAATTCCACACCATTTGAAGGTGAATAGCACCAACATTTATTTCGCGAGTCTCCACAAGTTATGGCAAGTTATTATCGAGGGGCTAAGCCGAATGTAAAGCCGAATTTTTAGCCACCTGGTGGATTAATTAACTGGATTTGGAAGTTGAAAATAATAACAAGAATTTGATTTGCAACATTTGTACGATGTTGAGGTAGATAACAGTCAGTGATATCCCGCTAATGAGTAGTCAACCTGACAACCATCGAAAATTGAATCGGGGTCAGGTCAGATCACATTTGTATTTGCCATGTACTGGATGATGGTTAAGTCAGTAGACTTTCAGTGAAGACCTAACTCGCCCTAAAATAACCCACGATAATGGATGGGCGAAAGGATATAAGAATGATTGTGCTTAAGCGTAACCAAATTCTCGAAAATTCGTTGTAGTTTAAAATCAGATTTCAAGACGATGCAAATGTTCTTATATTATGGAGGTGTCAAGTAAGAGTACAAATTAGCAGAATAAAACTCGAATGGTGAGTTCATTGAATGCCATATTTTGCTTTGCCTCATGCTTTGAGACGGTGGCATTCGAGATCTTTTCCTAAATGCCCCACATTTACTCGCGAATCTTTTGGAACAATGGTTCCACCTGATCACATCATCTAACAAACAGAAGGTTAAAGTAACAAGATTTCCGCCACTGTGCGATAGCAAGTTCCTGAAGCTGACGTCCAAACAACAGATGATCACGAATGGAGGGATGGACGAAGTTGAGGCGCAATAAGAGAGTAGCAGTGACAAGTCCGCAGAGGTCGAGAGACATTGAAACGAGGAGAGGTGGGTTAATGTAAGTGACAGATTGAGGCACCAGACAAACGACCACTTCTTAATTCCAGTTTGCATAGAACTACTAAGTCATAGCATAATCAGAATGAACTCCACGCACGAAAAGAAATGCAAAATTGGCGAACGCTACTGCACTTGGGGCAATTAAATTTCCTCCCAGCTGCCTCTCAACAATAAAAAAAAACGCTATCACCTGCATTCGCTTCACCAACGCCAAGGCATTCCCAACGGACACCCCTCTTCGAGTTCACAACCGTAAAAACATCTTTTGCCTCCAAATCTGATCGCATCTCCGTTCCGACCTACCCACTCCACCCCTGTACAACCCCAACTTTCATCGATGCCTGTGCAATCGGCTTCACGACTGAAAACGCGTGACCCTCACTTGCTTCCCAATGTATGGGTGCCGCCTTCTTGCTATCAACTACTTGCCCTACCTCCATATGTTAGGCGTGATGGATAAAGGAAGGAAAAGCATTTGTTCAAGGAAAACCCCTTTCAAAGTGGCAACACCAGTCGCCACTCATTCGGACGGAGTTGGCATACCGTGGGAGGGGGAAACGAAGTTCAGGGAAAAGCGCAGCGTGACTTGCTTAATAAAATCAAACAAATCAAGGATTCGCGACCATCCCACCACAGCAAACGCTGCCATTGTGATGAGATAGCATAATAATGTTCGTAACAAGAAAACTGTCAAAAAGAAAATCACCACAGATGCTTTCCATTCCATACTACCACCCAATCCAACATCACTGCATTCCACAGGAAGGAGGCGCTGTACTTGATAATTGATAGTAGGAAACAAGGGTAGGGAGAAAAGTGAAAGAGTGTTAAGCAGGGAATTCAAACGATAAGCAGCGGAAGATAGGGGGGATTCATGACTTGCTAACCTATCGAATGTGATTGTTTAAAGGTCACCTCTAGGATTTTTAAAGATCACAAATTGTTCAGCACCAAGTGCCATAGAATGTTGGCATTTAATAGCTGTCAATGCCAACACCTTTAGCAATCGCACCAGCATTCGTTAAGCTCTCGTCTCTCAAAGAACCGATTTGTGTGGAAAAAAATTAGTATTTGACGGTTTTCACCGCATTAATGGATTCTTACAGACCTGTCCAATTGCCACGCAAAAGGAAAATCTTCTCACCGATGTCGGTATCAATTGTCTAGAACAGTAATCCAATGAACCAGACTCGAAATACTGGATCAAGCACTGAGGAGATGGTAAGCCAAAAGACTCGCCCAACCGACCAGTGAGTGTGAGATTCAGGAGACAACTCGGTTAGGCAAAGAGGAAAGGTGGGTAGAGCAAAAACTAAGAGTAAAGAATGATTTTCTTCTGCTCACGAGGTGAACACAACGAATACTTATTAGGGAAAACCGTAAAGGTTGATCAAATAAGCCAAGTAATGAACAAATACAATAATGACACGGCGTGAGTGTATCCGAGGTGGGGTATTTCAACAACTACTACAAATGGTATGCATGAATCACATTCACAGACAAAGGACGTAGGTAGAATGAGAAGTGTGAAACCTTAGAAAACTATTTCCCAAAGCGCTTCCGATCAAGACTTCAATTGCAAAGCTTTGCCCAGAGGAGATGAGATCAAAAAAAACACAACCGGTTGCTAATCAGCAGAAAAAGGAAGTAGTCAAAGGGACACATGAGGAAACTGATTAAGTTAATCAAATATAGTAATTGCCGTGTTTGAAAGCAAGCCTTTTCTCCATTATCTGAGCAAAAGCAATGCGTAGGCGGATTACCTCAGGAGGTAAAATATACCTTCAAATATAGTCAGCTTTTATTTCGAACGCAATAATGTCATTAATAATGAACCCATGTCGGAACTAATAACCTTATAAATAGCAATACACTAAGATCTACTAAAAAACTCTACTCAAAGGCCAGTCAAACTAATATGCTCGCTAGTAGTTTTAGGGGATGAAAATGGCCAACACATCCCAGGTATTCATTAGGTTTATGAGGATACAGCTTATCAGTGGATTTCCCGCTCAATTTAAACACTGCGGTCCATAAGTGTAACTATCCACAGACTAAGAAGTCCCCACATCCATCTTATTGTTCTGACCCCAACCTGTCCAAATGCGAAACATTTGTGACAGCAAGCACGTAAAGTAAGGGTGTTCAGATATGGAAACCATGAAGTTAGAAGGAGGAAAAGAAGCAAAAGTAGTAATCGGCTGCACCTGAGTTTCATTTGACAACTTTGTGGCATAATATAGTCCTGTGCTTTAACAATAGCAACTCTCATCCTGAACCGAGTTCGGTTAAGAGGGCATTGCATCCCCCCATCCGATGGGATTTAGTAAGACGGAAGGTCTGCTAGAGGCACATTTTCAACTTATTCAACATACATGCTTAGCATAGGAAATTGTGAGAAATGAAGGAGCTTTGGCAAGTGTTTTCGACACAAGAAATTGAAAATCTAATGCCAAAATCAGAAAGCTAACAGCACTACACATAAGTCCTATTCCTCAACGTCCATTTGGAATTAGGATCAATATGTAAGATTGCGACTCCCTCTCGGTAACTTATTGTTCCTTTCCCCCTTACTCCTCCACATCTCACCAATCAAAAAAGGTGAGGAAAGAGGTCGCGGTCACCATGGCTAACGCACGTCTCTGCGGTTGCATGTGTTAAGAAGTCCTCCCACAGACGCATCTGGACTTTAACAAGCATTTTTCGCGAGGTGAGTTTTCCTCCTCGTCTTTAAACACCTCTTGCCCCCATCCAGCACGACACACACACCCTTTGTGCGTATGTGTATGTAAGTGTGGGACAAAACAAGGCAAGTAACTGGGCCGGAAGAGGGAGGTATGCACCAAGGCTTGTTCTAAGTACTGTGGTAGACTTTACAGTTCATTAAACTGTATTACGGAAGTGCCTTTATGTAACACAAGCAGGTGGATTTCATGCAAACGCTTCTATCTTGTTTTTACCTCGTCTTACTACTTCAAAAATAAATTTTGATGCAACATTGATGAAAACCTACTGGCATAGCCGAACTTAAGAGGAAAATGTGGTGCACCATCTCCAGGGAGGTGTGTTAATTCATTATGCTTTACAGTCGCCATGTGCACACACTTCACAGATTGTAACGATTAAGAACGCCGGTGTATCTATCTGGAAAAGTGATCCAGTACACACTTCCCGCCTGCCTACGCCCGTGTGGCTCCAACTCCAACGGATGCCTCTTCGCATGCAGATTTTGAAATTGAAGTGAGTCATGGGGCGCCAGTATCTGCAGCTTGGTACGAATAAATATCAGGCGAACAGATCTTGCCCCTAGTGTTTGGTTTCATCCTCTGATCTAGAGCTAAGACGGTACAGCGGATGAAATACTTAACTAAAGTTTTTCAAAATATTCAATCAAGACTCATTTAAGTACCTCATAAATAAATCTAGAAATAGGGGCATAAACATGGAGGAGAAGACCGGTGGCTCCAGTATGTGTCTGGCATTCCTCTATTCTATCGCACAGTCCAGGAGACGGAGGACTGAAAAAGAACCCCGTCTTCCTACACAAGTAGCTATTACTGACACACACTTCTGTGCAAAATTTTAACTTCAAAGATTAGGAACTGGCAGTAGGTAGTTTCACACTTTTGTTGGAGAAGAAAGTGTCTGCATAGAAAGGACTGCTCTTAATGCTTCAGAAACGGTTACTGGGAATAAATCAAGGCATCTCAAACTCCTCGTGAAAAAAAAAAAACTCTTTCTGCATTAATATATACATCCATACGTGAATGATGCTCCTTTGTATCAAGCCAAACACACACAGTACCTAAAAATATGCAGGTACAATGCGATCAAAAGCGGCATTCACCTAGTTCATGACCTTCAAAGACATTAGACGGCCATGGAAAGCTCGCGCAACACGTCGAGACTCGCTTACAGTCGTTGCGAAAAGTACCAGACTCCAGAAAGTGAAGAGATGGGCTTAGGAAAATGCATTTCTCGTAAGGGTTGAAGTAGGCAAGACAGTCTGTTTTGAGTGAAAACGATAATGGCGAAAGGAGTGACACCTGGCAGTCTCCCGGTGTGTCACATACTTCGCTCCCGCTAAGCCGACCATCGCCGCAGGTTGAGTTGACACTTTTGGTAAATTTCACTTCAATGTTATGCACCATGATGTCCAAAAGACATACCCGAAATGAACATTCATTTTCAGAATGTCTACCTACCAATGGGACAAAGGATGCAGAGAAATTACAACGGTCTTCAAGACGCAGAATAGTCAACAAACAAAACGACGGTCGAGAGGGCTGAAAAGCGACCAAATAGGCCTTCCTACGCCCTAATTCATGCCAGCCTTCAGCTTAGCCGAGTCCGAGCCGGCAAAATTTCCAATCAACTGTTGACAGTAAAGCGTGTGGCAAGCACTTAAATACTCGCTCCTCAAGCCTGGTCTGAAGACAGCATCATAAACCACAAAGTAAAAAAGATTGAGTTGAATAAAGTGGCAGTTTATCTGCGACAAAGAGAAGATGTCTGAGTAAAACCAAACTATTTGGTCGCAAAAACAAGCATTCTCTGCTAACAAAGTCGTCACCGAATTCGGTTTTAGAATGCAAAAGTAAAAAAGAGCTCAAACACGCTTACCAAGTGTTTTCTGAGTTCCTCATTCACTTTTTCCCTAATGATGACCCTGGCGCGTCCCAAGTCCCTACGTTTACGTTTGGGCGCCTTAATGAGGCGTTTACGGCGAAGCTCCTCATCCGCTGCTTCAGTGCCAGGGCCAGTCCATCGATTCCAACCGGGAAGGAAGGTGTCCAGATCTTTCAGTGCCTCCTCCTCTCTCACAGCACGTTTCTCCTTCTCGAACTCTGCCGCAGCTGATTCCACTGTGCCCACCTCGCCCATAGCCTCTTGGAGGGCAGAAAAGAAGTTCTCGTCGGTTGGGTCTAGACACTCATCAGTCTTTGCATCGGCGTTAGCATTGGCAGAGACAGGGGCGGACTTTCGGAGCATTTCGTCTGAAGCGAGAGTAGAGAGCATGGTCGGAGCGGCGGGGGCGGTGGTGGTCATTTCGATGTCCTCGCCTTCATCCATCTCTGGGGAAGTAGGCTTTTGTGGCTGATTTTCCACCTTCGAAAAGAACAAAACACATAAACATTCCTTCCACCTTTAAACAAAGCATGGAATTTTGTAATAGGTTTCCACGATGAGTCAAAGCATAACAATGACTGATGTTTTATGATCGTGATACGTTTGAAAACATAAAGACTAATGATCATCGCCTTAAAACCACTTTCCTTTACGAAATCCTTCTTGAAACGGGTGGTCGAGAACCTCAGAGGGAGCTAGCATATCGACATCTCTGTCTACCACTTTTCATTTGCAGCATCAGTCTCAGTAGTTCCGAGTTCTAGGGCTTCTCGTACCTGATATGAACGACACAAGCAAAGTCTCTATGAGCGCTGAAGAGTAGGCAGGAGACCCATAGTTGGCCTGCAACATTAAGGTCCAATGCCACTCTTCTAAAGAATACAGATCGCACACTAACATTCCTTCGCCTTTCGTCTTGTAAGACCTCTTTTCGTAGACAAATCAGATCTCTGGACTTGTCCCATCGCACAAATTCGACTGCATTAGCATAATTAAAAGGAAACGAAGTAGAATGGAATAGAAAACAAAATAAATCTGTACCCCCATCAAGGCCTGTGAAATACATGTGTTGAGATTGTCGATTTTCCCTGAACTTATCAGCATCAAGGTCTCTTTCAGAGATAGTCAGTCTCTTTTCCACTGGACTTCAGTCTTAAAGATAAAAGACTTTATGTAAATTGTGACTACTATGCCAACACTCTTCCTTTATACCACACGCGAGTCCAGGTTCCGCGACTAATTCACGGCTACTACCTTTTCCCATCCAACAAGTTCAAGTTTTTGCGGCAAAATTATGAGACAAGGAAGACACTTTAGTACGATGAGTAAAAACAGGTGAAGCCTCTGCTTGAATTCGCATAACCACTTTTTTGCAATAGAAGAGCAGTGATTAATGTTTCAACTTCTTCCACTTTTGCCCATTTGACCAAACGAGACAAAATTTCGCCAATAAGCCAATGAGACATCCAGAAGGCAACAAATTCTTGTGATCAATCCTCGATAGCAAAATACCACATTAATTTCTACCTCTTGGTTTAGAGACCAAAAATGATTACTACAAAATTACGTCATTTACATTTCCTGGTAGGTACTAGAAATCGCCAAGTAATATCATAGGCTAAATTACAAACTCCCCTTCGCTTATGATGATATCTAGGATGAATACCAAACTCTCAACCGAGGGGTATTGAGACCAAGTCTTATATGGCTGCCCAGTCTCATACAGGCTTCAATACATTCAGCTGTAATTGCAACGCCAGCAACATCATGCTCCATCTACTTTGTTATCCCTCTGCTCATTAGTTTAACGCCTTTACAATTATATTTAAGGCGCCACGAATCCCTAGCTATTGATTGTTGAAGGCATCGGCGAATTCGAGTAGTAACCAGCAGAAGTGCCGCAGAAATCAACAAATCGCGAGTGTTTGCCCAACCCTCAAAGGCCTTTTCCAACAAAATCTAAGGCGAAGATTGCGCGCTTATATTTAAAACGGAGGACCATACAAAAGCCGTTGAAATTGTTAGCATTAATAGCCGTAGTTTGACGCCATCAAACAATGCACAAACATCAATTAAAAGACAAAAGACAAGACAGTCCATTTCCAACTTTTTGATTTTAAAATGGGTCTAAAATGAAGAGTTTGTGCACTGACTCCTTTTAAAGGGCTATAAGACCTCTGCGCGGTATTAGGACACCAACGCTGTTAAAAGGAATTCCTGCTCTGACCAAATGTGCATTTTAACGCCTACATTTGCCTTACGAGGTTTGACTAACCCAATCTAAGGATAAATGTCCAAAAGCGCTACTTCCAATTTCGTTAATAGTGAAAAGGGAACAGTGAATATTTTAAGGCAACTACTGGTTGAGGCGCCTGCTGGAGCAGGACTTAACCCGAGTGTAGGAAGGCATACAGAAATGGTGCTGCGGATAACTTGAGTACATTCAAATCAAGTGATTGAAAAGGAATTAGAAGTAAAAACAAAACAAGCTCGACCAAAAAAACTTCGAGCTAAGCGATTTCGGTTTCAACATAAGGTCCTAAGCAGGTCCTACTAGAGGCAAGTAGGGATGATAAATTTGCCATAACAAATACTAAGTAGAAAGTACAGCTGAAAAGGAACTACAAGTCTAAGCATGTTTCTTTTAGCTGGCACATCTATTAAGATAGGGAGGAAAAAACGATTCTAGCACGCTTACATATGTCGTTTACCCACAATTAATTAAAGTAGTAGCTTCCTAATCTCTTGAACACCCAAGAAGTAACCAGGAGGATCAGAACAGAGGAAACACTTCTTATTTTAAACGATTATGTTGTCCTCGTTACTCAAAACAAGTTAGTAGAACTGACACACATTGCACTTCAGTTGTTTGCAATCCACCTCGAGGATTTCTTTATTGAAAACGTTAAAACCTATAATCACAAAACTAAACGACCATGCCCCGGACGCCAATGGATTGCCACCTAGCATACGTGACGAAATAGAATTTACCTTAGCCCACCAACTGGCGAGGTGAGGAGCTAAATCTTCTTCTCCTTCCACGTCTGCATCATCGACCTCCATTTCCTCATCTGTTTCCTCCTCCTCCGAGGAGCTGAGCTCAAACTCCGATATCACAGAATCGCTGTCACCATCGTCATCGCCATTCTGTCGACGTTTTGTTAAATCTCGAGCCTGATCGTGCATGTTGGCCACAGCATCTCTCGCTTCTTTGTCATACTTCGCCCTCAGGCGTTGCATCTTCGCAAACCTGCCACCCGTCCTGTGTCGCAAGCTCGCCCGCTCCTTAGCACGAATCCGCTCCGCTTCGAGAAGGCGTTCAGCAAAGGCTTGAGGATTGTTCTTACGCAAAAGGGCAATGTCCTTCTCAAACTCCTTCATGTTGCGCCGCTTAGCGCGGCGATGATAGCTCTTGCTCTTGATTCGCTTTTGCAGCTTGGCTTTGCGAAGCAGCGCCACCTCTCGCAACCGCTGCTTCATTTGATCGGAGGCCTTGCGACACATTTTACGAGCGAGTTTCAATTGCTCGTCAATTTCTTTGTTGACAGTTGAAGCCCTTATACGAGAGAAATTGTATTTATTTAGGCTAAATATTCAGGTGAGTACCCGCTAAGCGTGAAAGCACTCATTTGCAAACGCTCAAAACAAACATTTACGCAATGCAACGCAAAAATGATGCCCCTAAACTGATTGAGGGAGGAATTTCAAAAGACGAAACCTTTGCTTAGACTATTGTAGATGTCAAAGACAGAAACGTGGGAAGTCGAGATATTAAGAGAACATCATTGAAAAAGACCGAGAAAAATACATCTAGACTTACGACTCAACTGTTTTTCCATACAAGACCTTAGAAAGTTTTCCTTGAAGAGACTCATCATCTCCTTTCAATGCCTCCAATGCCTTCTGCTGCTTAGCTTCCTTAGCCGCATCTGAAGTAGAAAACTGAATCGCATGACTTTGAAGGGGAAAGATTAGCTGATCTGCCAAGCGGTTCTGATGAACGGGACCCTTCCATAGATTGAGGCGCTCTCGGTTTAAATTAAACTTAATTCTACGTTTCCTCTTTTCGTCGCGTAAGTCATCCGGCGCACTAAGGGGAGTAGACTCATGTTGCAAACGCTTCAACTGTTTGAACTGTCTAGTTTTGCTACCAAATTTAAGCTTCAGCAAGCCCAATGCATTCGCATCGGGTAACGCCGGAACGTTCGCCTAAAAATTGATAACAGAACAAGCAAACTACCATGTGACCAAAGGTTAGAAGTCCCGCGCTACTATGAGATCAGCTTAAACATTTACTCGATATAGCTTTCACTAATAATGCAATTTATTACTTTCAGCAATATGCGTAACTTCAGATATTATAATATATTTTCAGCATTCTTAAGGCTATATGCCCATATAAAGGCAAATTAATTTAATGAGGCTTTCGTTGTGCATAATAAAGCATATTACTCAGTTTAACCAATGTGTTTATTTTGCTAAGAAGACTCTTGCAAACTATGTAATTTTATCATAATTGCAAAAAAACTGGAAGCTCCAAAATTGCTAATATATCGACAGACCTTAGATTGTTTTCATTTCAAATATTCTAGCGTGTTGACGCATCGGCCTAATCCGTTTTTATTTTATATACCAATCGGCTATAGCGCGTCGTTTTTATGATCTTTGTTTTAAATTATAGATAAATTGTTTTGGACCACGATAACATGTTTCCGTCAAAAACGATTTAATAGTTCCTTGTAATTTACTTCTTAGATTTTGGTTTCTGTATACGCAGCATCCACAGCACCAACCAGCACCAGCTCTATGAAGTCAAATTAATTTTGAAAGGTCATCATATGACTTTCGGCCACAAGAATAGTCGCATCTATTAACTATTCTAGCATTTGTCATCCAGCAGTGTAATCTAACTCTTTTTGCCTTGATACTTTTTCTGTCATGCGATAATCCAAAGACAGCACTTTATTTAGCGACGATTTTGGTTGCTATTTATATTACCCCGAATATTACCTTGTATGCAACAAATACGTCAATTATTTATTAGCATAGTTTTGTGACACCCTGTTTGTTTCAAGCATCAAGACGTGTTTTAAATTCTACAGTGCAAGAGGAGTTTTAAAGCGTTCTGTTTAGTTTTTCCATTTTGGAGTCGAGACTTTGTTTTTGCTAAAGCATTCGTTGTAATTTTATTGCTTCTTACTTTATAATCTATTGTGGCCATTGGTATTACATACATGCATTTACCACATTTTTAAATTACAGCTTCACGACACTTACTTGCATTCTTGTTTTCTTAGAAAATTTTTTACTTTTAATTATTTAACTTTTGTAGGCAAAGTCACCAACAAACTACATGGAATATTCAGGATGCTAAGGTTCAGATATAGCATTTCTCCGTCCAAGAAACCAGTGAGGTGTGATTTTACATTTTTCTTTCCAAAAAAAGCAACCAACGCTGGTATTTGATGAAAGTGTGCCTTGCTGACCTTTTAAAAGAGCTACGTCTTTTTCGACATAGGCTGCTAATTATTCAAGACGCATATGCTGCCATAACTTTTCAAATAAATTTTGGTTTACATAGTTTGAGTGAAAATTATGCGTGTTAATATTCGCATCTTTGTCTCTTACTCCTGTCATTTGTTTAGAGACAGATGTATTAAAACCTGCTGTTGAGTCTTAACTTCCGTTTAAGGCATTATATAATTTAGAGGCGCTATATCATGTGAAGAAAAGACTGAGGACTGCCCTTTTGTCAAGTATAATCCACCTGTCCGAGTGGAAAAAAAAAGTTACCTGGAGGTAAGGTTGCACATTTATAAAAAGTGTGATCATAATTAATCTTCTGTTCTGCAAAACAACAAGGAGTGACATATTTTGCAGCTTTTAAAAAACTGTGATAAATAGTGGGAAATAAAAACGATTGGCTAAAGGTACTTCTGTACTGGAAATTTTGTAAGAAAAATTTTTTATAAATTATACTAATTAGAGCTGACTCCACGCTGCTTGCTTATGTTTACGAAATGCATCCCACTTCCAAAGTCATTATATATTGATACACGTTCTGCTTCCTGATCTAGAATGAGCCCGAACCAAACGATCCCGTGTATCCAGCCTCTCAAAAATTTTTGGCATCAGATCTCCCTATAGACTTCTGCAAAATGACCATCTCCACAGAAAAGCCAGCGGACGAAAAGATGAAAAAGTTGCTTACGCAGGAGTTTCCAATGCGTATCAAATGGGTGGGAGATGACCTATACGTTTCCACAGTGCAGGAGACTCAAGCCTCTCCCATGGAACTTACAGGTCTTTTAAATGATTTGCGCTTAACTCTAACCCAACGAGCAGCCAGATCCCGTCCTCTCTGTCATGTTCGTGAAGAATTACTCCATTGTCTTGCTAGAGAACTGCTCAGGCAGGTAAGCTGAGTGTTTAGCCACTTAATGGCACTTTTATTATGAAATTATTCAATAATAGTAACCACGAACAAATTCTTTGTCTGCATATGAGGATCAAAAGTGTTAACTTGGAGTTATGTTGCAAAGCGTTTTAAAAATTAATATTTTTTTATTTGACATTCATAGCAAAGCCAATGAACATAAGGACTAGCCACAAAAAGCTTTAGAGGCATACATTCCACCTAATCTACCCTTTAAATTATAACAAGAGGATTCTACTCACGCAGTTTATGCATTGCTGATGCATTTATTCGCATAAGTCATTTTTCTTCCTTACTTAGCTCATAATCGACTGTCCAGAGAGAGGCCTGTTATTTAAACAAGTTTTAGAAGAGCATTACAAATACATCGAGTCCTATAAAATTCTTTTGCAACACAATGATGCTTTCATGTGCCGGAAGAATCTTCAGGCTTTTCACATCAGAAATACCCAGCTTACAAGTGTAAGTGTTGCTGTAGATATGAAAAAAGTGCTTAACTTTATAATCACCTATTTTAAAAGAAATACTCTCATTTCATACACAGCTATCTTTCATATTAATTTAAGCAGATTGATATTTCAACATTAATATCAGAGGAATGGACTTTTTTTGGTACTTTATAAGGAAAGTTTTGTGCGCCTACGTATTTTTACTTGAGAGTTCTTTGTAAACATTTTAGAATGTTTTTAAATAGAACTCTTTCCTAGAATCGATAAGTGGCTCTAGCGCTTATTTGTAATTCTTGATATAAATGAAAAATAGCACGGCCGTGATATTTAAAGCAACTGTTTTGCTCACCGGTTGCGCCACTAATCATTTCATGAATATTTCATCACTACGTCTGGGCTCAATCTTCACCTCAGAATATCCTAGACTTGCTCAATAATGGCTGCTAGTATCCTGCCTTTCATTTCCGTCTTAAGTGCTACAACATCAATTTAAAGCGCAATTTAACCATTATTGGTCAGTGATGTTCTCAAATAATAACCACTTCATTTATAAAAAAAACACAAAGGTCTATATTTTTGCTCCAAGTCTATCTAACCCAAAAAGTTTCAAATGACACTAAGCATCTACTTCCCCAAGGTATAGGAAAGTATCATTCCTCCCTCTGTTTAGATGCAGTATCTAGAGGAAGAAATAGATGTTTTGAGACACCAAGCAAAGGCACTGAAGGAAGCAGCGGAGAGACTTGAGAAGAAGTATCAAGAAGAAAGAATGAGAGATGGAAATCAAAGGCAAAATGAAATACGCTACCTTCGTCAGCTAGGAGAACAACTCAAGGTTGATATTATAGTCGTAATTGTAAAAAACGCTACTTATGTCTTACCCACTTACAATGCCTTAATCCTTTATCGTCAGCCTTTTCATTACTGCTTTAAACTAAGTGCTGAAACAATCCGATTCATTTAATTGAAACCTATTTAAGCACTCGAATATCGGGACACATTACTTTAGGCTCTCATTTCATATGTGTTCCTGCCTTACACTGTGGTTCCTCTCATTGCTTAATTGTTCATCTCGGTTTTAACTCGAATCTTCCAAAAAGCTTATGTATTGTCAGGATTTTGATTGCCTCTTAAGGGGTGATTTGCTTTTTGTTCACTTCTAATCAAGTCAAATACCTCGCCTATGATTTCACTTGACCACTTTGCATCGATTTCGCTAAGCAATTAGCTAAATTATAGTAACATTATGTTTTACAGCAATCTGTTTTACCAACACGTTCCTGGTAAGACGGAGTTGCAGAAAATTGATTACTTCAAACGCAATACTGTGCAGACATGTAGTTTTTGATAGCGTTCGTTGTGTCATCGTAAATACAAATGGCACTCGTCGCTCAAGTGCATTCACTCATCCTTTACAATAAAGTATTTTGTTTACTTTTAGGGTCAGGTTGAAGTCTTCATGTCGGGAAACAATGAACAATAGTAATCTAGGCACACTCTCTTTTTTGTAATCATATGCTATGGAGTAAACTTGTCAATGTCTATTGAAGTACAACATGTGGCATTTAAATAAACAATTGGAGCATTACAACTATGACCGTTCATTATTTGTTTAAAGTTGTAGATATTTGGATCATTTTCATTGTCCTGTTTAAAGTTGACCATGTCTACATCTAACGCTTCTTGGCTTCAACTTAAGATATACATGTCACCCAAATTCGGGCTGATAATATCTCCTCCTAATTATTGGCTCTTCAAGTTGGTTACCTTTGAGTGAATTGCTACGATGGCCATTAGATGCCTTTCTAATTTCCCAGTCTAGATATTCAACTCGTTATATGCAATCAATCGGTCTTGGTAAGCGTATCATTGCAGGCTTCTTGAGCTGTCAGTAGATTTTATTTCTAAAGTAGGTTTTTGCTAACAATGAATCTGTCTACATTAGCACACCATAAAAGCACAATAGGGTTTGTGAGTTTGTAGTCAGATGTATTGAAGCCTGCACTATTTCTTAGCAATCGTCTGTTGGCATTTCTCCTAAAAAGTACACAATTAAAGGAAATTTTGTGGTCATTACGACATAAATCATCGAAGGGGAACCAGGGAAGATGGTCACATCCTTCACTGATCATCAAAAAATCAAGTGGAACTTGGTAATCTTAAACAAATCGTAGTGATGCCTGTTAATCAGGTCCTAAAATGTAGAAAGTGAATTAAATGCAATCGCTAACTCAATTTTTGGTGTCAAAATTTGCCAACTGCTTAAAACTGGACTTATTAATTGACTTTTCCTTTTTGATTTGTTGTCAATGACCAGATGTGATCTGTGCTATGCTTCAGCGCTTCCCTTGATCTGAGGTAGTTATTTTGTTAGAAAAACAAAATCACAGACACTTTTATAAGGAAGTATTCCCGCGGCTGGCTTTTACCCCTGCTAGTCTGGTCACACTTGTGGTTCGGCTGTTTGAGTTGTCGCTCTGCTCTAGACGATAAAGCTAATCAGCTTGACATTCCACTTCATTTGAACAAAAATTCTTTCCCAGCCTAACTTTTACCATGTATGGAGTATCTACAGAGTTCCCATCGTCTCTTTTCTCCCAATCAGCCACCAAAATAGCATTTTACTGAAGCGAAATCATGCAGTTATTGCAAGCAAGCTTACGACTTTAATGTAAATTTGTGTGAGTTTAGGAATGTAATCCACTCTATTTGCCAAATTTTTAATGCAAACTGTATTGAAGGAAAGTTTATTCTGGTATTTTACTCAAGCCTAGGCGAAGTCTCACAGCAACGGCTTTTTTGTTACTCGATACTCTATTATTTTCCTTTTTCCCTTCTGCCTAGTTGTTTAGTTTCCAGCCTCCTCTCAAATTATTAATAAGGCGTTACTGCACCTTCACCTTTTCCAATATCAGTGCCTCTTCATTTGTGACTTTAATGCGGCATTGACCACAAACTAAAATGCCTATTGACAAAACCTTTTTAATTTTGTGTCTTTTTTCCTCAAGCATCTGCCGACTTGCCTTTCTTTCATATCTCTTTAAAACATCTTTAAAGCCTTCTGCATTCGTCGCATAGTTCATCTCTTTTAAATCATTGAAAGGGGAAAAAATGTATGCAAAATAAATAGTGCTAGGCTTGTACAAATCATGTGGCCAAGGTTTTATCATTTATTGCATTCAAACGATTCCTTATCTGCTTCTTACTGTTGTTTGGCAGTGACCAAAAAATCTGAGGTCCTACCGACCAATCGGAAAGTAGTTTACTTATTATTGGTAGGGGGCAGATTTTAAATAGCCACAATTCTATCAATGCATTACTTTATTCCATCATGGTCTCATCACGATCCCTCTATATTGTCGGTATTTGGACTCTCCTCTACATCCAAACAGTTGTAAGAGCAGTGCCCAATCAACGAGGTCTCGACAGGGAAGTATTTGACGACTGGCTAAATGAGGTGGATGAAGAGGAGGAGAAAGAGGAGGAAGACATTCCTAGGTTCTTTCGAGTAGCTCGCATGCCTACTGATTTCTCCTTTAACAGTGACCTTGCATTATTGCGACGCATGATCAACGAGAATCGACTACATGGGCACAAACTGTTGGCTTTTGGAAAGTGAGACACCAACAGGCCAAACTGTCCCTCAGTGTTCCCTACACTAACCGTATTTATTCTTTTGCGTGTGTGCGGACGCTTCACAGTCTCCTTAAAAGGCATAATGGGGCACCTTCCTTTGAGTTCTGCCCATTCCTTGTCTTGCAGCTTTAGTAAGGGACGTTTGCAATCCTTGGTACAATGTAAAACAAAAAAATTTGTTAAAAAATTGTTGCTTTTAAAATTTTATTGGGTACGAAATGTAATCTCATATTGGATGGGCAGCTTTCTGCTATCAATACGTTTTTTCGGTGAAGTTGTCAATCTGTGGATCATTTAACTGTCGTGAGACAAACTGTAAAAAAAATTAAACAATACCTTACATTTCCTGCCTAATAAATCAGCATTAAAGTATGAAGACATAAAGTAATTGTAGTTATCACAAGGTGGCCGTTAAATTTGGCGTGTCTTAAGCAGCAAATGCATTTCCGCACCTCGAAATTTATTGAACTTGTTCCTAGGCTGCTTTGTAGCAAAACCTAGTGGTACCTATAACATCGGTGCTTTTGAATGTTTTATGAAAAGCTTAAAAGCAACCGTCCACTCTTTACAACGTAATGAAAACCCCCCGCTAAAATAGCATAAACTTTAGCGACCTACAAGGTGGTATTCTTGCCCCTCTGGATCAATCAAACAAAGCAGGCAGGTAGGGCTAATTAGCAACTAACTTATCAACAATTATAGGATTCGTTCACTTCCTTAAACTTTTTTTCTAAATGAGTAAGACAGACCCCGGTAAGTGCTTTATCACTGTAATTTTCAAAAGAGCACTGCGGTAGGCACGTACCAGGGAAGCAGCTGTGGTTTTGTATCGTCTGATCTTGTCCATTACAATGCATTTCCTTTACATATGCATATTTTAGCCAACGAGTCTCATAAACTAACCCCGACTTTTACCAAGACATTTTCACACGTTTTTATGGAAGGAACTTTTAGCTACCACCATCTTGAGTAGCTGATTATCATATTAATTAAGCAAGTGTGCTTACGGAAACGAAAATTCAATTAAAAATTCTTCTTACGCTAATTTTACCCTTACTAATATCCGTTTTAAATAAAGTGGCTTGGATGACTGCGTCTACAGTCTCCCAAACTACCATTGTGTTGGTCGTAACATATTTGAGTGAGTACACTTGTTGACGTTCCGTTCCATGGTAAAAGCCATTATCGTAGGCGTTGTGTGGTAAATAATTTATGGAGCATTTCCGTTAGCAGCGGATGTTGTTGCGACTCAACAGCAATGTTTAATTTTTCAAAATAAAATAGTGTTAATAGCATACAGAATAACGAAGTCACCAACATAAAGGATGCCAACCATCCGGGTTTGATCACTTGTAGTGCAATAAATACCATTAAATTAATTTGCGTAGTAACGCAATGGAGAACGCTCCATCTTCCTCGAATTTAATAGATCTCCTGTGTATAATCGGATCGAGAGCACGACTGGCATACGCCTTGCAAATGAACTCCACCAGCCTGCCACAGGGAGTCGCTACCACTATCCCGACTGCTGATTTATGGGCGGCACTACATCCCACAACGAACCTCCCTCAAGTCTACGCCACATAACACTGCTGATAAAATAGTCGCGATACAAATTCAACACATCTCTTTCATTCTTGCCCCGTGGCTAGTTACAAATTCTAAGAAAACCCCAAAACGATGAAAGTGAAAGTGTGTTTGCGGAGAAACAGATTACAAACTTTAATGAGTGCGTTGCCAGTAGAGACATGGCTACATGGCGTATACAGCCCTTACGGTTTACTCAAAATCTTGATGCCACGACCTCCCTCCTCCCCTCCAACTTTGGTTACTAAAGGCGACTTGGAGAGTTGCATCTGATCTTATCAATGCATGTTTCATTTTTTCAAAGTTAAATAGCAAAATCACTGAGATGAACACTTTCCATCAACTGAGTGTGATGACTTAAGAGGCAGTGAAATACCATCACAGTCTTTCGTACTGTAGCGTGACAAAAATGCAATGCGCATCCGAACGGCACAAATTCTTCCTCTCCCCTATACAGAGGAAACTTTAATGTAGATTTTTTTGGCCATCTTAAGGCCTTAAAAGTACTCAAAATAAAAGAATTCCCGAAGGCAATCCTACCAGCATCAGGGGTAAAAGTCATAATGTTAGATGCGATTCCACTTAAACTGCATCATTAATGAGCAGAATGATGCACGATGCAGAATATTTTAAGTCGTAAAGAGGTAGAGTGTTAAGTAATGCAAAGCAGCCCGAGCTCTGAGCAAACAATTTCATTTCGCAAACTTTAAGAGGGATATAGCGATTCCACTTCCTATAGGTTGAAGTGACGCTCTAAATTTCTGTCGAATTTCTCGTAAAATCTACGCCTGGTTTATGGCCTAATAGTCGGAGCATAGGCAACTTGGAAGTCGTTAGTGCATGTCTACGTTATGGACTGCATTCAGGTGGGTAACTCCGAAAGACAAAAAGACGACAAAATATAACTACAAATAATCATGAAAAGCAATAAAATGTCGCATTTACAAAGCAAGTTCCAACTCCACATGGAAGGGAGTAGAGGCCTTTCGGTCTTCTGCCTTGCAACCGCATCATCCAAACGGTTTCAAGCATGAAAAAAAGACGTCAGGAAGGGTGTTTTAGCTCCTCCGGGGGGCAAAAGAATGTAACCGACAGAAATCAAAATCTTCGATGTCTCTCCGATGCAAGTGCAGTTCTAAGGGAATTTTAATGGCCAGTCGTAAGACATAATCCGAACAAAGCTGAGTCAAAAATGTTTACAGACACATCAGCCTTATTCGTTTCAGGTTCGAATCATACCATAATTCTCTATCCTCTAAAAATATGACAAATGCGTGATCTACTGTACGATTGATGAAAATCAAAGACAGTTCAAAAAATTGCTTTTGCACACATCTGCCCGATGCTCAGATGGAATGAATGAATTATCTGCGCCGCTTGTTTAAAGCAGGATCTTCTTTAAGACCTGTAGACATTGAATTCGATGAGTACGTGGTTTGCGTTATCAGAAACCACGTGCATAGTCAAAAATGTCAAAGAATGAGACTGAAAGCCGATTAAATTCTTATGGGTAAAAAAACGCTGAATAAGATGCCAATCCAGTCCAATGAAATCAAAAAACTATAAATGAATTGTTTCAGAGTGGAACATCAAACACACTACCCCATAACTAACAGGACGGGATCAAACTAGATCAAAACGTCATGCTGGTATACTCGTAAATAAGGAACTATGAAGCTCGCCACAAGAGTACCCCATAAGATGCAGAAAGCACCACGACGACTGAATTAACCCGACATTGAGAATACACCACGATAAAGTCCAAAATCAAGTAGAAAAGAAGGGAAAATTGACATTCAGGTTATTCATATACACCTTAAGTACAGAGTAAGCTTACTTTCGCCGGCCAAGTTTCTGCATTTTTCTCCGCCCCTCATTCGAATTATGAAGAACTCTCCTTTTCTTCTTCCGTGAAGAACTCTTTGGATTCATTTTTAGAGCCTTCTTTAAAGTTATATTGCTACTTAAACGGGCGTAAGGTTATTGCTATATGCCTACAAATTTGTGGTCGGTTCTGGTTCCAAGTCAGCATTTTCTTCATTCTAGAACAATATAGGTTGCGGAATGGGTCAGCCTACATTATCTCCCATAAAATAATGAGACTGAGCAATATTTATCTCCTCAACACTAACTGTGTGCTCTCCCGCGTCCGTGACCGTGCGTTTGGAGACAACGTTTAGGTCATCGGCAAGAAAGTTTGGCAGCGTAACATTTTTCAGCTTCTTCATTAATTCACTATGATACTGAAATAATGCTATGGGAAGTTGCTCATCACTTACAGCCTGCTTGACATTGCGAATTTCCTCTTTAAGCTTATTCTCGTTTTCTAAGCGTGCTTTTGCACGCCGTTCCTGTTTGCGTTTATGAAACCCCGTTAAGTAATCTCTAAATTTTAACTAACACCATTTCATAAATTACTTGCGTTTTTGCTCGTTGAAGGCAATAAATAACATCTTGCGTTTGCCCATGGTAAGCACCATGCACACGAAGTTAGAACAGACGCGCTTTCAGCGACCCTATACCAAGCAGCAAAAAATGCTCCCGGCAAACAAACATTAGCAAGTTTAATAACAATAAATGTTTCTACAGACGTTAGCTGGGTGGACAAATCTCTGCCTTTGTGATCTAGGCTTTGCAAATCTCAATGATAGTAATAATAATTGGGTCCTTGCAATTTAATTGGTCTGTTGCAGTGCACTTGCGTGTGCGTTTACGATGCAAGCTCTGAAGACGGTAATTTCTTTTCTTCGTAGATAGTATTCATTCAGACTACTAATCTTACAGGTCTTGCTGTAGCGAAGGCTCCACATGCGGTAAGCGTCTTGTTTTTCTGTAGTTATTCAGCTAGTCTCTGAAAGCAGCTTACAAGCGCATCTTGAGCATTGTAAAAATGATGCCTGAAACGGCTGCCTACCGAGTTCACACCGAAAAACTCGTTAGTGAGCGTTTGGCCTTAGTGGAAAAGGTTTCGTTTTTGAAAATTGATACCTATTTCTAGACGTCGAACATATCTGAATTGGAAAAGAAAATCGATTGTGGGCAAATCGAGGAGGTGATAATTCAGGTAATTTTTACTTACTGCGCAATGTTCTGTCTTTTGATGTTTTATGGATATCTACTTTTTCAGGCCAAAAATGAGTACGAGCTGGCGAAAAATATGTTAAAATGGAAACCATGGGAACCACTTGTTCAGGATGCACCACCGAATCAGTGGAAATGGCCCATGTAAATTTTTCCAGCTTGCATACTCGTTCTAGTTAATAAATTGCTGTAGAATTATTTGAATGTGCCTTTTTCTCGTCGGATCGATGTCTTGAGTATTCTAAGTGATCACAGACTCTTAACATTCTCTTAACCTGTTTAACAGCCTTAAGCTTTTGTGTGCCCTATTTTCCTTTATTTGTAATTAAATGGTTCCCTTAATTGCCCTGCTCCGTGGTCAATCCTCTCGGTATTCGCTTTTATGCCCCCCTTGATTTTGTTACTATGGTACCACGCCTATAATCTTTATAGTAAGGCACATGGAGATGCTAGTTTTCGCGAAAATCCGTAATTTGTGCCTCAATAAAGTACATTTGAGTTTTATGCATGTTTGTTTGCTGCTTTTGCGCATTGCTACTTTTGTGTTGCTCAGTAGCTCGTATTGACCAGACAGTTGTCTTATTGCGTCCTCCTGTCCTTTCTCTTTTACGTCGCGTGCTCGTTGCATGTGATCGAAGTTTGTCACACCTGTTTTCATTTACTTTGTTTTAATTCCTCGTGATGTATTTGAAGAGCATAATTACATCCGCATTGGTGAAATTGAAGTCTTTCTTTGCACCGTAGCGCTTACCGAAGTGATTATCTCCCCCTAAAGGTGGTGTCATGGCACAGGTGTTGTCATAATCGCCTGGTACGATGATATTCTTAGCATTCTGACACGATTTTTTTTTATTGTGCTCTGAGTGGTCTGCTTTTAATCTTCTGATATTAAGTGACCCAAAGCAGTTGATGCAGTGGTTTAAAGAGATTTGTGAAGGGCAGTGATTTGTGCTAACTACATAGCATTGACGTGAGCAAAACTATCGGTACGGTATTTTTTATTTTGCTCCCATTTTAAATCTCCTGGAAATTCGCATCTGGTGAATGTAGTTTCAATTTATCTGCCTCCCCATCTGGATTTAACACGGTCTCAAAGCTCTAGCAAACGTGGCAATAGAACACACCGCTCAGGAGACATAGCTTTAAAGATTTATCTTGATGACCAATCGCTGGGAAATGCTGCCTCATGTTGAAAAGCTAATTGTTACTACGGCTTAAAGTGGTTGACTTTTAACCCATCAACAATACCTTAAGGAGATGTCTTATACGGTTGATAAGAAATGTTGTTTAAGTCCACATCAATATGGAGAGGGAGGTCATGAATTCTAAGCGAATGAGTCTCAAAAAGTTACTTCATATGAACGCTCCCTACACTTTCAATTGTTTGCTGACTGACGTTTGATGAGAATTGGCTTGTGTTACAGTAGTAGGCAAATAAACTTGTCATCGGTTACCCTTCAACGCTTTGCTCTCTAAACCACTTGACTCTTCCATCTCACAAGCCAATTACGATGTTTTGTGTCTGCAATGTCCTGCGGACGCAGTCATTCACTTATTAAAGACCTATTTACTCTATGCGGCACAACCAGCAGGACTGTCAAATCGGTGAGAGGAAAGCCCCATTACTACCTTTACAATACAGCATAGCACTTATTTTTATCCCGCTGTACACCTTGATTATAAGATTTTCTCTTAAGGGTGAAAGGAAGGATGACAATCTCAATCTGATAGCATTTCTCCAAGTGGAATAGAATAGATTATTGAAAACAAAAGCGCGATAAAAATGAAAGTAGCGAGGGCTGTTGTTTTTTCTCCAGGACACCGGGTCTTGAATGCAGGCAAATCTGGTAGGCTTTTGTCTACTTGGTTAGAGTTTATCCACCTATTGCAGTAAATAGGCTTCCTGCGGTTTTTTATGATAAAGCATTTTATGAGCTTACTCGGTTACTTTCCATCATAATAACAGTTGCGTCCACTTATTCATAGGGTAACTTGATGTAGTTGAAGTACCCTTGATTATGGCATAGACCTGAATGAGCATTCGTTCCGTTTGCTTCTTGTAAATTTTTCTAACCGGCGAATTGAGTGTAGCAATTTCGCCAACTCCATGTTGTTCAGGCGTTGAATGAAGCAATCGGTGTGGCGCTTTTGGTCGTTTCTTTTTTTGGTGCGAGAACTGCAGCGTTTAGTGCACTAGCAGATACGGTCCCTTCTCTTCTCCGAGCCTCTCAACTGGTCGACTGTTGCTGCCTCTCTATCGAGCACGATGTGTATTTGTTGGGCTTGAAATGCAGAGTGTTTGTGAGTGAGGACTTAATGTACATATTAAATTGCTCTTTTATAAACCAATGCCTGGATAGTAGTAGTAGTTTGCTTTATGACAATAGGGACTGCAGCATCCTGTCATTCCTCTGGAGTACGGGGAAGTGATACTACTTTAATCGGTTCATAATTTAAGTAGTATTGGGAAAAAATTTGTCCTTATCAAATGGAAGAGATGGGTGAATATCTTGACAGATTTTGTGCCAATATCAGTATTTTTCCATGAAAAAAAAAATCAAATCAAACTAGTGTGTAAATTGCTCTCAAGTGGACACATTTGTACGTGCTCCACCTCGCCACCACTGCTTCCAAATAAGCTATCATAAATTGCATGCCCTGTAGATAGGGTTCCAACAGGTACCATTTATCAACAATCCAAATGGAATTGCTTTCAAGGCTTCCTTTAATAAGCATGCAAATGTATGATACGGAATTGCATTGTTTTGGTTTATTTATGAGCTAAGTAGGCGGTGATAAGTTTGTTTCCTCTCAATGGCAATTCATTAGGTACTGCCGAGCGAATGCAAAATGGTACGCAATTTTGAGGCAACACAAAGCAACTCGCCTTCTGGTTGGATTCTTAAAATTGTCAGTTTATAATTGAAATGGAAGAGGGACTTTCCTTCTGAGTGCTCAGCACTTTTAGAGGGCTTGAGGCAGCGAGAGATGGGAGAGAACTTATTTCTGAGTTGATTTATTGTGCACTTTAGTTAGCATGGCAGGAAGGCGATGGGGAGGCGAGGCAGCTACCACCTCACATCATCTTTCATGTCCTTTCAAGTGATGGTTATCGCCTGTGTGACATTGCACATTCACGGATGAAAGTGAAATAGATGGTTTTGAGTAAAAGTGAGGTAGAGGGATGGGAGTATGGCTCCTAGTTATAAAATATTTCATGAAATTGGAGTTTGAAGCAAGCTTCAAATAAAATTTGCTTGGATAATGGTAGTGGATTACAGAATTGAATCTTTGAAGTGGTCTTATACAGTTCCTTCGCTTTTGTTTGTATAAAAGTCCATACTGGCTTATTAGACTGTCTTAAATGTCCAAATGCTCCTTAATGTGGGACGTTGGGTTGGGATGTGAAGTGTGTGAGACCTTCACGACCTCCATCCATTAATCACGGCGCAAATGGATCAAAAATGCTTAAATCGGTCGGCTGGTAGGTGTTACTGTTGAAAATGTTGAAATCTTAAAAATGGGCGCTAGGAAAAAGTTCATTGCATTTGTTGAGCTGGATTTGGAGAAGGAGTTCCATGTGACTTAGCAAATCGAAGCACTGGTGCTGTGGATGATAAGGATGACCTGGAAATAGGCGTGTGTGTGTGTCTTGCAGTAGCTAAGCATAAAAAAATGTGAGGCGAAAAGATTGAGAGGTCCTGCCAGTCCTTACGTCCGAAACTAACAGATCTCGCTTTTCATGCACCATTTTGACTGTTCTGGTCCTCGTCGTCGAGTAGTTGGTAAGTCCTGTCCAGTTACCCTTGTTTTGCCCCACTCACACTCCCTTTTACGAGACGTGTGTATGCGTGCGTGTGTGGGTGTGTCGCGGTGACCAGGAGGCGAGGGACATTTAGAGCCTAGGTAAAGAAATATTTACTTTGCAAAAAAATGCTTGTCTTGCATGTGTGAAAGAGTGTCTGATCTCGCACCTATTGAGACGTGATTCACGCATTATGACCGGCAGCTCCATTTCCTCTCCTCTTGTTTTGTGAGATCCCAATCTTATGCACTGTTCCGGTTTCACCATTTTAAATGGGTATCTAGAATTACACTTTTAATGCAATGTCCTTTATCTACTTTTAAGGGCTAATTTCTTGAGAGCATTCCCTTCAACTTCTCACCACCTTCTAACACGATTGCTCGCAAACTTGAATAAACGGAACACAAAAGATGTTTGCGTGCTATAGACTATGGGCAGGTTTATTTTTAGCTTTTTTACTCTGCTTTCATGTAAATCTAGTCTTTTTTAAACTTCAACATCATGAAATCGTAAGTTTGAGCTTTGTCTTAGTTTGCACTTCTTTCTAGGGACTAAACATTGATCAAAATGATTATGTATGTGAAGGTCCTAACTTTTTACCAAAAGCCGCTGTTATAAATGCGTGGCATTATTCACCAGCAAGTTTGTGCTGAGTTTAGCCATCAAAATGGATCGGAAACACGCTGAATAAGAGGACATCCACATTTCTTCATTTTTGACCAGTAATTAAATTTGCCTATCTTCAGGCCCCTTTTCGGGTCGTTAAAGAAAGCAAAACATTTGTTAATTTTTGTTGTATGTGTTCGATGGTATTTTAAGTGCTCTTTGGAAATCTCAAAACCAAAACTTTTAATCCCCATAGTAAACGAATTTTAGACCCAACTTGACAGTGCTCATTAGGTGCTAAAATGCATAACAGAGGGACTGAAATGTTTACTGGAAATGGACTGGAGTCACAAAACTTTATCTTTTTTGCAATATTTGCTTAGAGGTCGAGAACCGAAGCGGAAGAATGACAGACATTAAGGTTAGCGATGCATTGAATTTAAGTGCTGGTTCTGCCCATGTAGAAAGCTTTAATTTTAAAGGACGCACCCGTCATTTTTTTCACAGCGGTAATATTCAGAATGCTCATTATCAACAACCGCCCGTTTGAGCTCTCAAGGTCTCAGTCTGCGCCTCACGATAATATGTTGTATGTTCATTTAACGTTCTAAAAGTTTCTCCTTTTTAAAGAATCGGGGCTTCGAGATAGTTTCGTTTAGGTCGTCTTATTGAGCACTGTAGGTCTGAGGCCGTCCAAAAGATGCAAGTCCGTAAGGTCCGTGTGAACACGCTGTACTCCAAATGCATCCACATTGTCAATATTGAAGCCTTCTTATCGTGCCATTTTGTGGCTTTACGGTACCCCTACGAATATGTATGCATAATAGCACATAGCAGGTGAAAAAAAAATCCAAGAAAGGGTCCAGAGACTCTCGCTTTTCGGTAACACCTGCATGCATTCAACACCAAGATGTACGCCTATGCCTTGGAGCCCATCTTAAACCAACTTTTAAGAAGCTTGTACCTTCTTGTGTACTTTTTCTGTCTAATACATTGTGCATTTATTCCGCATCTCACTTATTCTCCTTGTTAATGATTACTGTGTTGTGGGGGAACACCACTACAACTAAGGCGGTTTTCAGTTGGCGTGTAGTCATCTTTAAAAAGTCGACATCGCCCAGATATTGGAGTGTCTCATCACCGCAATTACTGCTTTTAAGCTTTCCGTTGATATGCTCTCTTTTAAAGGAAATTTGGTTCGTTCCTACATGCACCGTTACCGTTGCCTGTTTTTTTTAATTGATATTGTGTTGGGAACAGATAAAACAAAAATGTTTTACAGCACTATAAACTCACAACTCCAGAAAACGCCATGAAACTTCAAAGGGAGAAAAACACCAGATTAAGCTAATGCCGAGGTACTTCTGCACCGATAGTTGCGCTTCAGACAAATAAAGCTCTCCCTCTTTGTTAATGGAAACAAAGCGCTCGAGTAAATGGAGTAATTGCACTACAAGACCAAGCTATGGCTTCATAGGAAAAATAATGCATCTTTCAATGCATAAGGCTTATAAAAACAGACGCATCTACGATTTAGTGGTTGCTTCTGAGACCTCAAAATAGCTTGCCTAATTATTTCCACATCAACTTGAGTCACTCCATGCACGAAAGTCGTTCGAGTCTCTCGTATAAAAGCTTAGAAAGATTTTATCGATGCGTCATCGCCAAATTATTCCCCTATACTTTGTAGCAGATACAGCTTGATACTGTTTTTTGGAGTTCTAAGGCTTCTCTGAAGAAAAAAAGGATTAATACTCAAGCCGACTATGTTTAAAATCGCCGTAAGGAAAGGATTAGTTCTTCTGGCATGATCCAGTGATCAGCGCACCCATTGAAGACAAGATGGCCAGCCAGGTGACCTTATTTAGACCAAGACTTAAGTAAACGACGGAAGTATTATGGTTTCCATCTCCTTTTTGGCGCGTGGTTCCCGGCGCCCCTCTAATCTACCTCCAGCGTCAGCCATCTCGACCCAATCAGTGCTGAAAGCAAAACACTCATGGACCCTCTGTACCAGTCACTGCATTTTCATGTAACTGAGGTGCTGCTTGACTGCAACTTTGCTGATCCCTCTTGGCGATTCTACTGGATCTAGGCGCAGAATTGTGTTTATCATGAAGCGTGTCTATGTCTCGACTTTAGAATGCTGGCCCGAAACCAGATTTTTGTTAGAGAGAACAAGACTTAAAGCAATTTCTTAGAATAGAGCGTTGTGTTTCTTCCTTTTTGCCACATTGTTCCTGCTTCAGAGCTACCCGATCTACCTTTCTGCGTTCTACCCAGATAGCAGAGGAGCAAAAAGGGTAAAGCAACCTCACTCTATTGATCTTTTATGCAGGTACAGTATAAAACTTCACAAAAAAACTGTTCCAGATGGTTCATGACTAGTGCCACTTCCATCGTTAATGCCTTCCATGCAGAATGCGGGAGAATGAAGGTCCTTTAAGATCGGATTTGCTTTCCATTGCCACTAATAGAGGGTCCCAAGACTTTTCTCAATGCAAAAAGAGGTAAAATACTCGGAGAGAATGTATTGGAGGCCAGCTCACCTGACGGAGATACAATGGTAAATCAAGTGGACCTTATCCGAAAACACTAAACATATTACACTGCCGTTATCAAGGCAGGGATTAAAATATTTTTTGCTTTATACTGCCTTTTTACCCAAATTGCTAAACCTTAAATCAGTTAATAATTTATGATGGTTCCATTGCTAAGATGTTTTCTACTTTAACACCCAATTTTATTGCATATTTCTATCTTACGTGAGGCCGCTTAATGCCACCAGATGGAACCGTTGTCAGAAGTTAATGTACACAGTTAGTGTAGTACGGTCACAGAGGTGGCCGTATTGCCCTAGCTGCGTGGGCTGGCCTCCGGGCCGTGCCAGCAGCCTTTTTCCCTCTGTCCTGTGAATATATATATTCTATCCTGCCACTTTGCCTTCTTTTGCCTTAGGAGAGCCTCGGGACGCTACAGTTAGGTTCACACATTTAGCTATAAACCATTTCAACATATAGCGCGGTCGCACACATGAAAACAAATAATCATGCCTTAATACGTCTGTTAGTGCAATTATTGTCGCGAGGTACGGCCATGACCCCAGTCATAAGTAGATGACTCAGGACAGCGATAGATCAGTCTGACTGTGAGCGGAAGCGTAATGACAGAATGTCATATTAAGAACTTTGCAATCGATTTCTCGACGGCAATTTCCGGCATTCCCACTTTTTAATAGGAACTCCTCTTAAACAATCTACCAGTTCAGTCCAGAGACCTAGCTCTTGCTTAGAATACATAGATAGGATTCGTAATACTTATAAAATTGCTTCTTGAATACGTGTCGAGAACTAATTTTGTAGGTATCGGAGCCAATTTAGACCCGAAATTCGTATCCAACCTTATCGCAACCCCTTAATCTACACTTGTCTGCTCTCATACAGTAATTCTAAAGGAGGCTCTCCATGATCCGGACTGTATTTTGGCAGCAGAAGAGCTCCAAATACAGTGCAATAAATTGGCTATTTTTCAATGGCAAAATTTCCTGTATACAAGCATCTTCACGCCTTCCAGCATAAAAACATGCTTTCAATGCAAGACGCTCATCGCTTAACCGATTAAAAGTTAAATGAAGGTTTTACGATATTGACTATCCCAGAATAAGAATTTTAAGCCCAAGTTTTACGAACAGTGGTATCCACATGACATGTCCTCTTCCTTTCCTTCTCCTCCTCCTCCTCCTCCCTCTCCTTTCATCAACATCATCGCTATTTTTTGCTCTTGCAAAAGTAAATGTTTCCTTCGAGTCTTTTCTTCTCAAGATGGCAAGTTTCATTACCAATATCCCATATTTTTACAAGTGGACTTGCCAAAAGAAGGTTTAAATGTTATTAGGCCAATGGAAAAACAAATGGATTTGTTTTATGACTAGTTATAAATGTGCAGTAAGTAAATAGCAGGATTGTTCCTGCCTTTAAAAAAGGAAAAATTCGGTTCCACTTGGCTGCACATTTTAACTATTATACAAGTATTTAGTAATAAAGTCTAGAGATGATTTTAATTAGCTCATTATTTACTTGTCGTGACATTTTCTTAATTTGTTGGGAGATCAGTCCACGTAGTTGCTTGTACGACTAGACCTCGGTTATAAGTGCCAATGGAATAACGCGTGGTTGGAGTAAATGCATTCAATTACTGCATTTCGCAAGGCATCAATAATGGCGAAAACAAGCTAATACGATCACAGTAATAAAAAAGTGTGACTGTGACAAGGGCAGCACATGCACTGAGAAACTTATCTGAATCTCTACGTTAACGTTAAAGATTGCAGCGTAGTGTATCAATTTGCGTTTTTTACTCCTCAACACCCAGTTTCAATCGCCAGTCTAGGTACGCAATAAAGATTTCTAATCTTCATGGTCGCGTTAATAAGGTTTTTTACAATAATAAAAGATGTGCCACACTTCATCTGTATGACATGTTTTTTAAAACGACAGCTACGGAGACGACTTGGTTGGCCAAACTATTTCGCTATAAATTGTAGGTCAGCAAAGGAAATTAAACTCGTCTATTTATGTTATTTTAACCGTCACTTCGGTAAAGAGGCCACATAGGCTCTACCTCTGTCACCTGGCGGTCTAGCCTCTGGGCCATCCCAGTTGTAATACTTTGTTTGTTCTGACTGTCGGTTTCGGTTTCGGTCACTAAGGTGGCCATATTTCCCTAGCTACGTGAGGTGGCCTCCAAGCCATGCCAACAGTTTTATTCCCTCTGTTTGCTAAATATATATACATTCTTCCTAGTATTATGCCTTCATTTGTCTTCAAGGAAGTCTCGGGACGCTACACTTAGTAGCCTAAGCCCTGCTCTATGTTGAAAATGCATGTTCTGCCCAAGTATAATATTTTCTTGTGTCTTCATAGAAAGAACAGGTTTATTGCAATGATAGTGCTTTGAATGATATTGTTAGGTGTATGTATGCAAACCGACAGCTCAGATGAGGACGATTTTACTGTACAGCCAAATAAAAGCTGGGGAAATAAATCACAAAAACAAATAAATCTCCACAAGCTTCCATTGATACGATCTAGGATTAAGTGAACGCAGGAATTAGCAAAATCACGATTAACTGAACTGTGAATCCCTCAAAAAGTTCCATTCTTTTTTGGATGTTGATTATCTTGCAGTGAAAAATAATTGAAATCACTGGAGTGTGTTCCGATCGGCTCTTGCCATTTTTACTGGTGAGGAGCATGAAGCAGTGAAATTAGTTTTGGAAATGCCACTGCAAACGCAATTAAGATGTCGGATGCAAAACACATAACCGATATTTCCTTTTCCATCTTTTTATGAAATTGGATGGCATTCACTAGCTAGTGTTATTTAATTAAAGTTCCTCCAAGTGTTTCCAAGGGTTGCATTCCTCCTCTTCCTCCTTATATAACTTAAACCCCCAGCGAAGTCAGAGATATGCATAGAGGTGGTGGATTTTCCTTCCCTACGTAGTGGTTATTACCGTGGAGAACGACCATGAATATTTAAAGTGAAGAAGTAATTATGAATGGACTCCATTCATCCTCCACAATAATAGTCGGTGTGGTCCAAAGATCACCAGTTTTGGGTAAAACTGGGACCTCACGTTAGACAACATGATTATCCAAATGGAGAAAAGCGTACGTGGAATGTTGGCCTACTAATGTTTAAAATTCACTCACCAGCCAATTAAAGAACGCTATGATGAAACACATTTGATGCGTTTTAAGGACAGAAAAGGGACTGCTTTAATGGTTATTTTAAAAAATAGTAACTTCTTCCCATAGAGACCCCTAATGGTCTGGAAAAGCAACTGCAAATATTTGAAATGTGCTACAACAGTTGGAGCAAATTTTAGAGAGACTTCGAATGCTGTCATTTGGATCGTTGAAAGCAAACAGTACTGGCAAGCTGATAGCGTGATTACCTTGAGCGCCTCCTTGCTTTACAGCACCGCCAGCGGTAGCCAACACCTCCTCTTCCACTAAGGCGTTAAAAAAATTTTATTTAAAGAAGGATGCTCCCCTATCGCTCATTCCTTGCACAAGTTCACACGATTTCGAGACCTAATTAAGGCGTACGAGGCATAAATTTATGGGGCAGAGACACGAATCCACACAAGGCCAGAAGTCTCCTCCGGCGATATCGTCTAATGGGGGGGAGGAAGCCTTCAAATTGTAGGTTGTGGCGGGAGGAAGTGAAAAGAGGCCTGATAAAACGCCCTCCACCCAACAGCGTTGTGTAGGGAAATAGTACACGCAAAACATGAATAAATAACCAGTTGGCAGAGTGACTTCTTTTCTTGGGAGTAAAAAAGTACTGCAATCTTAAAAAAAAATTAATAAAAATAACAAATTTACTAGTTAGATTTAAGAGGCAGAACTTGGATACAGAGAACTCGCTAAATGTTCTACTTTGTTGAGGCAACCAACATTACAATTGACTATTTTCTTTACAAGCTAGAAGCAAGACTTTTTGCCTTTTAAAACTGGCCTCAGTCGCTTTCGAGTCTAATTCCACATTTACTTTCAATCATTCGCCCTAAGTTGCATGTAATCTTGTGATTGACTAGTCGATGACTATTTAGGATGCCAGCACTGGAAGCATGAAAAGTAATAAGGCAAGAGGGAATGCGCATTACGCAAAGTCTCCACCCCTCTCTCCCCTTCCCCCTCCCCCTTCTCCCCCCTCTTCCGTGTCCACCAATCATAAAGTGTGGCAGAGGTCCTCCATAGGAATGGGCTTTTAGGTATCAGTCGTGACATCTTAATTAGCATTATCTTGTAAGAATAAATGATGATTTTACTTGTAGTAGTCGTTTGGCTAATAAAAGTTTTCCTGTACACCCTTAAAATGGATTTCCCATAAGGGCTGTTCAGTCTCCAGCGAGTGAATAAAATTTACGCTGTCTAGACGATGCAGACGTTAACAATTTGGTTCTTCACTCACACTAGGCATTATTATGAATTGTTTTTTTTTTCGAGTATGATTTGGACGGTACCGCAAATCTCAAAACTCACCTCCTCAACATGCCTTTAGCGCTGTTTCCACAGCACCAATCATAAAGTGTGATAGAGGTCCTCCATGAGGGTGGGTTTCTCGGTATCACTCATAGCATCTTACGCAGCATTGTCTTGCTAGAATAAATGGATATTATATTGTCCTAGTAGTTTAGCAAGAAAATTATATTCCCACAAGTGCGCGCATAAAATTTGCGCAGTCTAGACGCCGCAGACGTCAACAACTTAATTCTTCACTCACACTAGGCATTATCATGAAGTGTTTTTTTTTTCGGGTATGGTTTAGACGATGCCTTCTCAACACGTCTTCAGCGCTGCTTCCACAGTAGACGGACTTGCATCACATCGATGAGATTCACTTAAGCATTTAATCCGATGAGGTTGAATTTACAAAAAAAAGATTAAGTAATATGAAGGAAAACAAAGTGCACCGACACACATTTTTATGCTTTGCCGAGTGTATGCATGGACAATCAGTCCTCGGGGCATAATGGTAGCTGCAAGACCTTCTTCGGTCATTAAGCCATTAAAATTTGGAGAAATTAATGCTGAACGCAGAAGTCATGCTACGGTAATTGGTCGGAGGTGCACTAAACTCTAGGCAATGCCGGTATGTGCAATAAAAATGCCATACTGTTGCCAAATTTGACCGCAATGGCACATGAAGAGCCGCAGATCTGATTCAATCTGCAAATTGTAAAAGGAATAGTCGCAGTCATTTTTGTTTTATTTATATTTTCCAGAATTGTCAACAAAACAAATCAGAGGGAAAATTATCCTCTCTCTGGGAAGGGGACTTGATAATGAGTACAAATAATAAATTATTAAACTGTGTGTATCAGCTTACTTATTTGATTCTCACGCATAACAGAATGTGTAGAGCTCAAAATAAAATTTTTGCCTTTAATGAGTCGAGGTGTGCGAGGTATTAATGCAAGCTTAATGAGGAGGACAAGCAAACGAATTCAATTGCTCCACCGGAAAATCATTGGCTGTTATATAAGTGACTTGAAAAAATTTTTCATCAAGAACTTCAATGGCATAAAACTCCCAGATTGGTAAAAAATAGTTATCGCTTAAGAGCTCTAGACTGATTTTTTTTTGCTTTGGCAAGGAAAACAAAGCTAGGAGTCAGTTTTCTGATTTTAAAAGTACAAATTGAGGTGCTTTATAAGCACCTAGAGAAAGCCGAAAACCCCATTAGCGTCTTTTATTATGCTCGCCACGATTTTTGTTTTATTTTAACTCTACTCTCGCATATTTCATGTAGCGTTGGATGGACCTGGTGGAGGAAGGGGGAAATGGAGCTCGTTTGCTGCAGGGGCAGGACTAAACTTGGTAAGGAATCTTGAGAAGTTGGGGATAGGAGATAGGCTGTATGCAGGAGGCAGAAGGTGGTGTAATGCTTATGCTCTTGAAATGTACTTTGTGGGCAAGAGGCGGAGGGACAATTTTAAATCTGGTCGTGGACCAACGTCGTGACTCCCCAAAGCCCGAGACGCCCTTGTTTTCAAATACTTCCTCTCCGCTACCCCATATCCTCCTGCTTTTGATAAAAAATATCTAGAAGCAATCAACCTTCTCATAGTCGGGCTGGTAAAAGGGAAGAGGAGGAATGGGAAGCACCGTCTGCACTAGCCCTTGGAAAAACAATACGATGTTGGTGGTAGACCACTCAACGATGATAAAACGCCCTTTTTATTCGCCACAAAAAGGTCACTTTTATTTTCTAAATTGATCTATCAATGTCTACTGGAAGATTGGTGCATTTTAAGTGAAGGAGAAACATTTTAAAAGGACTTTTCCTAAATTGCATGCCATGCCATTCTGTTTACTTATCTCAAATTTAAGCCAATCAGGACTTAAAATGCCTACATTACCCTATTTTGGACATAAAAATAAACTAATTGCTCGATATTGCCTCCCTTAATCCTCTCTTTCCGCCTCAAGCGTTCCAATGGTAATCGCACAGCTCAGTGCTGGTTAATTTGGGCAAAAAAAATGTAAGTAGAAAAAAAAGCATAATGCCTGACTTTTCTTAGTGCTGATTAAGAGCTAATAATAAGTTGTTTGTTTTTTGCGTTGCCAAAAATTTGTCTGTTGGGTGGACAAGGTCGCGCTGTTTTTGCGCTCCACCCGTTCATACTTCTCTTCCAGTGGTGTGCCCATGATTTACGTGGTTGTACTTCATTCCGCTCAAAAAGTATTTTTTTTATTAAAATTCAATTAAAGCATCTTTTTTAAATGCCTAACTAAAGTAGCATAAAATCCCCTGCTTTTGTTTTGCGAATTTGGAAATTTTTTTCCGAATGCGTTTCAGTTGGGGGTTGAAGTCGAGCTAATTTAATCCCTGCCAAGCACAGTCCCGTGCTCCATTCCTCCTTTTCCCTTAAAAACAACACCACCCTCTTTTGAGGCATAAATGAGAAAAATTTTTAGCTTCTGAGTCTCTATCTTTAATTATTTTTAACACCAAACTAAAATTTCTTGTGATCCGTGTAATTTTATTCTCTGACAGTTGGGCGGATGAGTAAACAAATGGAGAAGTGTACTTGCAAAAGTTTTGTTCTGGAGTTCAGACAGATGGTTGAGGAAAAAAACATATGAAGGTCATTTTGAGGCTTGGTTTGGAATTGTAGAGAACTGAAAAATGCGAACGATTGTTTATTATTGCGTGCGTACCTTGTTAAGGGGGCTCAGTTAATCATCTGTACCCTCCATAATGCTGGCCGGTATTTTGGCCTTCTATTCCAACCCATTTGCATGCCTAGTTGAAATGGATAAGCAAAAATGTAAGTAGGGTCTTTCTTAATCCAAAATACGCAAAAGCTACCTTTTGACATAAAATTATAGCCTAACACTTCAATGATATACGACATAAGAATAGGGCTGGGTAGTAGAAGAGTGTTTCGCTTAAAAAATTAAACCCGCAATTTCCAAATTCTAGGTAAAAAAAAATGCAGGAAACAGTTCACAATACTGAAAAAAAAAAATCTTAAAGTGAGCTAGGCTTACAAAACGTTGACAAGAGTGGTGTGTGGAAAGGAAGAATTGTGGACCCCAAGAAGTTAAACAAGGGTATGTCATCCTCATGCTTCAACAGACGACAGACAGCAAGCCTTGACAGTTAACTCCTACCTCTTATAGCACCACACTGCGCATTTTAAGCTGACTTCCGATGGGGATGCACCACAGACTCCCTTCATCAGCTACAGATGACGTCTCTGCCCGGGCATAACTGGCAGTTTGACATACCAGTTTTATTTCTCGTAAGATAACATCTTGAAAGGCATTATACAATCGCATGAAAAATCTGGCTCTAGAACGAAATCTACCCCACACATTATGATGGACGGATGTTTGGGTGGATACGAGGATGGATGCGAGATGAATGAGGGTGGGGCATGCTATTTCCTCTTCAATCCCAATTTAATGGTCCTTTTATTGCCATTCCACAGACGATCACATGGTTGCATGTAAACAGAATAAACAGTAAAAAAAAGCCCAGATGTGAAAATGCGGATTATTAAAATTTTGCAGTATCCAGATGTGAAATTTGTAACCAACTTCTGTCTTGTTGGGGCAAACGTGAGGTTGCAGATAAAAATGTGCCTCTTTTTAAGGCTTTTTGAAGTTTTGATTCTGTTTTTTAAATGTGCAAATTTCTCCCGTTGCTTTCCTTAGCTAATAATGATCCAATTTTTATGAATTATATTTTTCCCACCTAATTGACAATGATTAAAAGAATTCACTAAGGTGAACCGTAACCGATTTTGGTTGCTCTCAGTCTCCTAGTAAAAAAATGTCCACTCAGGCATGCTTTCAGTTGCATGCGTTTCTCTCCCGGTAATTTTGTAACCACGCCGCTATCGCATCGGCGGTAGGCGGTGAATAAAATGCTACTCCCACCTATTCCGCTTTATGGTTCGCCTTTTCTACTTGCCAACCCACCGTTACGTCGAAATGCTCTCACTCAATCTACTCCTGGCTCTACATTTCTGCCAGCAACTGCATTTTGTGGTTAAAATTACAATAAATCACTTTTGAAGTGGACACTGTTGTCCAGCTTATTAGCGCATCTATCAAGCCAGATCCACAAAAACTGCGTAGAATGCTAATATGATTGACACATGGAATGCTATCCACCAATTCGCTTTTTTCGAGAGTCAAATAATAGCAATTTTGATTTATTTTTGATAATCCCGTGTCCCTGTGCTCTGATTGGGTAAAATCTCGCACAAATTTGTGTTAATTATTAAATGATCTAAATTACAACATTTTCAAAATTAATTATTTTTGAATGAAATTAATCGCTTCGCTAGGACTTCTCACAATGAGGAAGACAATAATTTGGCCCAATCTCGCATTAGTAACTCTCACGCAAAAGCGCAACTTGCAGACAGTTGAGACTTTTTCGCTGAGGGGAGACACAGCGGGTCAAAAGTAGCCTCCTGGCCCATTCGATTGTCAATGTCTTATCGTATCTGAGGGCAACAACTCCTAAAGTGGACGTGCATTATGGATATTGAAGCATGACGAGAATTCGGAGACAAAAAAATGCAAAATCCGCGGCAGCAGTGGCGGCCTTTGGACAGATAATGATTTCTACTTCGGTCTTCCGCTCCTAGACCTTCTAATAACTCAATTATTGTCAAAATTAAAGTCATCAATGTTACCAGCTTAAGTTGCTTTTGCCCGAGAAGCAAAAAGTCAAATTACTTACGACAGATCTGTTTTATATTTGTGTGTGTGGGTGTAAGTAGAAGAAGATAGACGAAAATGAAGAAAAACAATGCCTTATTGTCTCCTTTTTTCAACTGTCTGTAAAATCACTTTTTCCGAACGAAGTAGAATTCGTGAAAAAATTGACTCCTGCCTCCATCGAAATCTCCAATTGACTTGCTTCTCTGATTTCCTGTTTCAACTGACGTCTCGCCACAACATCCGGCCAGAGTAAATCCAGCTTCCAACAGTTTATCGAAAGCCATCTCAAGGGTATTGTGTGTGAGGTAGTACCGATTTGAGTAGCGATTATCCTCAGGTCCACAATCAGGAGCTCGACTTTCGTTCAGAGTCTCACCAAAGGCCTCTCGACACACCGAACTCTTACCGGATACAAGAATACGTGTAATTCTTCTAAATCGAACATCTGCCAAAGTATCTCGACCATTAGGGATTTGGCCTCTGTAGCTCAGAGTGATAGTACATGGTGCAGTCCGTTTGGTTTCTTGAATCGCGGCAATTAGATCGGGTAACTCGTAGAACTCGGCCTCAACCCGAAGACGCTCTAATGTGGTCGGTGAATCAGGAAGGACAATGCTCTTCGGATCGCGTAGAAAATCCAAAATGTAGGAAAAGACTTCTCCATTTCTGTCAATAAATGCACGACCGTTTTTATCCAAGGGTAGAGTGTTGGCGGATGACCCACTAAACCACTTGGTGAGCTTAGAGCCGCGAACAGTGGTCAGGGTACTTATCTGTGTGGAATAGAAACATCCCCCGACATTTAAATCAACCACTTTCGTTGACATTTTGCAGGGTTATTGGAACTGCAGTCGCCCTAAACCTTGTGTAGCTAACGTTGTGAAGTCATTGGGCAGTGACTCAACCAATCAGATTGCCTTCTCAATCCTATCGAGGGTAAAATAGTGAAAAATCTGGGAAAAGTCAACTTTCAGAGCATTAACTTGGAGCAGGAACATTTCACTCAAACTGTGTTTTAAATTACCGGGTGTACTACCAAAAGGAAGCTATTAATAAGGTGTCATAAAATAGCATTAATTTCCTAATTAATTTTAATGTCATTTTCCATTAGTGGAATGAGTGACTTAATGGAAGATTATTAATGCCTCGTCCGACATTGCAAGTAACTTATTTATAATTAAAATGATGGATTTATGCTTATGTAAACTTAAAAGCGTCCAATGCATTAGGAAAAGTGTAAAATAAATGCTATGGGTACGACTCTTCTCCATCCCCAGAGACTTTTATGCTTAAAGCCAACTATTCCTTTTGCCGCGCATTGAATATCAAATGAACCTAGAGTAATTTTTGTGTGCTTACGGACGAGCATTTATTTTTAGTTATTTTCCATTCCACCTCCAAGAGGGATGAACAGCCATCGAAATGGAGAGTAACGGAAAGCGACATAGAAGGTCCTGTGTAGATAAATGCACAGCCTAATGGAACATCATCGGTCGCGGTTTTGGAATGTCGATAGATCCCTTATTTCTCATGAAGGTGGAAAGATTATGGATTCCAGCTAACACATTTTCGTCTATGTAAACTATGCTGTGAAGGGTTCATGACGGTCTGCTCAAGAAGAGACGGTGCTACAGAGTGACTGCAATTTTGTGGAGATTTTAATGGCTAAAAATAGTGTAACAGATAGCATCACAAATCTTGTGTCTGTAATTTTTATTTCTGCGTGCCTATTTCAGCCTTCTAGAGGGCTAAGAAGCACATCCATGCATAGTGCACAGTCGGACTGTGGCAGACGCAAGTCAATTTTCTCATTATGATTATTCTACTAAAAGCACTAAATCTGAGTGTGGCCGAGTCTTACGGTCGTTGTATTGTTTGTTTCCGCGATCGCAGCCACCGTCGGTGAGTGCCTTTGTGTCTGCGACTGTATCGTGGTGTTTGCTCAGTGAAATCAAACTCGTGAGTGGCTTGCCGCCACCAACAATGTAGCGCGCAAGTCTGGACAGAGGTTTTTTAAGAATGCGCCAAAACTATGGCAAACAAAAGGCGATGAAAATAAAATGGCAAATAAAAAGAGCTTGTGGGACTAAACGTACAACCTGAGTAAATATCACTTTTCAGGTTTATTATTGTGCTATTTTCTTAACGCAAAGAGATGATTTTAGTCTTCTGTTTGGATGACAAATTTTTCACTATTGATTACGTTGACTGAGGAGTTTGTATGTCACTTAACAAAATTCGAAATTAGTGCGAGTTTCTTCCAGTTAAAGCAACTGCCGTGGGGAAGAGGTGTCATGTTAAATCAAAAAGTTCTTCACGGTAAATCTTCTTAGGTATCCTAGCTTTGTAAGAAGAAGAAAAAGTGTATTGCTGTTTATAAATCATCAGTAGACGAAATTGCCACTATTTTATAAATGATTTAGGCATCGAAATAAACTTCAACACCTTCCTTAACATTTTACTTAAATAAAATAAGTACCACGGTGGAGGAATCGAAATAGTGCATCTCATTTTCAATAAGGATCAATAAGCGCAAGGCGGTATAAATGGTAAAATTGTTCAAGAAATTTACAATGACTCCTTAAATAGTAATTGCTAAAATAACCACCGTCAATACCTGTAGCCTGCTATTCTTCTCCAGACAAGGCAAACTCTAGCTGTAAATTTATATCTAGGACCGACTAAACTGGCAACCCCCATCTTCAAGTCCATTTTTCTTTGCTGTCTACTCCATTTACATGAGAATATGTGATTGCCTGTAGGATGGTAATCAAACAGAGCACTAAAATTTATGCTGAAGTGGAGCTGGTGTGCCTCATTCATGCCTCGTCCCGTAGCCACCCGTCCATCCATCTTTCTAGAGTCTGCTTTTCGGTGTGATTCATGAGATCTCTCACAGTGTTATCTTGCAAGTATAAAAGAGCGACTTTTTTACCATCATTTCAGTAATCGCGCTTCTGTAGGAGGAAAAAGTCTTTTTTACACCAGACTGCCATTTATGTCAGGCAGAGACAATGTCAACTGTACTTGATGTTTAGGCTCCATGGTGAATACTGAAGAGTTGAGTGACTCCTCCTCATTAGAGGTCAATCAGTGAGCCAGTGAGCAACCTGAAATGCATAGTGCGGTGTTAGTTAATTGACAAGGCTTACTAGAATCATCTGTTGATGCAGGAGGATAGCAACCATTTCTTCAGGTTCTTAGGTGCCACTACTTCCCTTTCTCGATTGACACGGTTGTCGATTACCTATTTCTTCGGCTCACTTCAAGTGTTTCTACAGAACTTTATTATCCTTGTAACCTTTGTGGCCCTTTACAGTGAGGAATAGGGGAATCCTTCTTAACACCATACATCTGTCTTTGGCCAATTTTATAGCTCTCCTGACGCTTATTCCCATTTTTGTGTATAATTTTTAAAAAATGGGATACTAGCCTTTACTCCTGCAGCTTTTTAATGTAGAATTAAATAAATGTCCTTTTGTTTCACTGCTCTAAATCCTACGCCTTGTCCATGTTGAGAATGAATGCCTAAACCCTTGTACTTGTGCTCTTTTGTCGCCAGTTGTTGCTTAGGCCCTCACTTTATAATGAGAAAACACAACATCAAGCACGTCGCCGAATTCGCAAAACCCTTAGCAAATTCTTTCTTTATTCCCTGTGGTCATAGCAGCGATCGGATAAACTTATGGAGGGAGCCTGCTCCTGTTAAAGCCTACTTGTAAGAAGAAATTTATTTCCTATTTTTCTCAGTCTGTGCATTTTGGAAATTAGCTTAACTATATGACCTTTAAGCTTTAGCTATAACTTGCCAGCCTTTAGGTGTGTCAACAATAAATCTTCTCCCATAATGGTATGGCTCGGTGTAACTTCAAGGCAGACTCAGAAAGCCGCACCAATAAAACACCTGAGTTACTTTCAAAGTCGTCCGTGGACGAGCGAGTTTATAGGTGGTCTTCTTGAAAAGGTAACACCTAGAGCAAGGGGTGACATTTACAGAACTTTAGGAATATTTCAAAGGCCAACAAAAATGTTAATTGGCTTTCTCTCGCTGCTAGCACCTTTAATCTAAACAATTGGTGTGCTACATAATGTACTGCTTCCTTGTGCTTTGAGGGGCCTTATTTCCCACCTGGTCCAATGAATCAGGCTGCACCCTGTAAATACTGGCATTCGGAACTTGGGTGTCCATTTCCGCCTTCACATTGTATAAACAGTCCTGTTTTAGTAGTCATAATCCCATCTTCTGAAATGTAAATATTTATGCTCCAATCGTCCCAGGTGTTATCGAGACCGAAAGAGGGCGGAGACTACTTTGTTTACTTCTCTGGACGGCGTTTAAGCTTTCGCCGCTGAGGCCATCACAGTCCACAAAGTTTTGCCCTCAGGCTAATTTTATGGTTTTCAACCCAATCGGTTACACAAAAGTCACGTATTTGCGACTTCGATGATACTGCTACTCTAGAGAGATAGTTAAAATAAATTGAGCGATTTGTTTCTGTTTAAAATTTAATAAATTGCTACAAATTAATTGGTGGACGCTTGGTAAGGTGAAATTATATTGGATGCAATTAATTGTAGACTCTCAAATCCCTGTTTTATAGTCATTGTCATCAAAACTAGGGCCTGGGACATAAATAAACGACAATTTATCAACACCTAAACACCGTCTCCCCCGGGTTCCCACCTTCCCCCAAATATTTCAAATGTCCCGTCCCGTGGACAAGAAGGCATCATATACATATGCAGTCATTTAAAAAACATGCTCTGCCAATTGTGTCAGATAGTGGATCCCGCTGATGTATTATTTTTTCATGCTCCATGTTCCCCAAATTCGAAAGGAGGAAGGGGAGGAGAGAGGCGAAAGACCTCCTAGGGTGGAGAGGGACAGCTGTAGAGTAGCACATGTGTGGACCCTCATCTTGAACCTCTTCCCCTGTCCTATGTATTCACAAAAAAGACGCGCTTAATGAGTAAAACACTTAGTACGCGCGTGCCGAATAAGTGGGGGAGGAGGGGGGCGGGGGAGGACACTTGGGCGAATAATTATCCCGTCCCCTCTCTCTCCCCCTTTCCCCCTCCCCCCTCCCCCTGCGTGCCTTCCGTCCCCAGACTGACAGTATTGAAGGGAAGCTGCTGAACTAGGACATGAACGTGCTTATTGTGCTAACGAAAAGATAATTGGCGCATTGTCACGCTCGTGTATGTAATTAATATAGATGGGAATGGGGGAAGTGTGTTGAGGATGATTTAAACAGCAGTGGTGGCCTTTTGGGTTCACTTATGTTGGCTGTAAAATGCTTATATAAGTGGCTGATTTAAAGTTACTTCCAGTATTTTTTTTCACACTTTTGCGTTTCGCTTCAGCACTTTTTGGTCTCACAGTTTTGCGTTAATGGTCAATCTCACCAAGCGGAAATGTAAAAATAAGGCCTCCAAGTCGAGCACTCCATAGGCTTCTGTAAGAGTAAGAGGAACGAGTCAAACATTTGCACAGACTATGTTGGTTTCATCTAAATCTGCCAACCCTTAATAAAATGCTGAAAAAATGCTTCTTGGGGACATGAAACGCCACATTCCAACATTTTAACAGTTTGCAAACCTGTTCCTGGACTCCTTTCACGTGGTTGTGGCTAAGGTTGGCTACTTAAATAGCCTTAAATCCGACTCGCTGGTAAGTCATCAATTCTATGTACTGAAGAAAATGCGTCATGAGGGTAGCACGTAGGTTACATGTATTTTTGGCCAGTTTAAGATAAGGGATTGCATGAAAGCGTACAACAAACCGATTAGAGAATTTTAGAATGCTGTTGTTGTAAAAAAATAATTTTGTATTTGATTTTCGAGGCGCCACTATTTTTAATAGAAAAGCAAAACTTCTAAGCTATGCAGATTCACTTTCCCCTGAGACGCTGACAGCAAGCGTGTTAGCCAAAATGGTTGTCCACTTGTCAATCAGAGTCAGTGGCAATGTGCTTAGGATAAATTATTTATTACTGCCTCTTTACCACTTCTACAGATAGCACAAAGCTATAGGCACTTTTGAAAGTTAAATCTTTCTTGTATAAACTCATGTATGACATTTTACCCTCCCCTTGTTATGATGTTTAGATGGTGCTTTTCACATTATTAGTAGTGTCACTTCCGTCAATTTTGCAAAATGCAAAATGCTTCTGTAAATGCACCTTCTAGAGAAGAGGCGGAAATGCAACCCAACACTCATGCTTGACGACAAAAGTTAATACTCCCGAAGCTGAGGGAAGCCACCCTTCCAGTCCACATTAAGGCTGCTGGTTCCCTTCAATCCAAGGTAATAAAGATGGGGCAAAACATTCAGCCTCCTCGTGCCAGAGATTGTTACGAGGAGGAGAAGGAGGAGGAGGAGGAGGAGGAGGAGGAGGAGGAGGAGGAGGAGGAGAGGAGGAGGAGGAGAGGAGGAGGAGGAGGAGGGGAGGAGGAGGAGGAGAGGAAGGAGGAGGAGGAGGAGGAGAGGAGGAGGAGGAGGAGAGAGGAGGAGGAGGAGAGAGGAGGAGGAGGAGGAGAGGAGGAGGAGGAGGAGGAGAGGAGGAGGAGGAGGAGGAGGAGGAGGAGGAGGAGGAGGTGTTTAACTCTCACTAGGCACGCTGTTGTACTCTCGTGGGATAAGCTGGCATATTCTGCCCGAGTACCATGCATTCTCTTGTTTTTAACGAAGTCTCGGGGTCCTTCATTGGTGGCAGCTGAGGACTAACCCGACCTTAAAGGACATCGGTCCTGATTTTAAGTGCTGAGTGATGAAGTCCGTATGCTATGAATGGGAGAATCAGTGACGACTCTAAACGGAGGTGCGAAAAATAACGTCCACCTTTGGCAACTACACCACTCCTGTAGTCTGCTAAAAACCAATTTAATAACAAAAGCAGTACTACCTGCGAACCGTCTCGATCAACTTCGTTGCAAAACTGTCTATTTTACTAGCTAAACACAACCCACAAAGGAACAGCCAAGCAACTCTGGTGCCACAACAATGTGCTATAGAGAAATAAATGCGAAAGTTAGTTCTCACGAAACTGTTTCAAATCCCCATTCCTGTTACAAAACTCTGTTTAGGCTAGTTTTCCCACGCCTAGTCATTAACACCCGTGATGGTCAGCACAGATTTACCATCCCTACGTCCAATTTCCAATACGGACGAATCTCCAAATCCAGTAGCATGGCCAAGAGGGATCTTTGACGCTGCGATCAGGTGTCTCCTCAGCTGCAGAGAAATGTGCTGAGTGGCACAGTTGGCGAGTGAATGCTTTCTTCAGTAATGATTATGCTGTGATGGCTGATGCAGAATGTTGAACGAGAGGAGCATCAGGGACGACGCTCAATACAGGTAGCACACTATGTAATACCTTGGTTTTTGTTTAACTCTCGATCTTGGTATCGGGTCACTTGGTGTCTGCGTCATTGTACCATCCGGGGTGGAACGACTTCCGAATGCACATATTTTGCGCGAATATTATGTCTTCTTTCGTCTTCAGGACAGTCTTGGGGGATTATAACCAATACCAATAAAAATTACTGCATGTCTCTTTGGACTTATTTCTATATATTTGTCACTTTGAATTGCAACCAATCAATATTGGCTAACATATCTAGTGGTTCCACATTTTATGGAATGACTTTTGCTAATAAGTGAAATAAAAACATTCCTCCTCGTATTTGCTCTTATTTTATCTCAAATTATTCTCAACCACAAATTCTCCTAAGCACTTGATCTGATGAAAGTGGTCATCAATACTCAAAAGAATACTTTTAAAAGGAATTGGTGGAAAATTATGAGAATAATAGGGAACATTTGTGGCTGTGTTTTGATGTGATGTGTGATGACTTGCATTGAACTTACTTAAAATAACAATGCTAACAATGACAATTAACTTAGTCTAGATCTCTCTCAAGAAATATTTGTTCAACACCTCACAGTTGCATTGGAACTGTGGCTACCATCTGCAATGTTTGGTTGACTCCAAGCTAACAAACGATTGATGGTGAATATTTGAGTTTCAAGAATGCAAAACGTGCACACAAAGCAAGCTTAGACTTGCGGAACATGCTGTTTGCTTGGCATTGCAATAGAAAGGCCACTTCCTATCACAAGTCACTCACTCAGCCACTCAATCACCAAACAACCCATATAATGCATTACGCACCTTTAAACTGTCATTGTAAAACGAACTACTTGACACTCATTCATCCTCCTCATTTGCCATCCACCGGTGAACATGAGTGGAGGCCACTAACATTGTCTCTCAATTGCCATCACTTTCTCCTACCACCTAACACCCGTAACAGCCAGCTTTCGCCTCTTTCCCTCTCTCTCTCCCTCAAGTCGAATACTACCACGAGGGCTCCCCTCCACGTGACAATTGGTATTCTCCTTCAGTGTTTACAACTCTACTGCTCAATGCAGAATGAGGCAATGCACCTCAACATTATGCAGCCACCACTCATCATCATCATCATTGTTATTATTATTGTTATTATTATTATTAGCGGTAGTTATAGAACTATACGCACTCACTGCGACTGGTTGTAGGTGGCACGCAGTTTCACCACACACCACAGTTTCCATGTCCCACCACCTCCCACCGCCAGCCTACACGTTCCATAATGCCAAGTTGGTCACTTCAGTCTTGGCACCAACTTCAGCCTAGTTCGCAATGTCGTCTAACTACAATCGCATCCATCAAACCGAGCTGACATTTCACACAATCGAAGGCAGGGAAATGACGGTGGGTTGCAAAGGGGAAGAAGGTAGAGGCGAGTGTACAACTGATGCACATGCATCTCCGCTTTACATTGCATACACAAGCTTTGGTAAATAGCGAGAGTCTACAATTTACATCAATCTCCTACAGTCAGCTGCCCCTATAAATTCACATACTTCAACGTCATACACTTGATAGTATTTTATGTCCACTATCTGTAACTCTATGGATGTGGTCCAGTTACTCAGCTTTCCTTTCTCACTTAATACAAATGTCGACGAATTGTCTCCCCAGTAAAGTCAACCAGTTCATTTAGAGCTTAGAAATGTTGAGCTGTGCTTCGAATGCCAAATGGCAAACCAGACAAAATGGTTTGTTTTGCCTTTGCCTCTATGGCAGGCAGCAATGAATTAATCATTGTTACCATAGTGATGACACGTCAACCTTTAGCCACATCAAAGCTTTCAATTGATTAATCAGCATCGCAACTACGTACTACTAGTTTACCAAAACTACCCTCCGCTGCAGGGTAGCCAGCGTCATGTCAGAATAGATCACATGACCACGTGTGACTTGTGGATTGCTAGCACGATTTTTCACATCGAAATCAAACTTCTTCTTTTTATGTTTTGCGCATTGAAAACAGCGAATCTGTGCCGAAGAGCCTCTCCTAAGCCAACTCAGGGGAAGATGGCCGAAGTTGATTTCATATTTCTTCACATTAGATTTGAGGAATTCTTATCTGGTTTTTGCATTTCACGATCACGAAGTTACAACAACCTCACACAGTTTTTTATTCGTCAGAGATCTTAAGTTTCACTATTCAACTTTTTAAAGTTCAGTTATCCTAATACCAATAATGTCCTATTTCATGTTTATTAAACTAAGAATATTTCGCTTGTAAATGAATACATTAAAATTTTAGTTGGGTAAGGAAGTAAAAATATTCCTTTTTGGATTGGACGGAGCAATGCTTTGCTTTTATGTTCACCAGCCAAAGAGAGGCAATTGATTATCTTTCCACTCTCATCGCCTACTGCACAGTTTTTCTTAACTTGCACTGACCGTATTTGCCTTCATTATTGGCCAGATTGCGCCTTCCGTCTCCTTCGTAAATGTCAGGCTGACCTTAAGGTGCGCGTGCGCGGCTAGGCATAGTAAAAAAGAGAGACGCACACGTGCCGGAACACCTGCAACCAAATGTGGCAGATGGTTGCTAGGCCACTTGCTTCCCCTTTCTTCGGAAAGGTCTAATTCACTATCTCCCCTCAACTAAACAGATTAGACCGAGGGGCTGACTAGTTCGCATTACTACTCCCTACGTCCCCGCCTCTTGGTTGCTGGGTTAGGTGCTTGTTCGCGTACAGACATATGTGTATGGTAGGGATGGGGGGAGAGAGACTTTGGAAAGATGGAAACTGGTTGCCTTTACTGTCCAGCAAGGTACGACACGTGGAATGCAACACTTCTTCCTCCCCAGATTTCTTTGAGTCTCTTTCGATCAGCAGGTGCACGCAGAATGGGGCATTAATCCCAAAGAAAAGCTCTAAGATTGAATTTGCGCAAAGTTTCGAGAAATTGCTGCGAATAGTTTTCGCAGTGCAACATCGTCAAAGCATTGAGGAAGTTTCTGGCAATATTAATGTTAAATGCATTTACGACGCCGACATCTTACGAAAGCTTGTTGGCCCAAATTGCGTGTCAGCAAAAGCTTAATGGAGTTTAAGCCAAGAAAAGGGGAACTAAATATTCCTGATCAGAGAGTAGTTGTATTTTTTAGCTTGCACCATCATATTTCCACGTAGAACATGGATTTTACGTTCAAAACTATAATAAACGTCATTTTCATGAATACGAATTTACACCGAGACAAAACTGTTCCAGTAACAACCGAGCTTTGGATAACTGATCAAGGCAAGATAGACTAGAGGCGAATGAAATGATTCCAGGGGATGATTAAACATTCATAATCTTTTTGCTTACAGAAAATTCATTAATCCCATTGATTTTTGTGGATAAATAGCTTTCCTTTAAACATTCGAAAGGCAAAATTATCTGTTTATGGAACATATTAGAAAGTTGATCTAATTTTAAACTAAAAAACTTCAATAGGATATTTATCACTGCAAAAATTTAGAATGACTCGTTTTGCACCCCTGATGCTTCATTAAAAGCACATTCCATGAAAGGAAAGCGCTAGATATTAACGTTAGCAAATCAAATATGAAAGTGTCAAAATGGATCCAACACTCGGAACCGTGACTTGACTGCACGATTCCTATTCGCGAGTGAATCGAACCTCAGGCGCTTCTTCAAACTGGACAGACCAATGAAAAATGCATTCAAACCCGATTGGTTACTGAGCGCTGAGGGGGTGCGGAAAGGCATCACTACATGCGCCAATGCGCATCGGAGAGCTATATCGCCGTCAAATCTATTAAAGTCAAGCAATTTTCAACATACCTTCCAAAAATGCAGACGAATTGCCAATCACAGGTAAAATCTCAGCTTAAAAAGCGGCATAAATCCAAGCCATTGCGAAAACAATGCCGCCTAGATGAGATTAGACAGTTAATGGAACTTATTCCCGGCCTCAATAATCGTCCTAATGCTACTGAGGTATATGGCTTTCATTTATTAAGTGTTATCTCTCCTAATTAGAACCATTTTGAAGCATCTGCAGCATTGGATTAATTTATCAATTCATTTTACTAGATAGCTTTGACTTTCTTATTTTATGTCGTAATCTTTCCTGCCTTCCATCGATGTGTGACATCTTGTCAATAGTTATTCCTCTTTAGTAAAAAAAGTACATGAAATCAAGGGTAGCAATCTTTACACAAGGTTTAGGCGTTCAGCTCTGCAGACATTAGTAGCGGTCGCCTTCAACACCTGAGTTGTATTATTGTAATCTTGAAGAAATCGCTTGTTCTTGTCTGTTTGGATGTAACAAATGTGGAAAATTTTAGATCACCGTAATCGAGGAGACCATCAAATTTATCACCCAACTGGAGAACGAGGTGATTCAACGGCACTACGGTCACAGCGGTGGTGCTAATTTCGGTGAGAGAATTTTTTTGAACGTCTCCATGCCTTTTATTGACTGAACTGACCTCCACGCACCAGCTTGTGAGTGCGTCATAAAAAATTACTTATGAGACAGGGTGGTGATCGGGGGGAGGGGGTTGTCAAGCTGGATACTGAACCGTCCTGTCCTGCCTCCAATTAGCTGCAGTTCATCAAGGGGTCACAGAGGTGTGATTAACATTAGTCCAGACGGTTGATCACCCAGCTGCAAGGATAGCGACACGAAAATCTTTTGAGGTTAAAGGGAGTTAGACCCGCCTCATGGCTGTTTCGTAAGTCGTTCCTCCCTCAACCAACTTCGGTCGAGTCTTTACACATGACAAAGCTTAATAGTTGATTATCACCTCACTTTTTTTATCAGGCTTTTCTGAATACCATTTCAGGTTGCTCCTACCACGACTTCAGAGTTTCATTTTTTGGCAAAATCAAACTCCGAGGTCGTAAATGAGGCGTTTTCATTTACTTAGTGTTTGATAGTGCAATTATCAGCTGAGAATATTACAGCGACATCACTTGATGATGTGTTTACTTTTTAAAGTTAACCTCGAAGATGCTCTGAAATTTGCTGATCTAGGGGTGGTCTTATTATCGACACGTAGAAGTCTTAAGGAAATAGCAGCAGTAGTGCTTCCAACATAAAGACCAAACTGGTGGATATCTAACAGGGTTTCTAAACAACGCTCACGGTTCAACTAAAACTAATCGTCAATTAAAAATCGTAAGAGGATTCTTTGATTTCGATGTCTCTTTCATCTTGCAAATCTAGTCGACCACCACTGTTGAGCCGGATTGTTTGCTCATTCATTAATCTCTTCGGATTATATTTCCTAAAAGTATTAAAAATGCACTAAGTCTTAGACACTAGAATCACACTTTATCTTCAGCCGCCCACTTGCAAGACAAGGACAGAGTCTGTGACAGACTTCTGTGGTAATTTGCAATTCGAATCCACCGCTTTACTGGATTGCTATTATCCTTTACATCTTGTCTTTTCTTACAGTTCAAAGTTAAGGCAGCCCCTTAGGCTGAAATTATTTCTTTTTAATTGGTCACTTCCATTCCAATGAAATTTTTTGTCAAAGTGAATTTGGTGTCCGTTTAGATCGCTCTCGACCACAGCTGCATCCTCTTCTGCGAGCTCTCCTTCCCAGACGCCCAGAGTTTGAGATCCGCGCTTCGCTCGTGCAGAGCGCTGAAACCTCGCCGTGTTGGACATCAGATGAGGAGCATTATTGAGCTAAGAGATGGGATTCCCACTTTCGCGTCCTTTATTGTCTTTCCAATGCTCAATGTGTAAAGGATGAGTGTAGTTTCTCTTTGTATTTACTTAGTGCTAGAATAAAGCTGTGTCAAATAAAATTCTACTGATACGAAGATGGTGCAGCAGTAAATAAATGGGACTCTGCTCGACCAAGTAAATGCTAACGGCAAAAAGACTAAACTCTGTAATTGTGTGCTGCAAGAGTAAACAAGAATTTCTCCAATTCAATGCAAAGAAAGCCTAACTTCACCTTTACTGTCTTCATTAAGTTGGCTTAGAAGAGGCTCTTCGGCACAGGTTCGCTGTTTTCAATGCGCAAAACATAAAAAGAAGAAGTTTGATTTCGATGTGAAAAATCGTGCTAGCAATCCACAAGTCACACGTGGTCATGTGATCTATTCTGACATGACGCTGGCTACCCTGCAGCGGAGGGTAGTTTTGGTAAACTAGTAGTACGTGGTTGCGATGCTGATTAATCAATTGAAAGCTTTGATGTGGCTAAAGGCTGACGTGTCATCACTATGATAACAATGTCTGGTTCGCCAATTGACATTCTAAGCACAGCTCAACATTTCTAAGCTCTAAATGAACTGGTTGACTTTACTGGGGAGACAATTCGTCGACATTTGTAATAAGTGAGAAAGGAAAGCTGAGTAACTGGACCACATCCATAGAGTTACAGATAGTGGACATAAAATACTATCAAGTGTATGACGTTGAAGTATGTGAATTTATAGGGGCAGCTGACTGTAGGAGATTGATGTAAATTGTAGACTCTCGCTATTTACCAAAGCTTGTGTATGCAATGTAAAGCGGAGATGCATGTGCATCAGTTGTACACTCGCCTCTACCTTCTTCCCCTTTGCAACCCACCGTCATTTCCCTGCCTTCGATTGTGTGAAATGTCAGCTCGGTTTGATGGATGCGATTGTAGTTAGACGACATTGCGAACTAGGCTGAAGTTGGTGCCAAGACTGAAGTGACCAACTTGGCATTGTGGAACGTGTAGGCTGGCGGTGGGAGGTGGTGGGACATGGAAACTGTGGTGTGTGGTGAAACTGCGTGCCACCTACAACCAGTCGCAGTGAGTGCGTATAGTTCTATAACTACCGCTAATAATAATAATAACAATAATAATAACAATGATGATGATGATGAGTGGTGGCTGCATAATGTTGAGGTGCATTGCCTCATTCTGCATTGAGCAGTAGAGTTGTAAACACTGAAGGAGAATACCAATTGACACGTGGAGGGGAGCCCTCGTGGTAGTATTCGACTTGAGGGAGAGAGAGAGGGAAAGAGGCGAAAGCTGGTTGTTACGAGTACTAGGTGGTAGAAGAAAGTGATGGCAATTGAGAGACAATGTTGGCGGCCTCCACTCATATTCACCGGTGGATGGCAAATGAGGAGGATGAATGAGTGTCAAGTAGTTCGTTTTGCAATGGCAGTTTAAAAGTGCGTAATGCATTATATGGGTTGTTTGGTGATTGAGTGGCTGAGTGAGTGACTTGTGATAGGAAGTGGCCTTTCTATTGCAATGCCAAGCAAACAGCATGTTCCGCAAGTCTAAGCTTGCTTTGTGTGCATGTTTTGCACTCTTGAAGCTTAGATCTTCACCATCAATCGTTTGTTAGCTTGGAGTCAACCAAACATTGCAGATGGTAGCCACAATTCCAATGCAACTGCGAGGTGTTGAACAAATATTTTGTGGGAAAGATCTAGACTAAGTTAATTATCATTGTTATCTCAAGTAATTTCAATGCAAGTCATCACACATCACATCAAAACACAGCCACAAATGTTCTCTATCATTATCATAATTTTCCACCGATTCCCATTAAAAGTATTCTTTTGAGTATTGATGACCACTTTCACTGGCATCAAACGCGCAATCATCAGACCAGCTGCTAAGTAGAATTTGTAATTGAGAATAATTTGAGATAAAATAAGAGCGAATACGAGGAGGAATGTTTTTATTTCACTTATCAACAAAAGTCATTCCATAAAATGTGGAACCACTAGATATGTTAGCCAATATTGATTGGTTGCAATTCAAAGTGACAAATATATAGAAATAAGTCCAAAAGAGACATGCAGTAATTTTATTGGTATTGGTTATAATCCCCCAAGACTGTCCTGAAGACGAAAGAAGACATAATAGTCGGGCAAAATAAGTGCATTCGGAAGTCGTTCCACCCCGGATAGTACAATGACGCAGACACCAAGTGACCCGATACCAAGATCGACAGTTAAACGAAAAACCAAGGTATTACATAGTGTGCTACCTGCATTGAGCATCGTCCCTGACGCTCCTCTCGGTTAACCTCCTGCATCAGCCATCACAGCATAATCATTACTGGAAGAAAACATTTACTCGCCAACTGTGCCACTCATGACATTTCTCTGCAGCTGAGGAGACACCTGATCGCAGCGTCACTGATCCCTATTGGCTATGCTACTGGATGTGGAGATTCGTCCGCATTGGAAATTGGACGTATGGATGGTGAATCTGTGCTGACCATCACGGGTGTGGATGACTAGGCGTGGGAAAACTAACCAAAGCAGAGTTTTGTAACAGGAAGGGGATTTGAAACGGGTTCGTGAGAACTAACTTTCGCATTTATTTTTCTGTAGCACATTGTTGTGGCACCAGAGTTGCTTGGCTGTTCCTTTGCGGGTTGTGCCTGGCTTGTAAAATAGACAGTGTTGTAACGAAGCTGATCGAAATGGTTTACAGGTAGTATTGCTTTCCTTATTAAATATGTTTCGAGCAGACGCCATTTTTCGCCTTTCCCTTTATAGTCGTTACTGACTTATGATACGAATTGGCCTTCTTTTTACAATGTTAAGCTTCCTGATGCAAAAATAGTTTTTCATCATCACTCCTGCAGAATCATTCTTATGTATCTATCTGACCGCGGACAGAATCGTTTTCTGTGCATTTCTTGATGGAAGCCATTAAGCGATTTCGCCTGATTTCCACCTACTAGATGCGACTCATGCATTCCGTTAGTGATGGTTCTCCAAGTGATGATTTCTACTTCTCCTTGACGTAAAACAGACCTTCGCATGCAAGATAAAAAGCATGCAAAGATGGGACGAGGGAGTTAAGTAGATCCGAATTTGGCAAGGGATGGGTTTGAAGCGTTTCCGCCTTCCAGAGGCAAAGCATAGTCTAGCAGTCAAGATCGTAAGTAGCTTGTGTCTCATTAGCCAGAAATGAAGAAGTCGGCTTGATTTACTTATTGTCAGTGCTCAAAAGCCCCAGGTATTCATTTGGGTTTTTGGTGATGTGAAATGACTGATCTTCTTTCCAGACCTTGGTGAGGTATGTATTATCTGCTTCGCTTACTTAGGTGACCACTAGAAATGAAACTTTTATGCAAGAGTGCTAAGAGAAAGTAAACATAGTACTAATTTCACTGTCAAATTTTAAGCCGAGACACAAATCCCTCCAAGTAAACACTTTGAATTTTGCGATGAGAAAATTGCTACAGAATCTGCACTATCCATGTAGCAAGCAATTTCATGGTTTTAAAACTTGAATTTACATTTAGATTTTGAAAGTTTTTAATAAACTACATCCGATTTTAACGATTTTGGAAATGCCTACTTATTTGCATTTTAGTAGTAGTCGGCACCGCCTCGATCAATAAGGGCCTATTCAAATAAGCTTTTAAATGTAAAAGCACTTATGCTAGCGAATCGAAAATATTTGCTGCTCACAGACTTTCTAATAAAGGTGTCAGTGCGATCTAGTCTTGATGGCAACCTTATCCATACTTAGGCAATGCAGATGTGATGTGGCACCATCCTGCTTAAAGTACCAATGCTCTTTACACCTAAATTGGCAGCCACCCAGCGTGTCCGATTGCTAACTGATCTAGTAAACTTAGAACCACCTGAGAGCAATCGGTATGACGCAGGTCATTCAACTACATTTATTGTAAGCGACACATAAGCAGCATTGCAGCGCCCCGAGACTTCCTTGAAGGCAACAGAAAGCATAGAAGTAAAGCAAAATAAATACATTAAATTAACAGAGGACTCAAAGCTGCTGCCATGATCCTATAGCCAGCCTACTCAGCTAGGACAGCATGGCTACCCAAATGACCGAAACCGAAACTGGCAGTCATAACAAACATAGTATTTCAGACACTCTGCACATCAAAATTTACATAAACTAGTGAGCGCACAAATAGAATCGCGAGCATACTTGTTAAACACAGAAAAATCACCGCATTCTTGGGGTCCTTTTAGCCGCTGACTTATTCGTTTATTTTGACAGTGAAAATGCTTGTGCCACATTGAAACAATTAAATATTTGAGCCATAGTGGCCGATTTTTGCCTTTGACGTTGGCCACAAAGGTGCCAAATTTTAACTTTTACTGAGGATTGTTTCGTTTCAAACGAAACAGATTGTGTTGCTGAGAAAAAAATTGACTTTTCTTTTTAGCATCCATAACAGGAGATGAATTCGTTCGGCGGCAGTTAGCAAGCAGGGAATCATAAAATAAGCTAGGCTGAATGGAATGGGCTTTCCGTACGCCATTCCAAGCCACTGTGATAGAACGGATTGCAGAAAATTAATTATAAGCAAATTTAAGTTGCTCACAGTTTTTGTATTCTATACAATCAAAGTGGATCCAAACTGTGGCTTCAAGAAGGCCCGCTACCATTGCACGAATCCACGAGCACAGAAGGGTGTGGCGCTGGGGATTTCAGGAATGAAAGAATGCAAAGTATGGACGTTTCAAAGCCCCATGTAGGCACGTTTTGTTAACTTTCCTGAGCGTTGTGGTTTCCATTTCACAGAGTCTTGGTAGTCACTCCTAGAATCAAGCGTCCAATGTAGGGAAAGCATTACCCGCACAACCTGTCAGAAAAGAAGCGATTCGTTTCACGGATTTGATAATCAAGAGTACTTACAAACACTTAAAATGTTATTTTTACGCCAAAATTGATGTTAAATATAGCAATATAAACTGAGCAGAATACTAAACGGCGTTGAGAATGAGTAGGCTAAAGTGTTTTCTTAAAAAATGTCAGGACTGTTCTTGGAGCGTTCCGAAAGGAGGCAAAACACCAGGACGGAATATATATATTCAATAGGCAGAGAGAATGCGACTGCTGGCAAGGCCCAGAGACCGGTCCAAGCGGCTAGGGCAATAATGGCCACCTAAGTGAACGAAGCCGAAACTGACAGTCCAAACAAATAAAGTATTACATAGCTTCTCACTTCCTTCAAGCATCGTTTTCAACGATCCCCTTAATAAGTCTCCCGCGTCAGTCATCACAACGTAATCAGTGCTGGAAGCTGCACCCACGAGCTAACTGCCGACATTCGAGAGCAGCAGAGGAGATGCTTGACCACCACGTCACTGATCCCTCTTAAGAGTTCGACTGGACTTGGAGTTTCGTTCCGTTTGGAAACTAAACTCAGAGTAAGAGATTCTATCGAGCATCAGCTTGTCTACAGGGACACGTTAGTACACCAGTCTCCTTAAGCAGGCATATTAGAGAAATCGCCGGAACGAAACTTTTCCAGGTGATCCACGGCTAGTATTACTTCGGTTGTTAATAGCAATCTTGCAAAACTCGAGGATGGGGTTGATGCCGAAGGCGGGTGTCATTCTCAGCCGCAGCACATGCACTTCTTTCGCACAGCCGCAATATGCCACAGGTGGTGGAGATCAGGATAGAAACCTTACAAAGTCGGGTCCGCTTTCCGCTGTTACTAATGTAGCGTCCCGAGGCTCCCTTGAAGACAAAGAAAAGCAAAACACCAGGGCAGAGGGAATGAGGCTAGAGCAATATGACCACCCAAGTGATCGAAACCAAAACCGACAGTCAGAACAAACAGAATTCCCATTAAAACCACCATCCACCCACAAAAGGTGGACCTGCCCTTCTCCATGTCACAAGTCTTTGATTAAAAAAAAAGACCAAGTTGAACCTCATTCGCATCCAATTCGTGGGAAAAAAATACCTCACCTGTCACACCGGTGGAGAATTCGTCAGGCAGGATTGAATCGCATTGGAGCATAAAATGCGCTCGCTGTAGGAATTTAAAAATCAGTGGCAGATGGTGGTTTTCCTAATGTGTCCTCTTTGTCGCAAAACCTAATATGAAAGAGTGGCTCGGTTGCTAGGCTGTGTATGCTTGCCGAGGACTTGAGACGACCGAATTATAATGCATTCCGGTGGAGAGCACGTGGCCTTTTGTGGTGATTTGAGATAATGGAATGGGAGCTAAGTGCAGGCGGGCGGGATGTAGGCGATAGACTGAACTGAAGAATAAAGATGGTTAGAAATGCTAAGCATAATGACAGTGACTGCGTAGAAATTCTACCCTCATATTATTTATTGCCGCGCACCATACAAATTCACTGGGTTGTGATTGTTTATATCAAAAGAATTCGAGCAATGTGTACGTTACATCAAACTAATGCTCTTTTAGTATTGAGGTCTGCTAAATGCATTAAAAATTTAAGTGAATTAGAGCTGTCTAATCTAGCTAAAACGATCAACAGTAGCATTGCAATGCTTTGTTTGTTCTGGGAGGGCCATATTGCTCTAACCGCCTCCAGGCCATGCCAGCAGCCCCATTCACTTTCTGTTTGCTGAATATATACTCTGCCCTAGTATTATGTCTATTTTGCCCTCAAGGAAGTCTCGGAACGCTACATTGGTGGCAACGGAAAGCCGACTCGACTTTACAGGAGTCCTATCCCAATTTCTGCTTAAGGAGATCGGTGTACTAACGTGTTCCTGTGGAAAAGCTTATGCTTGATAGAACCTCTTACTTTGAATTTAGTTTCCAAACAGGGCGATTCTCTAAGTCCACTCGAGAGGGCTCGCTGACGTAGGTACCAAGCGTCTCCTCAGTGGCGTCGAATGTCGGCGACCGACACGGTTAGCTCGTGGGTGTTTGTTCCAGCCGATGCGGGAGATCTACCAAGGGAAGCGTCGAGGACGACGCTCGAAAGAAGTGAGGAGCTATGCAATGCTTTGTTTGTTTTGACTGCCGGTATTGTTTTCGGTCACTTAGGTAGCCATATTGCCCTAGCTGCGTGGGCTGGCCTCCGGGCCATGCCAGCAGTCCTATTTCCTCTGTCTATTGAACGTATATTCTGCCCTAGTATTGTGCCTCCTTTTGCCTTCAAAGAGGTCTCGGAACGCTACAAGCATTTAATAAATTGAACCAAGGCAAAAGTAAAACAATTAATACGATGTTGAGACCTGTAAAGAACGCCTAGAGGACGACATAGCCATAAATCAAGGCAGATTCTCACTTTCATTCACCATCAAACTGATAAAGGAGAAATGTAATTGGCTTTTAACAAGAAATTCCGTTTGAAGCCAAAATTACGCAAATAAAAGGAGCATTTCCTTTTATAATTAATAGGATATGAATAATTATTGGAGAGGGGAATGGAGTTATACAGTAAAACATTTGCAAAGAAATCAGTTTAACAGGAAGTAAGAAATGAAAAAAAGCACAAATAAATGTCCATAATGTATGTTTGGTCGTAAAATGATGCATCTTAAAGCCATATTCCCTTCATAGCCATCTGAAATAGGAACTTTAGGCTGATTAAATACAATTAATAACAAAATGCGAATTACTTTGTTTACCTTTAGACCTTTGTGTCAGGCGTTTGCGTGTTGCTTAAAAAATAACGCAAAAAGGTTTCCGACAAATAAATGATTTTAAAAAGGGATCAGCATTTCCACTGAAAATGATATCATTAACATTTAGAGATTCTTTATTGGTAAAAGATTTGCTCTTGGAATAGCACCCCAAAGGCGACAGGTTTAATAAGTTGGGGAAGAACGCATCGACTCAAAAAGACCTCGAAAATAAAACTTTTGTGAATCACGAAACCTCCTGCCGAGCCAAACATAAAAGCCTGTAATGTCGGCAGTGCTGATCTGACCAGCATCTACAGAGCACTCCCGGGATATTTCAATATAACAATCTGCCACTTTTACCGTCCATTTACACACATTTGTGGTTTAACTGGCATGGTTAGGGCAAAACCTTTGCCGCATACACAACCCACCGATTGCAGAGGTGTCAAGTTGATACTACCGACATAACTTCAGACTTCCAGCTCTATTCAGCGATCCTTACCACTAAAGTTTGGATAAACATCGCGTGTTTGAAAATACGTTTGTTAGTGGCGGTTATTTTAAGTTTTCTTGTAGTACTCTGTTTGTTTGAACTGCCGGTTTCGGTCAAGGTCACAGTGGTGGCCGTATTGCCCTAGCTGCGTGAGCTGGCCTCCGGGCCATGCCAGTAGCTTATTTCCCTCTGTTCGCTGAATATATATATTCTACTCTAGCATTCTGCCTTCTTTTGCCTTCGAGGGAGCCGCGGGACGTTACAGTGGTGGCAGTGGAAAGCGAACCTGAATCTACAGGGTTGCGACATGCTGCAGCGGTGCGAAGGAAGTGCATGCGCTACGGGTGGGCCAAGAGTGACGTCCGCCCTCGGCATCTACCCCATCTCCATGCTCTACAAGAGACCTATAAACAACTGAAGCGGCACTAGCCACGGACCACCTGAGAAGGTTTCATTCCGAAGATTACCCCTAATATACTTGCCTAAGGAGATAGGCGTGCTAACATCCCCCTACGGTCATACTGACAGTCGGCAGAACCACTTATTCTGAACTTTGTTCTCAAGCCAAACGAAACTTGAAGTCCACTGCACTGTCATGAGGGATCACTGACGTTGGTTTCAAGCACCGCCTCAATCGCGTCGAATGTCGGCGACTGGCATGGTTAGCTCGTGGGTGCTTCATTGCAGTGCTGACTAAGTTGTGATGGCTGACGCGGAGGTGTACCAAGGGGCGCGTCGGCGACGACGTTCGAAAGACGAGAGAAGCAATGTAGTACTTTGTTTGTTTGAACTACTGGTTTTGGTGAGGGTCACAGAGGTGGCCGTATTGCCCTAGCTGCGTGAGCTGACCCCGAGACCATGCCAGCAGCTTATATCCCTCTGTGGAGGGTTCATCCTCTTCCTTCTAGTCGCCCTTGTTATCAGAAGTCGGAACACGTTTCGACATATTTACCATAGGAGGGAGATATTACAGCGAGGCCTAGTACGCGAACTTAGGGCGGAGATGGATCACGCTCTTGTGAGTTGCCACGCCGCTCTTCCATCAGGCTTAAATTGCTTCCCCGTCTCTGGCCTACAAATCACATTTAAAGAATATAAGTATTACACCCTCTGTCCGTTGAATATGCATATATATTCTACTCTAGCATCCTGACTTCTTTTGCTTTCTATGGAGCTGCGAGACACCACATTTTTCTTTCAAATAAATATTAATTAGCATTTATATGCTGGATGATTGGAGTGAAGACAATAGTAACATAATTTATTAGACTTAATGCACTTGTGCTTACGACCGCTCAGTAAAATAAGAATTTTACTATACCTGGCTTTACAATTAAAAGTGATTAAAACTTTAATAACTTAAATGCCTATTACCGTAATTTTAAAATCTATTGTAGATACTTTGCATACATTTTACCTTGAAACTTTCGTTTAGATTCATATCATAAATAACCCGCTTTTCAAATAAGCCCTCTTAACCAATCGACTGTGAAAGGCGCCGTAGTTGGCATACTTTGTGCGTGTTGTCACTAGTTTACCTTACTATTTTCCGAGACCGAAATGGCGCCATCTTCAGGTGCGTCTGAGAAAGCCTCACCTCGCTTAATTGACTACATCGTGTTTGTTGGACAGAGGAACCCTAGTCGTAACGGCAATGCCATTTCCCAACCTGAATTGCTGAGAGTTTATCCTCCTCAGAATCACGCTGATTTTGCACTTCCAAATGACATAGTTTATTTTTGTCAACCAGAAGGCTGTTATAACACTTCATCAAGGTCATTTATTCTCGATCCTCGTCGCTCAGGTGGACGTCTACCTCAAAATATCAAGGTGGAATTTTTCACATTTATGCTAACAGATAAAGAGTCGAATATAGTACGCTTTGGCGTGTGCCTGAACTTCCTCCGACCGATCGGTCGTCGGAAATCAAGTTATACTGCTGACGTAGCTCGCCGGCGCATTACCTCATTCAAGAGTGCACTTCAGCATCCAGAGTCAAATATTGAGAGCAATCGATTACGCAGCTGCGACAACTTTGGGGATTCAAGTTCCTCATCGGATTCTTCCGAGTTTGTTGAAAGCCAAATTGTTGACAAGCCTGAGCGTCCTTATACGCACACTCTTACCTCAATTTGTTTGGTATCCCGTTATCAATTCTTTAAAAAGTTTCAAGAGTGTTTACAATTCCTTTACGTTCTCATACAAAAGCTGCATGAAGTGTGCAAACCACGACGCTCAGGAAGGTAATCTGCCGTGTTTGAAACTTGAAGTTGTTATGTACTCATAGCTGGTTGTAAGTGTTGATCACTATTGTAGACAAACTGTCTGGTCGGTGCTGACTGGTGCTATTGAGTCACCGGAATTATCAACTGTGAGAAAAAGCGTGGAGGAAATTGATACATGGATTCTTCGGCTTCTAAGCCTACCTGCTCCGTTAGCTGGGAAAACTGCTGTGCATGTAAGTTGTCGGGTTTAAACATATGCGTATTTAAGCATGCACTTTATTATGCAAGTGGCCATCTAAATCTTGCATTTTAGGCGTACTTACAGCCATCAGCATTCACTCATCCACTAGTCTTTGCGCTTCCCGATGAAAACAGATTCTCTTTGGTGGATTATTCTTTGCACTTACCCCTTCAACTGCTGGGTGTCGAGAAATTTCTCAAGGTTTTTTTTGCACTGCTGCTTGAACAGAAGGTAAAGCCCCTCTAACTTTTGGTCTTTTTTTTCAAATATTAATGTGGGATCATACGTGGGTGGTATCTGCCTGGAATATTTTTTTTCCTTTGGACCATACTATAAATAATCATTATTTATTATAATTATGGCACATTTCGAGAACATTTCGTGCATTTGTCTTGGCTCTTTGAATTTTTTTTAATCATAAGTGCTTAAGTTCTCTCGGTCAAGCTTTTCGTTGAGTAGCTTTCTTAACTTCTCAATGTCATCCCCTCAAACATTTGTAACGATTTATCTTTTTGGATCTAATGTATCTTGTTTTTTTTCGTTGTTGAAAATAGCATTATAAAAGATTGTAAAAAGGCAGCATTTACGTTCTTTAGCCGTCCATTATTTTTTTCTTGAATAGAAATGCGCCATTTGCATTAGAACAATGGCAATAAAATGCATGAAAATTTGATATTAATGAGAACTGTGTACTCGAGTCCTGGGTTTCACACCGTGCACCATCATAAACTGTTTCAAATTTGGACCACAACATAACCTAAAAAATGAACATCTTTGTCACTAATTTGGTCATTAGATTGAAACGACTTAACATGGCTTTTGGTGTTGTCGAAATTGCTGAATGGAAATGGATGCGAGTGGCCTAACTTTCGTACATCACACAAGGGTAGCTGACCTTTTACAAGCCTGTGGTGCTCTCACCACTGTAGGAGATGAATCAGTAGCCATCGCTGAAACTAGAACAATTTGGGTAATTGTAGATTGTTCTGGAGTCCTCACACCATGATCGGTTGACTACCTGCGTGCTGGCCTTCACAGCCCTCTGCTATCCTCTGCAATACCTCTTCACAGTCATTCCACTGTTGCCCTCTTCCTTAAAGGGTGCTGAACAGGTTAGTTAGGAATGTAGTAAGTCTAAATTGCCTTAATCGCAGTGCTCATTGTGCTAACTGATGCTCTTTACGTTAACAAAGTGTGGAGTTCACATGAAACTTGGAAGTAGCAGAGGTATGTGATTTAGCTGTTCTGTGTAGAAGATTTTGACGAGAAATATGAAGAGTTCCATCCACCACTTTGCATAAACATGATTAGAACAGTACATCCGCGCCTCAACAACGCCCCTCCAAATCTCGTACTCAGAGCCTCAAATCATGCTAGCTGGATGATCAAGAATTACTAGCCATGCGTCATGTAGGATGTGCTAGAAGAGTCCAAAGGCAGATCCTTTTTTGCTCGATGCTTCAGTCGAAAAGTGCCATCTAGCCGGGTGAAGCATCCCATCCCAGCCACACTGATCACGCAAAATGAAAGAGCGCAAACAATTTGGTGATATTTATCTCTCAATTGTGAAATTCTTTCTTGTTGTATCTCCGTGGGGCACTTATGACCCAGATTCCAGTGGCGATAAATCATAATTCTCATTATGCAGACTTAATAGGATTTGCTTTCATGACCGTTTGTGCATTCTCGCATTAACTGGGTATTAGGCCGTTGTTTCCAACCTCCAAGTGGATCGCTCGTTCAGTCGGGCTGGCATTGTGAAATGCACGATGGGTTTTTATGGGGCAATTAAATGAATCTAACAACAGTTTGGTAGTCTTTGAAGATGCACTGGCTTCCTAGCCTCGGAGACTTTGTCCTCCCCATTAATACAGGCATAAGGGTTGCTGAAAGTTGCCCTTTGCATAGTGGCAAGTATTTACGACTGGGAATAGGAGGTCGCCTTTTGAACCGACTTTAATTTTGCATGGCTCATTAGCTTAACTCCCTCGAGGTTCTTTCAACATCCAACATCAACATAACAGAAACATAGTAGAGTTATAATGGTACAAATCCATGTCTTGCTTATTTTCCCCAACTCTCGCAGGGTAAGCCGGCGTTGAGCTTTCCCTCAAACGATGCCATCATAGAATGGGCACTATCCTGGATTGTTTAGATCTTCCAAAGATTCAGGATCGGTGTCCTTTTGTGAGAGTGGCACTGTTAATGAGATCATGGGGTCTCTAGGCACTGTGGCACCTACTGAAGCTGGACATGCTCTCGTTCCTGGTTTCCGATGGTGTATTAACTACAGGATTTGGGAGTTTCGAGAGATGGCTGGTGGAAGTGCATTAGTATGCGTTTTTCGTAAATTCCTTTTTTTTTTAATTTTCAATATTTCTGCTGTTGCTCTCCACCCTCTATTTTTTTTGACGAGGAGAGCTTTCATAGTCCTTGCTTTGTTGTTATTTTAGCAACTAAGTAGTCATTAATTTAGCATGCCAAATCATTTTAAAGCTCAAAAGGTGTTTACTTGTTTGTTAATTTCCTTAGAGAATGCCTATACAATGAATCAGTGCTGAAGCATTTCCCCAATTCAACTAACTTGGACGTTTTGCGAGGGGTGAAAGTAGACTGTTGAATCGTGTGGTTAAACTAAGCAATTGTATTGCTTTCTCTAGCTCTTGCAAGCACCATCTCCATACATTATTGGCTTACCACGAAGCTTTCGGGACTCACGTCTCTCCTTCCGCCTCCCAAAAGACGTCCTCCTCGTTGATTTGGATACCCAAGAAGTGAGACAATTTTCTTAATCTCTCCTACACATCTCACTTAGTCAACCACCTCTACTGTCATTTGACATGCAGTCAATTGTCAAAGATTGTTGAAGCATTCGTTTTAATTAATGGCGTTTCATTGCAAGCTCTATGGTCATGGCGCCCAGGATCCCGTGCCAAAATTGCCTCTCAATGAGGAAAAGAAATTGACTTCTCAGTTAAACAAGGCAAGCATTAATTTCACTCATGCTTACATTATTTCAATCTCTCTTTGATTTTAGCACCTTACCTCATAATTTGTGTTTGCGATCATTTTATAGTGCAATTTTGATTTGCGTTGTCACTTTTGCGGGCACCAGTCTATCAACTTTGTTGCAAGACACCGAGCGCCAAGTTAGCGATTCTAGCTCCTCATTCCTATGGCATTTCGGATGCTTTTTTAGAAAGCTTTTTTGGCTTTTTGCTTATTTTTCAGAAAAAAATATTCTAAATGCTAAGTTAAGGAGACAGTTACGTTACACAGCATACAGAAGTCCTCGTATCCAGTCTCATGCATAATGAAAGCGTAGATCCAATTTTTTCTCCCAATAGGAACTTGGATTGCATTGAGTGAGATTAAATATACATTTTTTTGTTTGCACATACATACTAAATCCAAAATTAACAGGCCTTTTCTTTACAATCCAGATGTGTGTACACGAAGCCCATTCGGAGGCGGATAGTTGCTTGACTTTATTTTAATTGTAGCTAGTATGATTTGCATTGTCATTTAGATCTTATGCATGAGCTTTGCTTTACATCAATTAGACATGAAAATTATGCCTTAGTTTTTATCTCATTAGCAGTTTTTTCTTGCGTCTTATTGGCCCCTTCTTCTCCCCCCCCCCCCTTCGCCCTCCCCCTGCCCCCACCCCACAAGCATGCCTCCAAGTATGTACTTATCCGGATTTTTTGCCTTTAAATGGATCAAAATACACGATTTATTAGAATGCCTTCTTTTCGATTAAGATTCTAGAGGGGCTGAATAGACTCAAGGAAGAATCGGTGGAGAAGAAGGAAAAAGTAACTGGTAGTGATCTCATTTCCATCTCCGATCTCAATAACCTCGAATCGTTGGCTCTTAATCTTGATGAAGATGCGCTGAATTTGGCAATCCGTGTTGCTATGGTAAGAGTGTTTGCTTGTTGTTGCTCGCATTATCATTTCTTCTTCTGATCATTTATTTCTTGGAAGATTTTTTTACTTTCAGTACGTCTGAGTGTTGGTTTCTTGCTTTAGATTGTGTTCTTTAAGTCGCCGAACGTTCTGGGTGGATTCACAGAACACACCAGAACAGTGCGTATCTACCCACGACCTGTAGTTGCATTTCAATACGAGCGGTTCATCAAATCACGACCCGAGCCTTCTCCTTTCACTATTGTTCTTGCCAAAACACAAGTACGTGGTACTTTGATTTAAAAAAATGGGCTCAAAATACTTCTTTTTCAAAGCCAGATTGATGGAATCGTTTGCATCAACGTCTGCTTTGTTTAAGCAGTGGAGAATGGTCGGTTTGTTATTTTGAGGTTCCTTTTTAGCGGCCGCGCTGTCACGAAAATTATTGTATGCGCATTCTTTAGTGATGGTAAAAGGGTTAATTTATGACCGAACTTCTCAAGACTTAGCGTCTGCTTGGAAGCTCATGAAATGCTGTTTTGTGGAAGGCATGCATTAACTTCGATGAAGAGGCTTCAACTGCGTTGAACTATTACTTCAAAATTATTTAAAACCGCTAAAAAACGCCATCACTTGCACATTGAATGGCTCAGCAAAGCTCTATTATCTCGAAGGGGAAAGAAGTTTTTTTATTTGCGCTGAGTAGGTTGCCAAACGACATCCGGTAATTGCGATTGCTTTCACACACTACCAGGAAAAAAATGCCGAATGCATGTTATAAGCTAATGACTTAATAAAAAAACTCTGTATTTTGCACAATTCATTCAAAACAAAGGCTTTAAGTTACAGTCCATAAAAGTATTCACTGCATTAGTTTAAAAGTGATAAAATTGACTGTTGGGAGCATCAATTGGTCGCATCGGGTAGGGTCGCATGATTGCTTCCGCTTGACAATTCCACTTTTCATGCAAATTGCTGGAAAATTTGGCACTTTAGGAGTAGAATCGCTGAACGCGCCCATGAGAGTTGAATCAAATGACATTTTTTTTAAAAATAGACTTAGCTTAGTGACTAGAAGGTGTGTGCCAGTGGCATAAATCTATCGCCGCATCGGTATGTGCACTTGCAAGCGGGCAGACAGCGGAGGCTTTTGAACCTCGTGGAGAGGGTTCGCGAAATCAGAAATAACACTTGAAGGTGTTGTACAGAAGCTGAATGCAATTGTTGGAACCACCGACGTCGTGATTTACAGCGCCTCTCAGTACAATTTTGTGGGGCGAATGACTAAGCTACCGACAAAAAACCGCTTAGATTTTCGTTTTGGTGCTTAGTCTGTGATAATGGGGGGGGGAATTTTTTCTCCACTTTCAAAGATGAATAGGTCATGAAACTTGTAATCCACTCCTTAAAAGGGAGAGGATGTTTGCTCGAGGGAATCATGTGTGCATCAAATGTTGATGTGATTGTAGGGAGGGTGGAATACATGTGGAGGAAGATGATCATTTGTATCTTCTACTATGAATGTGATCCCTAATAAAGGCTACGCTAAAACGATCCATTGCATTAGCACTTTGTCTAATTTGTCCAAATTAGCAGTTGATGAGTGGTGGTGGTGGTGTCGCTGAGACAAAGTAAATCTAGGAAAGCGGTACAATCTGATAGGCCTTACACATTTCACTGATAAGTGCTTTTAGTGTGTAAATAGGACTGTTTGTGGAACTCTCTTTCCTCCTTACATGTTCTGACAGCTGTCCATTCTACTTTTCTAGATGTTTTAAAGCTAAACCATTAGTGTGTAAGCAGCTCAAGTTAGGAGGGTTGTTTAAATTAACCTGAAATTTCGCGTTGGGGAAAAAAATAGACAAGAACACAATTGAAACAGTACGTTTGCATCCTTGTGCCCATCAAATCTTGCAAAGTCAACTTGGACATGGAAAATGTACCAGAGTGAACTGGTCTGACTTTCAATGTTCTAATGGTCAGGTCTTCCCTGTCAAATTGCTCTTTTAACTCTTTTGTGGTGATTAGGAAAGAAAAGTTTTCCTTAGTACCCAACCTTTACTAACTCTCTGAACTCTTAAATTCTTACAATTTATTTGCTATGGGAAGATGTCCTGGTCAGAAATTACCACGGTCGGCTCCCGCTGAGGTGCTTTGATTTTGCAAGGCTGAGCATCCTACCACCGTGTGGCACTGTACTTAAAGGCTTCTGTAGGCGCAAACTTTGCGCATTTGTGGGCAAGAAACTTCATTCCTCACATACGCTATCGAAGGTCCGCACCCGGTACTTAACAGCATCCGAAATGGCGCCCAATATCAACATCAGTTGTTAGTGTGTAATGGGACAGGTCCGCTACCTCCTACGACCTGTAACGCCGGTACTGTAGCATTTCTGTTCTAAAAATATCATTTAACCTAGGAACTAGGATTTGACGTGAACAGTCCCCATGAGGTAGATGTTATTCTTCGCTTTTCTTCCTCCTTGAAGGCAGTAGAGTACTTTGCGGAGTGGACTTTGATGCCGGACAACCTGGTGTACCAAAAAGTGGACGACGAATCACTGTGTCTAGTTGAAATTGGAGACAAGGACAAATTGTTCAGCGATGGACTCTGTACAATCCCCTTTCACCTATGGACAAAGCGATTTGATCAGGGGCTGTTGAGACCTGTAGTGCAGTTACTCTTTTCGCCTATGCAACAAAACACGGTCTTGCCTGAGTTGTCTGACAACAAGAAGACCCACTCTTCTACCGCGAGAGCTCGTGAAGTTGCCACAACAAGTGATTCGGACACACCGACAGGTTGGTCAACTGCACACTGTCCCCTCCTCCTTATCTGAGCTCGAGCTCTGCTTGGTTTCGGTCGCTTTTGCCCTACCAAGAGGCACAAGTCTATCAACCGCCACAAAAATCAGGGACCACGATATTGGAGCTTATTCACTACCTCTATTTGAAAGTCAAAACTGATTCTGTCTTCAGGCAAAAAAAATACCATTTCTCACTGCAGACCTCACAAGGCCATGGCTAGCACCACCTTAGTGAACTTCTTTGGTACTCTCAAGTCCTTTGATGTGAAATGGCTTACACTAACACTATTTTGTGATTTTAAGGTAGATTTCTATTGCAAAACTCAACCTTTTAACTGCACTTTAGAACCACTTTACCTATTTGACTAGACAACTAATAAAACGTACAAATGACTCATGATGAGGAGGCTGCTTTTCTTGAAAAATAATCTTTTCTAGGACATAGCAGATTTTCTGTTTCTTTTTGTAAATCGGAAAGAAAACCACGGCTTGGTCGACTCCTCAAAAATATGCTTGATCCAATCCAGAGGCTGCCTCTAGACTGGGCTCCAGAGGCGTTGATTTGGTGGAGCTCTAGACGAGTGATAATTTCTTGAGGGTGTTGAAATTTGAGTAAAAATGACACCTTGAATAAGGCTAGAAAACTTTGCACTTTTATAACTCTCCTTGCCATGATGAAGAAGTGGATCAGGACCAGCTAAGGGGGATTCAAGCAAGGCTTTTTCATCTGTCAAAAGTCCTGATCTACGTCAAAGCTGTGGTTTTTCACTGCCCTATTGAGTTGCCTGTTTTCGTAAACATTTTATAGTTTTTTTAAAACATGTCTCATAAGTTTGATTGGAAGAAGGAGGCATTTCTTTGACAGACCAATATTTGCGCTGTTCCCTTCACATTTGTCATTTTCCCAATTGCCAATGTACACCTCCAGCTAAAAGTATTATTTTTTTCCTGTTTTGCAGAAAGTAATTAGTGTTTGCTGGATTAATTTTATAACTATAGTGATTGGCGGTGGATGCGGATGATAAATTGAGGCTAATCATCAAACCTTTAGAATATAAAGCGTAAATTAGTCAAACTGGAATTACAGATCTAGTGGGGAAAAAAGGAGGTTTTACGTTAGTAAAGACTTAATTACCAGGAGAGGATTAAACATTGTGTCACTAGTGAAAATGCCTGAATGATTTGCGGAGAGAAGGCATCTGATTTCCATGTTTATTTCCATGCTAGGCAACAGGGTTTTATGTTGTTCGCACAATCCACTTCCATTACTCCCACTTTGCCAGTGCTTCATTGGAAGTCTGTAGCGTTTGCAGTTCTTCGAAAGGCCAATTTTGTCTTCTTTTCACCAATTTAGATGTGAGCGCAAGCAATGGCGACAGTCCGGCGGGCACGGATGCAGAGGCTTCCAGCGATGTGGAGTCGGGCAAGTCGTCTACCTGTTTTTCTCTTCATTGTGCCTCCTTTTCTTTCATTTAATTTGTTCTACTTTATGCATGGAAAGGCAATATCTTAATTTTGTTGGAGAAAAAGACGCAATTATGGATGCATCCTACCTACACCAGTCGTATCTGCTGAAGGTGTCAATGTGGTAGACTAAATTTCTTGTTTACCTCATTTCTCATGCCTTCAAAATTAACGTAGAAAAGAAGAGGCTATTTTTTCCGTATTTGTGACAGTAAAACTTGTGCAGAAATGGGTCGGATCGGGTGCAAATCGTTTCCCCTTCTTCCCAAATGTCCTGTATTTCTTAATAGACAATTTTTTTTGGCGCACACAATCCTAGTTGTACCTCTGAAAGAAAAGCTATCACTTGGGCAAAAAAAAACAGTTTCACGCTCTACATCTCAGCCATCTTTTTCGGTTGGGAAAATTCTGAGACAAGACGATTTTTGTCAGGCGTTGATTTCTTCCCCTCCCCACTCATTAATCCTTAACGTCGCCTGTCTTGTCTTCCCACCTTTTGGAGGCTATTTACCTGCAAGTGGGTTGATTTTTAGATTAAACCGAATTTATCACAATTTAGCACTTTTTTGCACAATTGGAAGGAGTAGCTTTAGATGGTACTGAGCGATTACGATCATAAGCAAGCCATTAAGGGATTTTAAGGTTGCTCCGTTGCCTTGAAAGCCCCAATCCAATCAGGTGGCATTAATCTCACCTTGTGGACTGTGCTTCAAGACACTCTTGATGATGATGATGTCAAGTTGACTCAGCACTAAAATTGTGCCACAGGAAGCTTTAAATGCATCGCCTTTTGGTTTCATTAAAATGCGTAAAATGTGTACATGGAATCGGAGTTTTTTTTTTGCCTAGAGATGCCATGATATTGTACAAAAGAGCTGCATGAATAGCCACGTACCGGGTTAGGACTGAGTTGTGTATGCAATTAAAGCTAACGTCTATTTATCCTGCCAAAAAAGCATATTTATGACAGCACCTCCTCGTGCTTAATGCAGTTAGCTTTTGTGTTGCCCAGTCTTTATTGCACCCTTCATGAGTGGACACGAAAATTGGTGCACAACCACTTAGTGCTTTCGCATTGTTTGTATTTGGACACTCGACTCACTACTGCTTGGTCAAAATTCAGCCTAAGTGTGGCGGCTCAACTAATTCATTTGACATCTGAGTTGCTGTTATTCAGCATCAATCTTTCCCGCCGATTGCCCACTAGGGAATCGTGTACCTAATTTTATTGTAATTACGTTAAAATAAATCTTACTTCCTCGTATAATTTGGATTACTGTCTTTTTGAGCGAGTATTTTTTTTCCTCAAAAAAGCCTTACATCAATCATCAATGATTTTCTCGTGGTTAAAGTACTTTACTGTTCATGATTTAGTCTACTTGTACTTAAGATCCTGTACTAACGACCGAGTAAATGCCCATCCAAGATGTACTTTGTGTTTTTTTTGGCATGACTCAGGACAGAGGTGAATTCGAAGGTGATGGCCTCCTTTTGCCCAGCCACCTCTGAGATGTTTACTACGCTTGTCAAATCCAGTACGGTCATGGTTAGGTTTTTTTTTAACAAACGAACAAATGACTCTACGAGAATAAACATCGTCTCCATCTTTGCCTACTTTTAATAAATTTGCGAGAATGACCGATTATTTCGCCTCCTCGTTTTCTGGGCTCCATCGTGTGAAATGCGAGATTTCAAAAAATTCTGATCAATCCTCTTAAAGGATTATAATCTCCACTAAAAATTACAATTTCGAATAAGGACTGGTCGCCGTTAATCGCCCACGTGACTGGGAAGTGGGGGAGAAACTTGAAGTTTATGGACTCCTTAAGATCAAGACAAAAAAACTAACCTGACAAATAAACTATATGAATGAGTTAACTCGGGTAGTACTTGGCATTCTTTTTTTTACCATTCCGTGTTTTTAGATAAACATACAAAATCCAGGATAGCCGATATTTTCGATGAAATGTTCGAAGGTAGGTTTGGCGCAGCCTTGGAGCTTTCTGTACTAACTGACTCATAAATTTTCTGGACGTCTGCTCCTAAACACACATTAACCTGCCTCGCCTTACACAGATGAAAGTTATTAACCACCTTTTCACCTCTTGTTTTAAGTACTTTATAGCCTTGAAGCACTGTAGCATAGGGCCTCCATGCTGCCTTTGTGGAGGCCAAGTCGTGGACCTCCATTATCATCGGCACAACCTTGTGTTTGGTACTTCGAATTGTGAAGAACCTACACTTTTAGTACCTAGAGCCGTTATTAGTTCAAAAGCGCACAAAACCTTCTTCCGACGTTTAATTCATGCGTATCTTTCGGTTTCGAGTTGGTTCAGGTTCTGCACACTAGTAGAAGTGAGTTGCCTCCCCACAATTCGTCCATCTCCACATTAACTTATCCACGGTGTCGGGTCAGATCTGCCAACCTCGATAATGGGCAGTTTTTATCGCCTTTACTCCCTTGTTTAGGAGAGGCGATTGACAGAAAGCCTCAACGAAATGGTAACAAAGACAGTGAAGAGAAGTTATTCAATTCGGTGACACTCTCACCTTCAGAAAAGGTGGAGTGCATGCAATTTGGCAAGGAGTTGCCTTCAAATCTGCGCGACTACTACTCTCCTCCTACGTCCTTCGTTATACCCGACACAAATTCCCAACCCTCGACTACCATCTCCTCACTCTCGCCTCAGGTTGGTCAGAAAAATTTGCCCAAAACCAGTAGCTGGATCGCTTTTTGTGCTCCCCTCCGTCTCTGGGGTTATTGGGAAAGGTTATCAATGTAGTTGCTATTTGCACATCACAGAGGTAGGTTTTGAAGGAGGAATTTATGCCGTCAAGACAAGCATAGACCTTGAATAAACCCTTTTATCCTCCCCAGTGAAAAGGTTATTATCATCCCATCGCTTGCCATTCATTTCGTAACCTTTTGGTACCGGTGATAAATCGTTTGTCCGCTGTAATGCTAGTCTGTAATCCGTTTAGCCTTTAGAGGAAATAAATAGTCCCAGTAACTCATTAAGATGGTTTATTACAAATTCATAAGTCAAGTGTGGAGAATGAATTGCTGCAATTCTTTTTTTTCCAACAAGATGTAAATCGCGGTTTTGCCTACTCCACAAATAGCTATTCATTTTACTCACTCGGGCTGTATGTCCTCTTTCTACCAGAAGTAGAGGGGATTTTATGCACTTGTTAGGTTCAAAGACTTTTCAAAGCATAAGAGTCTAGAAGTAGCTCTGATAGGGGCATGTGGAAGTGTTGGAAACCAAGTTCGTCTTGGAGTCCATTTACTCTGCAGTAAAAGTTTGGTGTCTTACACCATCTCCATCGGTCAACACTTTCTTCCTTCATTTCTCTGTTGGCAAATTGATACATTTGGGGCATTTGAAGTACCATTGCTTGAAAAGTATTACATTTACTTTATTTGGCTATCACTAAAATCACAAACAGTATCTGAGAAAAAAAGACTACCACATGCTTTAGTGTTTGAATGAAGAATTTTGGCAGGCTGCCCCAAGTGAAGTCGCCTAGCACAGCAACTCATAGTGATATTTTCAGTCAAGCATTTTATTGAAGTCTGACGCATTCTTACAAGTGACAATGTAATCACTTGAGAGGGTGACTCACAAGTTTTCTCAAACTGGAAGTCAACTTCTCTTATAGAGCTGGTGCCTTGTTTTATGGGGATTTTCAGTCGACAAGGTTGGCATAAATAAGCGATTGCATTCAACCTCATGTGACAGACTTCATGGCTGAAGGTCATTTAATAGCTCGTTTCGACAAGTGTGGGACGTACCTGCGTGCCTCCATGTCATCGTCGCATTGTAAAAGTGGGACATATTTTTTTTAATGCTACTATCAACAGGCCAGTGTGACTAGTCTGTCTCCACTTTATAGCCATCATGCCTATTGTCTTATGGCTTCACATCTGCCATACCATATGTGCATACTGAACCATAGAAAAAAAAAATTTCAGCTCTATTGTTAATAATATGACAAATTTTTATCTGGATGCACTCCTTCCGGTTGCAAAAGTTTGTTTGTAAGCACATTGTAGCCTCTCGAGACTTCTCAGAAGAAGAAATAAGGTATAATGCTTACAGGGTCGGGGCTACTGGTGCGGCCCAGAGGGCAGGTCACCCCACCAGAGTACAATGGCCAATCAAGTGACCCTTAACCGAACCCGAGAGTTGAATAAACAAATAACGTATTGCATAACTCTCCTTTCTTTTCGAGGGTCGTCCCTGGCGCTCCCCTCGGGTCAGCTTTCCGTGTCAGCCAGCACAACTTAATCAGCGGTGAAACCTAAACACCCATGAGCCGCCCATAAACTTCTACTGGATCTGGAGTTTCGTACGGTTTAAAAACTGGCTTTAGGGAGGGGAATTGTGATGGTCATCATGCGTGTCTATGGCTAGACGTTGGAACACTGGTCTAAAAGCTGATTTATGCTAGAGGGGACAGGATTCAACGCAGATTCTTAAAATAGAGCTTTGCATTTATTCCTCCCTGCCACGTCGTTCTCACCTCAGAATCGCCCAGTCATATTTGTCTGTGTTTTAGCCAAGTAGCGGAGAAATGGAGGAGGTATTGCAACTTCACCTTATCAATGTCTTTATCCAGGTGCAGTAGAAAACTCCATAAAGAAGCTGTTCCCCATTGTTCATGGTTAGTGTTGCTTCCATTGTTACCAGTTCTTCTGTTTTCGATCGTCACTAATTTCGCCCTGCTGAAGTCTATTGCAAAGCTGTAGAAATCGGGATGAAAGCACCACAAGATCTTCTGTTTATGAAGGACGACACAGTACTCAAAAAGAATGTAGAAATTTTTACGTAGCGGAAGGATTGGCTGGAGCTTTTGGGGAGTGGCTCAGATGTCAGCTTACCTAGCGAAGGTACAATGACCACCCAAGAGTGGTCCTTAACCAAAACCACGAACGTTTTGCATACACGACTTGATGTGACAATTTCATCTTGTGTGGGGTCCGCTCATCAACCCGCATCCACCGAATGGTCAAGTGGATCAAATGCGCAAGGGACGAGGTGCGACATTTGCATCAGGGATGGATACAAATCTTTTTTTCTCCACTCCTTAAAGCCAACCCACTCTGCATTGAAATTTAACTTCCCTTCCAGTATTGTGACAATAACAATCCTTTGTGTTGCTCTAAACAGCCTATAACTATATTTACTTATGACTATTTTTTTGTTTGTTTTTGTTTTCAGGATTCCCTATCCAGCGGGTACGTTTTTTTGTCCGCCTGTGGTACATACTTTGTTACCTTTTTTTCGTGAACAAGGTATATGAGCTTGAGTCCACATAATTTACCCAATCGGCCATAAAATTTTTAAGGCGTGAATTAATTCAACTTCGTAGATGAGTAACATCTCCATAAATAAATAAATAAAGATTACGGGTTCATAGGTGGCCAAGAGACTACCTCTCTTAAGTTACGGGAGAATAAGTAGGTAGATAGACCAATCACAATTAAAGCATCTATCTTTCTCTCTCTCTCTCTCCTTATTTTGGGCGTCATCTCTACAGCTTCTATAATTGCTCTTCTGCTCTTTGGCCATCAAATGCCTCTTTCATCTCAGCGATGACTTTCATTTGTTGACTATAGCGGCCAAAGTAAGCCGCCTAAAGTAATGCAGTTTTGATAATTCTTCTGTCAGAATTCGGATTCAATTCGGCCAATTGGAGAGACGTGTTTCCCCCTGTGACGTCTGGTCGCGGTAGACTGGAGAATTAGAAAGTGTTTTTATAGTATAGCACATAGATAACGATATGAGATTTTTTAGTGGTAGACATTCTTAACTAGAACCTTGCATTGCGTCAAAGATAAGCTGCAAGCTAATGCTAAATACAGCCTTAAAAGCCTGCTTCTTGGGATCTTCAAACCTACTTTTTCAGAATCGGCTTTGACCCACATACTCTTTTAAACACAATTTCCTACAAGTGTTAAATACGTAAGGTGAATTGAGCCTATTAGGACTTAAGAACTATGCTGGTGTGTAGGCACCTCTTGAAAGAGGTCACCCAGCGACTCGTATCAACGAACTCCGCCATCAGTGGTGAATCTTCATCGCAATTTTTTTATTCTCCCGATCTTCTGCGAGCCTCCAACTCTGTTCCGTCGACACACCGGGACGCAGCTACATATAGTTCTACCTGGTCTCGTAGACCATCGGTACGTCAGATGCTGCCTTTTTGTAAACTCTGTGTACCATCCAGTTGGTGGTAAGTCAACATTATTGAAACGCACGAGTCTTCAATGAGCAAGGAGTGAATTTTAATGAAGATGTCTTGCTACATAGCCATCAGCGTAATATTCACTTTATTCGAACTCAGCTAATGATAGGAGGATACAGACCTTGGGATGGCTTCTGATAGCAGCGATGATAACTCTCCATTGGGTAGGAGTTGATGGGTTCAACTACATTTTGGACATTTGTAAACAAAGATAATTACGCCCTACTCTGAAAACAAATTCCCAAGGGAGTGTACTCAACATTTGTTGCTTGTAGCCGAAAATTCTTCCGATGGAATGTGTCCTGAATGGATAGAAAGGAAATAAAGGAGACGTCTTGGTCCCTAATTCTATTGGCCGTCAAATTCTATTAATCTGTTAGAATAGGTAGTAGAGAGGGATGGTGTGTGCAGTTCCTTTTTCTTGTTCTAGAGTCAGATTAGCCGATCCTCGCAGCACCGTAGCTCCAAATCCACGCTGAGTGCGCTTCTCGACAGTTGGTTCGCCGATGGTAAGTGATCGCCCACTTCAATGCCCACTTCTAATCCCTCCTGCATGGTACATCCTCCATCGACCACCAATACTAGCTATGAGTCTAGTATTTATGTTAATACGTGAGTTAGCGACCATTTACCTGTGCGCATTTCCCATATACGTAGATTCCAACTATGCCTATCTGCCACTGACAAAATTGTCTTCTCAATTTTTTAAGCACTGAGTTTAATTTCTGAGATTCAAGATCGAATAGGGACTTACAAAAATGTACTTCACCCTACGCAATAGGGCAGCGGGAACACCTTCTGGAATGTGCGATCCCCTTTTGCTTCGCCTTTTTGTGTCCGTTCTGTTTACCACAGATTCACGGCCTGTAGATCCAACTGGTTTCGTATCATAATTGTAGGATCACCTTATTGCATAGTAATAACTTCATAACCAGAAGTTTATTACTACTTTTTATGTATTTTGTCACTACCGGTGCCGCTAATCCTACTCTACCATCAAATGGGTTCTTGTGGTCAAAATCCACTTTTTTTACTTAACCAAAAACCGCAACTAAAGCATTCCAATTGATCCGTGCTACTCATAGAAGTGATTTGAGCACCAAACAAATTGGATGACAAATGGCAAGTGTTGTTACATTTTGACAAAAAAAAATTGCTATCATACAGGGTGTAGGTGTATGTGATTCAGAGGTCATTGGGTTGGTGCGTCTCCTCGTGCTTGCCCTTTCCAAGCTGCCTTTTTTATGCAACAGCTTGACTGATTTTTATGCGAATTTGATAACTTGAGGTCTACACATGCACTGTCTACACATGTAGGCTACTTTCTTCCCGTAGGCTACGTTAAGGTCTGTTCTGAAAGAGTTCGGAGGGCAATTTCGGTAAGAGCTATCTACAATCGTGATGCAGGAGTCTATTAAGATTACAGTTGTGGGAACGGTTTTGGATACCCAGGCAATGAGCTGAATCGGCGCACCAGATTCTGCTCAAAAACGCACCATTGTAGAGAGAATGAAAGATCCGTATTATTTATGTGTAAGGTCATGAAGAAGGTTAAGAGATACGGCTAAAGTATCCTGTATCCTGTAGAGACGGGTTGGAACCATTCTCGTTACTTGTTGATCAAAGTGGTACAGGCTACAGAGTGCGTCTTTGACACCTGTTCGCTGCCTTAGGTATAGAGGTTGGGCGTTTCAATTTGTAAAGGTCACCAAAATACAAGTCATTCCCTGAAAGGTCATTTTAAGTTGGAACCTCAAAGTCACCTCTAATGTCTGAACACAGACGCCAGCATTGGCAATAAAACTGTGTTGAAATAGTTGGGAAGATCTACAATACGGTTATCATCTGTTAACCACAAATCCTGTTATTCGAGAGGCACTGGAGAAGCTCAGGCTTCCCGATGGCATTTTATCATCGGTAAAGTTCTTTGCTTTGCATTAAAAGAGCAGGCGACTCTTTCTAATCGTGGTGTTTGTGGTAGGGCTAGCTGCGATGATTGGAGGTTAATCGCCAGCAATTGTGAAATGCATGTGATTAATGCTTATTCTTGCAGCAGAATATGACTGGAAATGTGTAGGGCTACCCGTATGGTATTCTCTGTTGTGAGCAGCCAGTTGAACCTGTAGGATGTGAATGGAACTTGGCTGGCTTTACAAGTTGAATCACACTGAAGCACAATGTTGCAGAGGACTAGCTCAGAAAGGCTTCTTGATGGTGCAAAAGTATGCGTCTCTATTGGTTAAAACAAGTCAAGATTAATGTGCCAAGAAAAACACTCAGTAATGGTTTGTGTGAGTGATGAAATGATTCCTTGACACCTACATCAGTTGGAAATAAATTTTTATGGTAGCAGCCAACGGGTGTCGTGTTTTATGTATTGATGGATGGAGAGATGGACTACCGATTTGTGGAATTCGTTTTTCTACACTTTTTAACCACTGATTGACTTCTCTTCAAACAATCCACTCACCATCTCTGTACTTACGACACTTGTGTGTATGTGATGGACTATGAACACACGCATTTACTTTGAATCGTTTACCTACTAAGTAACAAAGAGGGATTACGGAATCGTGGAATAGTCAGGACTGGTCAATTATGAGATTGCACTGCTTATGAATGCGTATGTGATTGATTTACAAAGCATACCCCTGAGAAGATCTTGCATCACACCTTTAGGCTGAGAAAGAGTTGATAATGCCTTGTTCCGATCTCCCAATGCTCCCCTGACAATATTTTTCTAGTGATGACAATCACATGATCAAATGTGAAATAGAAGAGTATGGCTGGATTCTTTGCTTCTAGAGACAAAATTTTGCACTAAAGGAGATTTAACAGTAGAAAAGGCATATTGATGATAATACTTCATTTCCATTTTAAAGGTGAAGATAGAAAAAAAAAACATCTCGAATGATGCGTCATTTGTGAAGTCAGATTCAACTCCAACTGAAATCTTCCCTAGTTTTTGAATGCTCCTTTCTCAAATGACTTGGGGGGTTTCGCTGACTCCAAATTGATGTAATTTGGTGAATTCTCCATCTCCACTTAGGCTGTGGCCCTATGTCCTGCGTGGCGTCATTTTTAACACACCTACTTCCATTTTTTTTCCAGCTGGAAAGTCTCCCAATGGCGTCTCTGATCCTGTCAGTGAGAAACAATCCATGGAATCAGAGATGTGAGCCATATCTGTGCTTGTTTTCTTTCTTTTTTTCGCTTTAACCTGGTAAACGTAACTATGGGATACGGGGTTCGGGATGTGCCAACTGGACGATAATTAGGCATCAGCAAGAGCTAGTAGACAAATGTGGCAAGGGACGTTGCATTTTACTGGTCACCAACTCCTAAATACGCCATTTGTTAGCCTTACTGTTGCGATACAAAGTGTAGATGATAATTTGCCACTTTATTTTTTCCTTCGCAGCATTTTGTGAAATGGCAAGAGTCCAGTTAATGGGGACAATCATATCCCACTTCTCGCTTAAAGTACACTCTCCTTTTGAAGTCCAAATGATGCAAGCGCTTATTTGCTGAATGATTCAATTTTGTGTTGGAAGGAAAAAAAACGCTTTCATCCGACCAAAACTATCCGTTTAGGGATTTACAGCAAATATTTTTCATTCATAAATTTGGCTTTTTAAGGTGGGATCCCTGTCTTGCTTGCCAGACCACGATTAACATCTCCCACTGTTGCCACATTTCAGATCGGCAAATCGACGATTCATAAGTGAATGCATCGCGACAATTCGAAAGGGCAGCCAGCCTGGAGTGTTCTCTCGACGACGTTTGCAGAAGCTGATGGAAGAGGAGGTGTATCGCAATACGGCTTTAGCCCTTGCCAACATGAATGTGGGCCATTCTGTTCCCAAAGGCCAGAGCCATATTAATGATGTGGTAGGCAAGGCTTTTTTTCCAGTTGGATAGAAATAAATTTAAATGTTTCCTACATTCAATTAGCTAACCCTATTTGAGGCTTAAATGAATGGAATAGAGATTTAAAAAATGATTGCATAAATTAGGCAAAAAAGCAAATTGACTAAACTGATTGGTTGATAGAAAAAAGCCTCACACGACTTCTCTTGGTCATCGGCGTGCGAAAATTCTGAGGAATGTGATTATTTGAGGTGTTGTAATGCAATCCTGATTGCATAATGCTACACTCTTCCAACTTCTCAACATCCAGGTCACTCTATGGCTTCTCATCACAGCACCTCGCTGATCACATTCAGGGTGTGCTCCAAATCGTCGAATGCGTTGAATTAGGTGATTTTGGAAGTTGTCGAGTTGCCTTAGTTTGCAATATGGGGAAGGTCTGAAGGCAATTTACCCATCTTTTCGAACGACTTCTGTGACTAGTGCTTCCTACTTGTTGTACACAATTTGGAAAGTTTATTCGTTAGCAAGGAATGAAGTATTAGGTGGTCAAAGAGTTGGTGCGATTTCCGGTATAGCTTGGTTCAGCCACATGGCATAAATTTTACCCACCAGCTAAATTGTTTGTTCACGTGTGTGTGTTATAAAACACAAATAGATGGGCGCGGTACCCTTGGCTGTGGTAGATGAAACCTTGGAACCTTCATATCATGCAGTGTTTGTGGAGAGTAATGAAAGTGTGTCTGGTTTTGTGGGCAACAGTGGGAGAATCCTATAAGCCGCAAAAGAGTTCGAACCTCCTTTCGTAAAACACATTTTGCTCAACACCTTCGCGTATGCTTAGGGGATATCACAATCTTTAAAACCATTGTTTGTGGGTGAATGGGCTGTGATAAACCGTGTCCTCTTCCACACATTTCTCTTAAGTGCGCTATTTAAAGGGAGCTTATTGGTCCGGTACCAAGGTCAGAGATTGACCCTTCTGTCCATTTGTACTTGACTCAGGTGTCACTTTGATCGGGAGTGTGGAGTCGGAAAGATCGCTGAAATCAAATCAAATCCGGATTCAGTAGTCAGGTTTGGGAAAGCCTCCATGATTTAAGCGTTTCGATGGCTTTTTTTGTCTCTTTTTACTCTATTGATGCATGTTAATGGACACAATACTTCAAATACTACTAGAAACTTTAATCAGCGCCCTGCCTTGTTTAAATTAAAAGTTGGATGGCATTCCTCCCAATCAAAGTGGCTTATCATAATGTCAATATGTCTGGAAGGTTTGTTTACGATTTTATTTCCTGTAACTCCTATCAAGTGCTTATCATCTATCAGGTTATTAAAAGTGTTTGCTTCGCTTTCTGGGATAGTCTGTTTCAACGACTTATTTCTAATTTGAGGGACTTGTAAAGTATATGCGATGGTTGATGTTCAAGCTCTGATTAGATTCCTACTTATATTTGGCAAATCCATACCATAAAATGCCGGTTAAGTGTGTTGGATGCAGTTGGGGTTTGTTGCCTCTTGCAAGACAAGTTAGACACGGTCTCAAATTTGCAGAATGGAGCTATTCAAGAGTGTATCACTTTCGGGAGGATTCGTATTCTTGATAATGCATATTTAGTCGAGAATACGTGCACTAGAAAGAGTCTCTCAGAAGCAGCAGGGATGAAAGTACCATTCCTTCGCCCTACACTTTGGGGCGGGAAGGACGAGGGCAGGTAGGCGACGAGGATGGAGGAGAAAGGGATACTGCTCCATCCAAGTGATAAAAGTATCAACTTTTGTGTTTCTAGACAATTACATGCAAAATAGGAATAACGATCGCAAAGCAAAATCGAAAGAGAAACCAAGACATGTATGCTGATTTTCAAGAAACTTAAAGAACCTGCTCAATCGAGGATAAATATTGTTTCCGCCTTTTCAGTCCCTTAACTCCTGGGATCAGTACAAGGCGTACGTTTGGCTTTTCACTCAAATCGGTGTGGGTATACGACAAAGCTGTCGTCCACTCACCAGCACCTTCATTGATTCGCGGGGTGATGTGGTGTCCGCTACAGGATTGGCACAGGCTCTCCGTGACCTCTTCACCTCGCAGGCGGAACGAGATCGTGTCAGCCATGGCGGCGTCTGCAGCTCCTACTGTCTGCTGGAGATGGCTCACACCCACTACCACCTACTACCAAAACGTCGAGCTGTGGCACCGCAGTCACAGGCGATGTCTCGTCGAGTTACGCAGACATCCCACGCTGCCTCAGTTCCCACATCCCCGAAGCGGTCGATTGAGCCACTTATCACACCAAGGGTAGATTCTGTCTCAGTTCTTGTAATTAATAGAGTGCCTGAAACACATGTTGTTTCAGATTCTCATCCAGCATTTGCACCACTTATTGGTTATGGTCTGTATAGCTTGGTTTACTCCGTCTACTCCTTGATCCTAGCACATGCGGTCGAAACACAACTACTTTATCCTAACTCATCATCCTAAACTAAAAGGCTCAAAACGACGTCTGCTGGTGCTCACTTATCCACGAATAACTGCTTCGATCACCGAGTTCTCATCCTTACGTTTTGACTTAATTCAGGTAGATTCAGCACGATTGAAATATTCACCTTGATAAAGCCAAATCCCTATTTGTGAGGCGTTTACGATTTCTGGTCATCGTTATTGGAACGGAACTTTTTACGTTGATGAATAATGTAGTGTCCACAGACGCGAGATTTTGAGTCTTTGCTCTTTCGGACACTCCACGATCGGCGAACCTGGATCAGCCGTCAAATTAGTATTTGAGCGGTTTTCGGTCAACCTCGAGGCGGGGATGGTATTAATGCCATTGTAGCGAGAAGGCTTCTGGTTCTGAATCTTACAAACTTTGAGAGCCTCATCTATTATGACAGAATGCAAATTGCCTTGAGGAGACTTTCTTTGACAGGCAGTGTTTAGGGATGAGTGATGCCCCACGCCAAGGGTTTTTAGTTGTCCGTTCACACACTTTCTTGGTTCCAACTTTAATACCTCTCCAGATGCTTGTCAAATTTTGTCAAAAACCCTTTTGGCATGGAGAATTTTCAACATCTTTAGACTGTAATGATGCCTCATTAGTTTCCCAGAAGCAGTGTAAACAGGTTTATGTGGACAATCTTAACCACATTCCGTGTAAGTTTTACTCCATCGTGCGTCAAGGTGTAGAATAAACTCTTCTGATGACCTAGTTCACTTAGAGGCAAGCCGTCTTCAAAGTTCTCATTGTAAGGTTTATATCTCACCGCTTTCTCACCGATTTAGCTGTTGACTTGGCCCTGAACATGTTTGCAAGAGACAGAAGGAGCAGGAGACCGTCCAATACAGTTTCGTGACATCGTCTTGACAATTATCTTGTGGAAGACTGAATTGAAACCCTATAACATCAAATGCAAATAACTACAAGAGGGATAATTATTATGTACGATGTGATTATATTTATTCAAGATGAAAGAAGGCATCGCACTTATTTTTGTAAATTAAACAAACCACTTCCGAAAATACTAACTTTTTAAGCTGTAGTCGCAATTTGAAATCAGGCATTTATTTGGTGGCTAAAAGTTAGTGCGGTTTTCGGCATAGCTCGGCTTAGTAGCCTTGATTGTGGTCTATGGAATCTTTCTATTCATTGGAACCTTTATTATCATGAAGCGCTTGCGGAGAATGGTGGGAGGTGCGATTTGAACCCGTGGGCTCTACAGGCTGAGTTGAAGGTAGTTTCAAAGCAGGCGGTGAGAGGTGTGTGGTGTGATAGCAGGAATACTGTATAGAAGTAGTTGACATGATCGCCATTTTGGCATTAATGAATCGCACAGAATTAGCTCTATCACGTTTAGAAGGACCTTCTCCAATTACGGTAGTGGTAAATTGCTTAAAGCTGTTGATTGTTTGGTGTTATTGACAAGTCATTGTCACCTTTGTCAACCGGGAAGGAAATCGTGATGGAAACTACTGAACAAATGGGTGTCACCTACCATGCCATCCATGTATGGCGTCCTTTCACAGCTTCACAACTTTGAGGATTGAGAAGGCATACGAAATGCTCTCAGATATCAGTTGAAGCTTCAGTGGTTATTGTCTTGGTTGCTGAAGTCCAGACGCTGTAAACTTAGTACTTGTTGGAGGCAATTCATTTTCTCACCTCGAGGTGACGGCAGCCTTCAAAACTCCTCACCAGTGTTGGAACCTCAAAACGAAATAGCCGATTATAAAAGATAAAGCATTATCATCAATGCTTCGTCGTAAGATGAGGGCTTAGTCTTTTTTGTGGGAAATTTCAATGCATTTCCTGACATTAAAAAGCCTTTAACTTTTTAAAAGTAAAGGTTCAGCGTCTCAAGCCTTCCCTGAAGATGAGAGAAGACACAATTATTGTACAAAATATGTATTTTCAATGTAGAGAAGGGATTGGAGTCGCTACTGGGCATGGTCTGGAGGAAAGAGCATCCAGTGGACCGTTACGAAAACCCACTGAAAAAAATTTGTTCTCTTTGACAGCTTTATTCAAAGGGATTAGTCTTATCTTAATGTCAGCGATCCTTGATTCATCTTAACCATAAATGATGATAAACTGCCATTTAGAGGCATCGTCATCATCATCATTATTATTATTATTATCATCATGATGTCCATTATATGGGAATCTTGGGGTTTTGTGAAATTGACTTTAGGGAAATACAGAGTGATAATCCGTTTTAACTTGCTTTTTTTCTTTTTATTTTTAGTTCAAATCCGATAGCTATGTTCAGGACAAAGACTGTAAGTCTCATGAACTTCGCTTGATCAACTAATTCTGGTTTATAAACGCCTAAACAATGGTCGTACTTCCCACATATCTGGTGTGAGGGTGTATATTGGCTGTGCTTTCTTCCCTTCTTACAAAGTAGTCTTCCCATTCACGGATTCACAACCTAACCCATCGAGCACTGAGTCGCAACAGCAACAACATCACCAGGACGTCAACCAGTTTAGTTTTCCCTATCTTCGTGATATGCCCGATCTCATACAGCTATCACAGAAACTACAGGCTCGTTTAGCTGATGCCTTCAGGAGTAGCCTGGCTAATCAGTCTCCAGAAAATGGGGAGAGAAAGGAGGTAGGGAACCAGTTGAGAGCCTATCTCTCCCGGGAGGCGGCAGTTCGTCTCTCTCAGCGCCTATTAACCAGTCAAGGGGCGTCGGCGATGCATCAGAAATCTGCCCGATCGCGAACCCCTAGGACCCACCTCTTCTTGCACTCACACCACACTCTGGATGATGAAAGTGAATTGACCTCGAGAAGTTGGAACGGACAACAACAAGGTCAACGTATGAACAGTAGCAACCAGGAGTTATGGAGTCCTAGTGTTGCACGCCACTCATCGATACGACGACGACGTAATTTGCATGTGGTGTGAATGAGATGTTTTGTGTTGTCATCACTGTTGTTGTCGTCTTCGTCCTATCGTATTGGCTGTTGTCTTCCCATGCGGAAGAGTCGTGGACAACCCATGTTTCAGGGCTTACCTCTTCGTTCTCCAACCTTCGGTTAATGTGGCGCCTTTAAAAGGAAGCAAAATCTGTAACTTATTAATCTGATCACCGCTATAAGTATTTAAAATGTCCATTTAAAAAACGGTTTCAAAATACCCTTGACATTGTAACTCATCAAATTCAGCTTCCTATTTGGTGCAAATTCGGCGTCTTTTCAGTTTCCCGATGCAACTGGTGGTCGGTGATTTCTCTCGCACCTTAATTCAACCTTTTGAAATGATAATATTTCTTAAATAATTGTGGTGTTTTAACTTGGGGCTTGGTTTTGCTCTCCCACCGATTTCCCATGGTACTTTTCGACTATAGGCCCTTGACTATATCTTTTCTCCGCAGAAGATGCTGAATGTTTCCATTACACACTAATGTCTAACAATCTACTAAAAATGTGAATTTTTTGAGAATAAGATTCAAGCGTCCAGATCAAAGATCCATGAGGCCCCCCTGTCAGTTGTTAGGTCGCTCAAGTGACTCACGTCTGGCTGAACCGAGGGCTGTCGTGAATCAGAGGCCGAGCAGGTCCAAAACGCACAATTAGTTTTATTTCTTCCTCATTCCGTGTGGTTGTGACCGTAGCTGAACTTATAGGTCACCATGTATCCTTCACAGCATTGCTACCACTTTCATAAACCTTCAATGATTCGTTGGAGTGGGAGAGGAGGGGAGGAAAATTGGTTCTGTGCTATTCCGGTGTGTCAGGAACACAACTTCTTCCTTTTTTTTGAAGGCATCTTCGTTTTGGCGCGACGAACGTCCCAACTAGGTGGGAGCTTATTAACTTTTTTTTAAAAAAGGAAATGTAATTACTTATTCATCCTCTCACTCCTGTCACCTTTTGAAAAGGTAATGCAAAATATGAAATGAGCATAGAACACCATGTCACTAATTAGAAGGAAGGCATGACACCTAATAATGACAAAATGCTATGCATCGCTAGAGCAAGAAAGAAATTAATTTTTGCCACATTGGATGTTGACAGAGGACTGCACAGTTCTTTGTTAATAAAAAGTTGGCAAAGTTTTCGGTATAGCACATTGCATTGCGAAGTAGAAATAGACGCACGTTGATCGAGTTTATCGGGCCTGGCACTCTTGATTGTGATCTGAGAAATCTCTCCATTACTCAGGAATTTCATATCATGAAGCATTGGCATTGGAGCTTGTTGGCACTATGAACGGGATTGGGAGCAGTTTCAGAGCTGTAGAACGCACCGTCTAGAAGTGGTTGAAACCTAGCAGCTTGTCACTATCAATGAATCACGCCCAGTTAGATGCATTACGTCCACACAAAGACCCTCAATTCTCGCCAGTGTGACCAATGTGCCAAGAACAATACACAGAAATGGCTGATGTTAATGATAAAATAAGTCATTGACGCCCACGTTAGGTGGGAAGGAAGTGCCATGCCTTAGCAGATGGCAGAAAATAGGTTTACTAATTGGCAATTTTTCTTCTTCTTCCACGTATGACGTAAAATGTGTTGTTAGAGAAGGGCCATTTACTGACTGACCGGCCGAACATTCCCAAACCATGCGTTCACCGTCCACCATTCAGATGCAAGTCACGCACCTCTTCATTTTTAGATAATTATGCTTTTTTTCAAGTGTGTGCGTCTACGAGGTGGACCTCGGAAGCACGTGCTCACACATTGAAGGCTAAAACACAGCAACTACGTCTGAGATCCACCTACGTGCAAGCAAAACGTGTTCTTGAGAAACAGCCAGGGCTACCCATTGGGGCCGAAACAAATCCTCATCTTTTACTCTCCTGATAACACCTCGCACATCCATTATGCCAACCAAATCTGACCGTGAAAATCCTCACACCACACTTTGTAATGGGAGGAAAAATGGAGGGGAGGAGGATACTACCTCATTCTCACCCCGCTCCTTCGTACCACTATCTGATGATGTGTCCCGGGAAGATGATGGGAGTGAAAAATGGGAGACAAAGTGAAGTGGCGTTTTTCGTGGCTTCCACCGGCAAGACGGTGCCTCGTTGCTTCGGGAAACCAAATTCGTAATGCAAACCCCGTGGGGACTTATTTGGTCGTTTCACCATTTCGTCTTGCACGCATCTCATCGCTACTACCCACACAATCCAAAGTAGCCTTCTTAAGTAAATCTCTATCCCTTTAAAAGAGAATTGCGCAATGTCAAGTTCTACAAATTGCCAAAAAATTTATTTGTTCTAATCGATTGACGGCAGTCTGTCCTCACTTTATGCTCTCGCACGACCTCATTTGCATATATGCACAGGGCAGTGATTGTTCGTGAGGCCATCTCTCTGTGATGCCAAGTTGCCCTCCTCGCAATCCTAACGCTCACTCCCCTCAAACCTGTTCTACAGTCACAGTAAATACCAACTGTCCAATTTCCCACACTCATTTTCCACTTGCCTCATTTTGGCCGACATGGAAAAGAAACCTTGGTTAATTTTTTTCTCTCTCCCTCTCAAACTATGGCTTCCTCTTGGTGATGATTGTTTAAGAGGGCATCTCTCTGTGATGCCAACTTGCCCTCCTCGCCTCTTCCTCCTGGGCTTCTAGTGAGACAACTGTTTTACAGGCACAGTAAATACCAACTGTCCAATCTCCCAAACTCATTGCTCAATTGCCCCATTTCGGCCGAGATGGAAGCGAAAGCTTGGTTAATTTCTCTCTCTCCCTGTCACTCAAAATATGGTTTCTTCTTGATGCTGACTGTTCAAGAGAGCATCCTTTTGTGATGCCAAGTTGCCCTCCTCGCTCCCTCCTCTCAAGCCGCCAGTAAGGCAACTGCTTTACACAGTAAATACCAACTGTCCGATTTCTCACACTCATTGCTCACTTTCCTTGGTTAATTTCTCTCTCTCAAACTATATGGCTTCCTTTCGGTGCTTGAATCTTGCACTACGTTAGAATGTGGATGTAAATGCAACTCAACTTGAGGAAAGTTGTTGCCTTTATCCTTCCCTCCTTGCTCACTCTTCCAAACCTCTAATGAGGCAACTGTTTTGCAGGCACGGTAAATACCGACTGTCCAATTTCCCACACTCATTACCCACTCGCCTCATTTTGGCCGATAAGTGAGCGAAACCCTGGTTAATTTCTCACTCTCCCTCAAACTATATGGCTTCTTGATGCTGATTGTTGATGAGGCCATCTCTCTGTGATTCCATGTTGCCCTCCTTGCTCACTCCTCCCAAATCTGTTTTACACTCACAGCGAGTGCCGACTGTCCGACTTCCTACACTCATTGCTCGCTAGCCTTGGTTAATTCCTCCCTCTCTCTCTCTCTCTCAACCTATTTGGCTTCTTTGTGATGCTGAATGTGGATGTAAATGCAACTCAACTTGTTGGGAGTTGTTGCCTTCACCCAGGTAACCTGAGCATAGTTGCCAAGTTGTCTTTCTTGCTCACTGCTCTAAACCTCTAATGAGGCAACAGTTTTACAGGCACGGTAAATACCGACTGTCCAATTCCCCACACTAATTGCCCACTTGCCCTATTTGGACTGATATGGAAACGAAACCTTGGTTAATTTCTCTCTCTCTCTCTCTCTCTCAAATTATATGGCTTCTTCTTGATGCTGCTTGTTTATGAAACCATCTCTCTGTGATGTTAATTTGCTCTCCTCGCGATCCTAACGTTCACTCCTCCTAAATCTTTTTACAGTCACAGTAAATACCGACTGCCCGAATTCCCACACTCATTGTCCTCTTGCCTCATTTTAGCCGATATAAAAACGAATCCTTGATCAACTTCTCCCTCTCTCTCTCTCTCTCTCTCCTTCGCAAACTATGCCTTCTTTTTGATGCTGATTGTTCAAGGGGGCATCTCTCTGTGATGCCAAGTTGCCCTCCACGCTCACTCCTCTAAATCTCTAGTGAGGCAACTGCTTTACAGTCACAGTAAATACCAACTGTCCGGTTTCCCACACTCATTGCTCACTTGCCTTGGTTAATTTCTCCCTCTCTCTCTCTCTCTCTCTCTCAAACTATATGGCTTCTTTGTGATGCTAAAATCTTGCACTACGTCCGGATGCGGGTTTAAATGCAACTCAAATTGTTGGAAGTTGATGCTCTTATCCAGGTAAAATAAGTGTCGTAGTTAAAGAGATCCTTATCAAAATTAATTTCCCAGTCTTAAGTGCAAAAGGATTTGGCTTAAAAAAAACTAATTCATTTTTGCGCATTCAGCGGAAGTGGAGAGTTTATGGCACTGACGAGTTCTCTTCTGTGTGTTGTAAACACTCCTTCTTGAATGCGGATTTTTTCCCCCTTAACAGACTGTTTAGTGTCGGTCTAATTTATTTCTATTTTTGGAAAAAATAGGGACGTGGAAAAACGTACGACCAACAAATTAGAGCAACACCGGAAAAACGTCGCTTATTAAGTTTTAAAAAAAGGAAATTAAAGCTGGGATTTGGCGGTTTTGATTCCGATTTGTTTAAAGAGCTACTCGTATCTCTTGCCCCACCTATCTCATGTCACACTGCTCAAATTCTGTGTAAATTCGCATTTTTTATGCTTTAGCCCTCTCTAATTCGAAGAAGCTCTTCAATGTAATCAACACCGAAAAGCCCACACCCTCACAACCGCTTTCAGCTCTCAAACAGAAGCAAGATGCTGGACAGGAAGAGGTTGACTTGACTGCTTCTAGTGCCATTTCAATGGATGTGGTTGAAGATGTGGTCGCCTTGTCCGCTTTCAAGAGTGCCGTCTCGCTTGGCTATAGGTATGAACCATTGCTATCTCATGTCTATTGACCATTTTACCGTTTTGCCTGATCAGGGTGTTTGGTCGGACCTCTGGTCGTCGTAGTGAAATTTATCAGAAATTCAGCCAATCAGCGTGCGATCCACTTTGACTTGGCACTATAACTGTCAAAAGGAAGACCTTCAAATGCTCATTGGTTATTTTGTTGCGGTGGTATCCGTCTGGATGTCATTCATGTATTTGCTGCACCTTGATCCTAGTTAAGGCTTATTAGGCGATGCATGATCCACTCTTGGATCAGTGGATCGCCCTCCACTGAACAATCGAGAACGTAATTTGAATCCGTTGGGTGCTAACTAAACAACTCGTTGTGCGCTTTTTTTCCACATCAACCTTTTTTGTTATGCCAATTTCGAGGTAGGGATTTCGTTTAAGCGCGGCATCGGTCTTCAAAATAAACTGAGAGAATTTGATAATTATGTAACTTTTTCAAAAAAGTGTGTGACCAGTTTTGAGAAGACGAGAAATTTCTGTGATTCGACATTGCCGGAAAGTTTAAAGTCTTATTTTGAATGCAAATCAAGGTGACACCGTTTACCTTGAATACGCATTAAGATTCTACTGTTTGTAGACCTTTCATTAGTGAAAATTTGTCGTAGTTGGCAAACTCCAAAAGTTTACAAACGTGTGGCTGTAGCCGCCCAAGACTTCCTTGAAGGCAGAAGAAGGTGTAATGCTGGGGCAGAGAGATCGGGTCTGCTAGCATGACTTCGATGCCAGCCCACACGGCTAGGGCAACATAGTCACCGAAATGACCGAAACCGAAGCCTAGCAGTCAGAATAAACAAGGTATTACACAGCCCCTCTCTTCTTTTGAGCGCCGAGGACGACGCTTCCCTTGATAAATCATCGCTGGAAGAAACACGCACGAGCTAACCGTGCCAGCCGTCAAGATTTGAGCGTAACTGGGAGATGCTTGACCACTACGTCACTGATCTCTCTTGGCAATTCGAATAATCTTGGAGTTTCGTCCGTTATATCGACTAAATTCAGAGTAAGATGTTCTGCCGACCATCAGTATGTCCATAGGGAGACGTTAGTACACAGGTCTCCTTAAGCAGGAACCTTAGGAAAATCTCCGAAACGAAACTCTTCCAGGTGGTCCACGGCTAGCGTTGCTTCAGTTATTAATAGATTTCTTGCAGAGCACGGGGATGGAGTAGATATCGAGGGCAGACGTCGATCTCAGCCCCTCGATTATGGGATGTCAGAGGTTCTCCCATCCGTATAGATCGGGACGGAAACCCCATAAAGTCGGGTTGGCTTTCCGCTGCCAACAAGTTAGCGTCCCGAGACTTCCTTGAAGGCAAAAGAAGGCATGATACGGAGGAATTGGGGCTGCTGGCATGGCCTGGAGGCCAGACCACGTGGCTGGGGCAATATGGCCACCTAAGTGACCGAGACCGAAACCGGCAGTCAGAACAAACAAAGTGTTACAGTGGCATTTTACCTGGAGCTGTTAACAGCTACAAAAAGCGATTATTCATGCCAATCAAAGTAAAGTAGATGCGATTAAAGCGCATTTTGAAGCTCATTTTATTGTAGTGCCTATGGCTACTCCTGGGCAACCTAAGAGGGAGTTTAGGCGGTTATCCGCGTTATATCGTTAGATTGTACCAATTTTTCCGCGCAGTATTCTAGATGAGCTCAATTATTTTTAGGTCTGACGATGTTTCAACTTCATAAACAAATTCTAGCACGGAGAAACGGAAGTACTTAAAGCTTGTAATAATGAGGTAGAGTGTAGAGCATGGATACATATCTTTTTTGTGCTAATTAAAACAGACCCAAGTTTGCTACATGATGCCATCAATTTCATCTTGAACGGAAAGTAAATTGCCCTCTTTTGATCTAAGATTTATTTGCATAATACCTTGAATGTCAGTTTAGAAATATTCATTTAACAAAACTTCATATCCTTGCGGTTGTGAAGCTCATTTATTGGTTGTCACCTCTCAGTGGAGAAAGTCAATTCATACCAACTTCGTGTAAGGCCAACTGTAAATGAATTTTAGCTCAAGTCATTAACTTGTCATTTGCCATATGAGAGGCCAGTTTTGTGGTCTCATTGTCACTGAAAAGTCATAGTACTTGGCATGGCTCAAAGACCAGCCCACTGGATCTAGGCAACATGACCACCCAAGTAACCGTAACCGAAACCGACAACCAAACAAACAACAAAGCGCATTACGATTATGTGCATTGGTCTAACATCTTGATGGATTCTCTCAAAGCAATAAGCTTGGTACCTGCACAGTAGTAGTCAGGGATTTCTATTGCCAAATCCGTTTTCATTCTAGGTATCGACATGGTCGCCTCTTACAAATGGCTCTTCAAGTGTCCCCAACCGTGAAGACGCTACCTCCCTGTATCTCTGTTCCAGCTCTTAGATTCGGTCTCGCCGATCAGAAGTCCGAGAATGCTACACGAACAGCCAGTACTACTACTTCCATTTCGGCAGACAAGGACGAAGAAAGTGAGAAGCGAAAGGTGAAAGGAGAAGAGGAGGTAACGGATCTGAAAGTAGAGGAGTTGGATTCGAAAATCTATCGTACATACCTTTTTGAAGAGGCTATGATCAATTCGACGGACTCGAAACTCTGGACTAACATGCAATTCTGGGAGGACTTATTCCTGGACACTGTAGTACAGGAGCGAGGTTTGCTAGGTCCGTTTCGTTATGCTGTTTGATTGGTCTATGTCTCCACCCTGACTTTGTATTGCTTTCGAAACCGAATTACGGAAGACCACGACTCATATGCAAATCGAGTGATGCTTTACTGAACACATTTTAAATTTAAAAAAAGAATTTTGATCCACGAAATTGTCATTTGTTGCTTGCGTTCTAAGGAATGTACAGTGTCTCATTTTTGCCCCTTTAAGGCATGGACTTCGATCCCAAAGGTCTGCTGGAGCACTACTCTCACCTGTCTCCAATCGCTCGAAAGCATCTGGAGTTGACCGAGGATGACCTCCTGGCTGGAGTGATGCACAATCTCATTGCCTTCATGGTGATGGCTCGTATTCCACCCGATCTTGTCTGTCGCAAGATTCGACGCCTTATCGCCAAGAGCCACACGGGGCTGCACTACACACAGAAGATTACACAACTGCTTGACTCTCTTGAATGGCTGGTAGGTTCGACAGTAGCTAGAGGTTCCGTCAATGCAATATACATCAGTCTACGATGTGGGTACTCGGTATTGAGGTCGCTTTGTGCTGAAATAACTGTCCTGGGGTATACTCGTTCATCGAAATTCCCAAAATATAAGCAGTTTGCAGGCTATTCCAACTTTGATTTGCCTTCTCCTCTAACGGGCGTTGCTTTATCGCCACTGAACAACTCATCGGTGCTGAACTCAACGCCTTACACCATTGAATAGTCTAACCTTGGATCCTATCCATTTCGTGCCTTTTATGCATACGTAGCGCAGGATTTTGTTGCATGCAGAGAGACCTTTGTACAGTACCACTTTCTTGGCTTGGCAACCAGTCCATCTCATTGCCCGTCAACTGACGGGACATTCCTTTCTGGATTTAATTTTGCCAGAGAAGCTGGTGGCATGCGTAACATGAGCAGTCACCGAATATCCTCACCAAATTTCTCACATTTTAAACTGAAATGTTTATCGTTTTAAAGTTATTGAAACGCTGAGGTAGTTTTCTTTGCCAACTATCGTCCAATCTTCAATCAACGATGAATGTGCCAATCAGAAGTGCTTACTCATTGTTCTAAAGTAACAGTGCAAATCTTGAAACAAAACTTTTTTTTTGTTTTGATCTGTGTTTTATAGAGAGGAAATGACATTGATCTTCTCCCCATCGCTAGTCGACAGTTCACACCCGAAACCTTCTTTGTTTGCCCTGGGTGGATGGAGGATGCCGAGATATGTACAATGGAGGTAGGTTTTTGATCAACCACAACTTCTTTTGTTAGCTTGATTCTTTCATTCATTGTTGTGCTAGTAAAAAGTAAGAACTCAGGATTCATTCATATCAAGTTAAACTCTCTTGTCGTTCTTTCGGAGGGAACAGGAGACCTAAAAAGGCTATTTCGATATTAAATCACAACTAACGTGTCATGGGTCCGCGTTTTCATGGAATGTAGGTTGTGTCGTAAGAATAGAACTGCTACTGCAGTGTTGAAGGGTGTAAACTGTTGATAACAGGCTTGAGAAGTTCTATTCTTGACTTAATTTGTGAATGCAAAGACTTCAATCCTTTGTATGGACGTAAAGATGAGCAGTGCAGGTGATAAGCAAGGCGCTCCGCATCATCGAAGTAGAATCAAATTGATAGAAGCCTAAATGATTAAAATGCAGACCCTCTTCTCAGAGAATGCTGCAACTGAATGGAATAGCACAAAGATATCCACAAAATCCTATTCACCAGATCACAGTTTTTTCAATGTCTTCAAGCGCTTCGGAGAAATTTTATTTGTTCATCCTTGTAAAATACTTCATGAATGTTGATTTATTTTTTTTTGGTGAAGATCTACGGTGAGTTCTTGTTAATACGCTCACCGGATAGCAGTGTGTCTTGCCGGTGGTGGTTCGATCAGATTATCAATGTGGCGTACCTACCGAATCTGCATGCTGTCGCCTTCCAAACTCGACTGAACAAAAAGGTGGAACAATTCTCCTTCACCTCTGATGATGTAAGTGTCCTTTCTTTTGATATGACTTTTAAAATCGGTGATATTTCATTTTTGTCCTCTACAAAGAAGTAAACTAGTGCGTTTATTGGGGTGGAGGTGGACAGATTGTCACGTATGGCAGCACAATTGTTTCCCATCATGCCACTTGAGTTGTTAGAAACTATTAATTTTGCTGAAAGAAGTGAGGCTTTGGGCAGTGGTTTGAGACCATCATTCTCTTTTTCGGACTCCTTTTTGATTGGTCGTAGGCATTCTATATAGCGGAGGAAACTATCCCCACTTCCTGTGTCCTCCACACTTCACGCTGGGAATCATGCAAGACCTCGAGATGTTAATATGGCCACCGGGCTCCTCAGTCAGGTAGCTCATCATATCTGCTTCAAATGACCCATTTTCCTTTTCTTCTAGCCCAATTCCCTCTTTTCCTCCATCGCATCGGCCATAAGTCGGGCAAGGTCGAAAAGTCCACAAGGGCTAATTAGTAAGTTTTTTTACCCCCTAAATAAAATATTACAAAATCACAAGTTTGTGCAATTGAAGGCAGTTCTTCTATTGCAAATGGAAAATGTCTTGAGTGGTTACGAAGGGCCTACCAGCACTCTTGGTTGCACATTGCTTATTCCCATTCAGACAGTTGAAAAAAGGAGAAAGTGATAAAGTAAACTGGTGGATGCACTGGATGAACTAATTGCCCAAACTAATTACTTTCAGTTTCAAAATCTATTGTATGATAAAACCCGGTTTTGTAGACGGGATGCTTTCCAGGCAATTGAAAACCGAAATTGTGTGATTTCCGATGTAGATCGCCCTAATGGTTTGTTGAAACATGTTAAACGGAGCATGAATATGTTTCGGTTCGGTATTCTCTCTCTCTCTTCATTCTTAAGTAGGTTTGTGTTCTGAGCTTTCGGAAAAGGCGTAGAAACGGATCATTCAAAACTGGATCCACCATGTCCAGAAACATCGTCCATTCTTGATAATGTATCGCTGTTGATGGAAGGTTGCAGAGGCTACCAAGCAAGTGGGTGACAACCTGACTGACTGAGGATGAGGGCGACAACGTTTGTCCTTTTGTATTTGAACATTCAGTAAGAGAATAAGCTTATCATTGGTCGTTCCAAAATGATTTATCACACATCGTTTCTTCATCCGAAGATTGTGCGTCCATGTGTGTGTATGTGTGTGTGTTGGCTTACAGACGCAACCGTTCATTTACCAAAGACCAAACTGCGATTCCACCTATCTACCTGCACTGATATAGTCCAGTACGACTCGTATGAAAGGAAGCTTGTTATTGAGAAAAGTTTGGAACTAGTCAGCAAGTCGGAGGCAATTTTGAGGCCTCTTCTTGTCCAATGATAATATCGCCATAGCTTACCCGAGAGAAGACCCCACACCACACTCTGAGATGGGATAAAGAAGGAGGTACTGGCTCACGCTCACCTCTGATTTTACTTCTCCAAGTGGTGATCACCACTTTTAATGGACTCTAGGCAATTACACAGAAGACAGACATGACAGGTGGGAAGTAAAAATAGAACTCCGGATGGCTTTTCCTTGGCTTCCGGGGATAGGGGATGTTGAAACTGGAATTGACATGCTGGCATCTTGTTAAGGAAGACTGATAGTGCTTATTTTTATGTAGAACGGAAAAAAACTATGTTGGTAATCTTACCGTAGTAGGGTCATTTTTAGTTGCTTGTCCTAATTAGGCCTTCCAGAGTTTGCTCGTATAAGGGAGCCTTTCTGCAAGTAGTTCTCTTAAAATAAGCTACATCCTGCTTTACAGTCCTCTCCCTTTCTCTGAATCGGTGGCAGAATTTCTTACTCCCTTTGTATCCAGACGTTGTGACCCTCGATGGATGCGTGAAACGCTCTGCATTTCTCAAGTCATGTCATTAACCATCCTATGACAGGCTAGTTTATCCCAACTAGAGTCACTTTGGAACCCTCGACCCACCTTCTGCTTATGATGCTTTTAGTGCATGGCAGAACGCCGTGTCTCCAGGCTGCGATTTTTGAGGTCCAATTTTCGTGGCCATCTTCAACCCCGTTTGGCGCTTCTCACAGCAGCTAACTTTTAACTAATTATTATGAAAGAATATAAATAAGGAAACACATCACTGATGTAACTATGTAAGATTGACATTCCGTGCTCTGACTTTCTCTTGCATAAAAGTAGCTTAGACACAGTACGGCCATTGAAGTTACATTTGATTGCTTCTGCTACCAAAATTTATTGAAACTTGTGAGGGAGGGGCGTGGAAAAACGTGATAATTCCAGCACTTTTTTACTGCTGATTTAGCTACAAAAGCTAGCATCTCGTAAATTTTTAACACACCACCTAGAACACAGTGCTCGGAAATGTTCAAACAAAATATACTTGTTTCCTCCAATGAACTGCTTCAAAGCGGATGTATCAGGTCCAGAATGACCCCATTTCGGTGGCAAGGAATTACGTGTCACTTTTGATTAGAGCCAAACGAGATTAATGTTTGAAATGAGTGGCAGGGCACTCAATTGACACGTCAAATGGAAGGGGAAAGTGTGGTGAAAGCAACCAGGCTATGCATTGACAGGTGACAGATCGGGTCGATGCTGGACTGTCTCCTGACTTTTGATAAGTGAAGTTTGTATTTCAGTGTCACTTCCAAGCAGCCAGTTCACCACCACCCAGAACCCACGCTTCTAAGGCTTTGCGTTGGTGCAGTTGTTGACTCAATGAAGACCAAACAATTATTATTGTAATCTAGTCGATTTGATGTTACTTGATCCAACTTGGGGGTATGCAAGGTGATCTCACCTCAGGATGGTTAATGGATCGCTTCCGGACATTTATCCGGGGATAAAACGTGGCAAAAATTTGAATGAGCAGGTTGATGTCTCGTTAGAATTAAAGAGTGAAACGGTGATCGCTTGAACAAACAAAGTATTTTAGGATGCTGCTTTTACTAATTCCCTTTTTTCTTGTAAAATATAGTACAAACTTAGTCAACCACCACACTGTTTTGTCTGAGCTCTTTTTAGCAGTCATGAATAAATCCTAAGTACAAGAGATGTTGCTTTTAATTTTTACATCTCTTTTGCATAAAGACTTGTGAGGTGACTGCTGCTTTACTGTATTCCACAGTTGATCAACTCGGTGGACGAGTGAACGTCGTTGACGTCGAGACGAATGCTGTTGGAGAATTGGACCTCAGTTTAGATGGCTTTCGTCTCACTTTTGGTGGCAAATCGGTAAGAGGATCACTTCCTCTCCTCCTTCCACTCCTGTTCTCTTTTGTGCTATTTTCAAGCCCAATTTTGCATGCCTTTAGCAACTCATCCCCCTTGATCAAATCAAAAGCTGTAAAATCAAAGTGGATGACACTTTCTCCTTTGTCGTTCATGGTATGTGGAATTCTTATTGCTTCAACCTTGTGAATTTGATGATTTAGTCCAAGTAAGGCAATTCTTTGGGCTTTACACAGATTATGACCGCGACGTCGTACGGACTCTCAAGACAGATTTGGTACGTTATGCAAGTGCTACTCATTTAATTTAAGTAGATAAGCACCCGAGACTAGCTAAATGTTCCCCTAAAGTAATAACTACTTTAAAAAATATTTCCCTTAAGATATTAATCACGGAAATGCATCGCGCGACCCCGTACACATTATGGTCCACGAAGATGGGGGTGCCTTGAGCCGAGGATAGATCGAATAGAGTACCAGAGACCCCAAGTTAGTCCTGAGGACCTAAGGTAGATAAGCTGAGAATCAGTCCCATTACAAAGGCATAGAAGGATGTAGAGCCCGAAGCTACCGACACATTCACTGATTTACCCTGTGAGAAGCAAATATAACCTCCTCTCACCTCGTCAGGTGGGGCTAATCCCTTAAACAGCCGATTCACGCAGCTGCAGTCGGTCTAGATTGAGAGGCATTGAGGAGGCCCGTTCTAATTACATCGACCATTTGTCTTCCTTTGCTCAAGGCCAGTTTATTGCTGAACCAATGGCAGCGGCTGATCGCCTTGAAGACTGCCAATGACCCACGTAAAGTGAAGAGCGGTCTCACATCACCCAAGTTCACGCGATCCAGGACATCTTCCAGCAACAATCTCGAGGCTTCCGACCGATAGACGCAATAACCCACTGTTCTTCCGTCCTCACCATGGTTTCACTTCTTTTGCCTCTCCAATCTCTGCGATCTGTGATAAATGACGCACACATTCTTGAAAAGGAAAAGCCAACCCCTCTTCCCTACCCTCCCACTCCTATTCCTTCCCTCGTTTTCGTAATTTCTTACATGGTTGTCTGTCTTACTTTTGGTTGATGGACACGTGTGGCGATCTGTATCGGTGCGTGATATTGTACGTGAAACAGCGTGTAAAATAACTAATAAAGCGTCCGCTAACGATTCAAGAAAACAAGGCTTGGCTTACGATGAACATAGAAGGATAATTTATTAACATCGTAAGTTAAAGCATAATGCCAATTTAGTAACACGAACACAGGGAGGCAACAGACCGATTGGCGTGACTTTCGTTGCCTCAGGTGCAAAACGACAGTAAAGCGGCACAAAAAGCACATAACCTGGGCGCAAAAGTTTTGTGATGGCTTTAGGTAAGAAATGACTGGGATAAAAGTCAGGTGCAGTAGGAAAAGAATATATTGCAAGATGAAGTTCATTAGTTAACGATAAACACCCATTAAAACCATTACGACCACAGTAAATACAACCCCGAGGGACGTCCCAGTGCACTATCCGCTAAAACGAAGAACAATCGCAAGAGTAAGCAGGTGGTCATTGAAGCCTGATTGGCGTACTTTTGGAAAAAAGCAGCCTGCATACGTATTTATGCGATTGGCTCGGATGGTTAGATTACATTAACGTGAGCACTGGTAGACAATGGATTGAAAGGCTCAGTTTAGCACAATCAGCTTGCATCAAATAAACCGAAAACTTGTGTGAATAAGCATAAGCGATTCGACGAAAAGAGAAGCGAAACAAAAACGCAAACTTCAATTACAAACGAACAACTGCTAGTGAAATTATTTTGAAGAACATAACAGCAATCTAGATTGAAAGTGAAAGTACGCACTTCCCAACCTGTATTTACAACTCTTCGTGCGTTACGTCGTAGAATGACTTGGAATCTTCAGATGGCTGTATAAAGACGCCTTCAGCTACTTTCCATGAACTTCCATGAGCCGAATTTGAGGAAGAAATCTCGAATTGACCAGGAATTGGATGGCTGTAGGTGTTGCCGCTTACATGTAGGTATCTAGGAGTGACCAGAAAAACGGTGAAGAGAATAGGGGGGAAAGTATAGACGAGAATGAATTAACGAACCCAGATGTTGATTGATGGCGAAGCTTGACCACTGTTTCTCTTGTCCAATCGCTGCCACTGCAAATAACCATCCAATTGTCGCCTAAAATCAAGCGAACAACAACATGAAGGGAACGGTTACAAATGCACAAAATTAGATTGAACTTACCCTCGTCACCGACTCCACGATTGCCAAAAGCTGAAACTTCGTAATTGTGGGAGAGAGGAGCCTGGAAATGATGGCTGTGCAGATTTTTTCCAGATGCTGAATGAGTGAGGCGAATTACCTGTCCACATTTGACTGGTTCACCTCTGCAGGAGTAATCGTTTTTGTCCTCATTTTTTATCTGCGGACAAACGCACAGATAGGAAAGGTCTTGCAGGTTTAACAATAGAAGTATAAAAGACGCTGAGAGACCCAATATTCACTAAAAAATTGATACCTGGACTCTTAAAAAGTGCAGTAACAACTAAATCAAAATAACGTTTAACGTCTGTTCACTGAAAATACAAAACAATATTAATCAAAGCACCTTGGATATCGATTATGAAGGCTGGCAAAAAAGTTGAGAACGAGCAAATAACAGCTACGAAAAGTCTTCTCTTACTTGCCAATAACTTCCGCCATCTGTGATATCCTTTATGCCCGTGACAGACTGCTGTTTGCTTCCGGATCCGTAGCTGACGTCATGCGAGTGTAACCTCACGCCATAATCGGTATTCGCCAGTTTCACAACAGAGCCGCACGTTACAAGAATATTTTCTAGAACTTGGTAGTCTCAAGGAATATCCCCTTACCTTTGGCGCTAACACTGAAGATGAGTGCAAAAATACTCAAGAACAATACGACGTCACGAGTCATTTTGAAAACAGTGAGTTTGACACATGCTAATATAAACAAGGCAAGCTGCATAAATTAAGAACTTGCATATACAAATTTATAAAACATTGATTTGGCTTAATTTTTTTGCGACAAAATACACGTAAACGTGATGACTTAATGCTTCACTTGTTGTCGACTGCAAATTCGACCTTTATCATGGTCGGAAGGTTGTGTGAACAGCTTTGCAGACTTCTTAAAGTGGATAATAATCCTACCATCTTACGGCTTATTGCAACTTCAAGGATGTCTCAGTTGCCTAGGCGGAGAATACACTGATAGTGCTAAGGGAGTTATCTGTGTAATACTTTGTTTGGGCTGCCGATTTTCGGTCAGGGTCTCAGAGGTGCCCATATTACCCAGCTGCATAGACTGGCGTCCAGGCCATGCCAGCAGCTTATTTCCCCCCGCCTGTTGAATGTATGCATTCTGCCCTAGTATTTTGCCTTCTTTCACCCTCAAGGGATCCGCCGGACGCTACAATCTATGCCAGCATATCAAGTAATCCACAATCTCAAAAATAAATCATTATTTTAAGGGTGACCACTCCTCAGGCGTACTGGGTGCTACACACTTGAACTCCCCTGAGAATGGAAGAAAACTTAACACTAGGGCAGAATACGCACCACCGACCCAAAGAAGGGCTTGGAACCGCTGGCATGGACGCCAACATGTCCCCCCATTTCTCCAGTGGTTTACTTGTTTATTACTTACTAACAGCAGTAGACCTGAAGGGGTATTTACTCTAGGAAGTGATTGTGTTTATTTATGCCAAGCTGACAGAAAAGAATAACCTACCACTGAACCCAAAAATATGAAGTTTTAAAGCAAACAAAAAAGTGTGCATAGAGTAGACGCATCTTTCATGGGAGATAAAAACTATCCAATTGAAAGCTAATTCTGCTCTCCTGCGTCCACGGTTATATGCATCTCAGAAAGGCGTCTGGAGAGCAAGGCACTTTCTTTTTTCATCTTTGTCGCAGTTTTTGCCCTCAACTCGTCAGTCATTCGGCCCCTCTCTCCATTTTTATCGACATTACAATGAATTGGAGGCACGGATACCCCCCGAGGCCGATGCGACGGATAGGGCATTTTCATCCGCTCTGTGCTATGACAGTCGAGAGTATTGTTAGGAAGCAGCCATTTATCATCACCAACTGGCACAGAGGTACATGCAACATCTGAGGTGGCCATGCAAGCCCGCATTTCCATCTCCTCATCGAGACAGACGTTGGGCAAGATGGAGATACTGGGCGTGGTTTGATAGCTATTTCGGACAGACCTGGAATCATTGCGTCGGCGACGCTCATTTTGAAGCCGTAGCACGGCATTTAGGTTGAGGGGACTGAGGCCAATATAGTCAATCTAGGTGAAACGGAGGTGTATGATAACTTCTTATTGAAGGTTAGGCTCTTTAAACTAACTTACGCGTCTCAGCTCGGCGTCCCTCATTAGATTCTCCAATTCGTCGGTCCATTCCAGTAATGCACACAACTCGCGAATGAGTGTGCTTATGTCGCCTGTGAATAGGAAAATTCAAATGCTTATATTAATGAAATGGTGCCTTTAATTTTCTGTGGTTAGAGTATGAAAGCGTTGAGCATAATATTCCTATTTCAGCATTAATTAATGTGCTTTTGGACTAAGGCCAGTTGTGCTTAAGTAAAATAAACACCTTTTAAGCTACCGTTGCATAACCCCAATTTCCCAAGCAATCTTGCGAATGCACAAAGGAGAGGTTGAAAGACTGGCTGACGTTTTAGAATTATAGTTTTGAAAATAAACTAGTCAGAGGAAAGGTGGGAGCTGGGACCAAAACAATGGATAATTGTGACCTGCAACTGCGACAAAGGTGAACAATCTTCCATTCAAACGTAACTTGGTAACAAAGCATATGAAGGGCACAATGTTCGTCTAAAAACGTCTCTTCTCACTACACCATGATAATTCGCCTACTTTTCATATTTCGTAAGGCAGAATCCAAAACAATAACAAGACCTATACAGCAATCTAACTTACGGACTCCCATGGCAGATTTATATGAAGGAGTAGCCAAAAGAAAGGGATTAGGAGACTAGTATCAGAGTCGCCGATAGTAGCCCGGTTCACAGCCATAGTTACCTACGTAATCCCGCCACCCTCCAGCTACGCATACGACTTACCGTTGATAATTTACGCCTGTTACTTTCAACGCAAAGAAAACAAGCATTCACTTAACCCTTCCAAAGTATTGAAATAGGTAAGAGGGCCTACCAAGAGCAACAAAATCTTTGGGTCTACGACGCGTCTTAAACGGTCCGACGATATGTTTGTTAAAGAGCACACGAGGCGTGTTGGAGGGGGTGGCAAAGATTAACCTCGAGAAAGGCTGAACCTCCAGGGAAGTGCCCATCACAAAAATCAGGTCACCCTTTGGAATGTCCTCTCGGTAGCGCCAGAACTTGGCTGGGAGGTCCTCGTTGTAGAAGACAATGTCCGGTTTTACCAGACCTCTGCAACGGTAGCAACGTGCCACCTTTCCTCTGTCAATTGCGGCCTAAAATTTTTAATTACTATGTTGGCATTCCATTACCATTAAATAGGCACACGTGGAACCTCCACACCATTAATTCATCAATTTAAAAGGCATGTGAAACATGCATATGCAATAAAAGAGCAACTTCCGGGTTAAAATGGCCACTTTTCTTCGTTTCTGCTATTTTTTTTTTTCCTTGAGCATAATTAAGCTTACATTGTCGAATCTCCAACCAAATAAATGAGACGGCTGTCCTACCTAGTCAGCAGTCAAATAATATTTTGAATTACAAATTTGTTATTGCATCTCATGATGTTATTGTAATTAAGCCTTAATTTAGAACTCTCTTGGACAAATGAAAGCGTCACCAACAAACACACAAATATGGGCAACATTTACTTTGGGCGAGAATAAACACCGAGGGGTAGTTACTTTCAAACACAATCCTGTAAGCCTCGATCAAGAACGTTGTTATTTTGCGGAGTGAAAGTGAGATTAGGAGACGAAATACATCAACACTAGGTGGGCAAACCTTGACCATCCTCGCGGGGATAGATTTTTCGCATTTCAGACACTGTGCGGTGGCAAAGGTTCCATGGGCCTCAACTAACTTGCTTGGGGGGATTCCGGCAACTACAAATAAAGCAGAGGCCTTTTTCTTCTCGATCAAAACCCAAGTGCCCTTTTCCAACTGATTTCAAAATGCGATTCAATTACCTCTTTCTAGACCATCAATATTTTGAGTATACACGCGCCTGAGCAGACGTTTCTGGTTGAGGAGTCTGAAAAAATAATGAGCAATGTTCGGCCGATATTTTCCTGTGGGATACAATTCTTTGGCAAGTGTGTAAAAAGCTGAAGGCCGCATCTTAAAATAGTTAAGATCGAATATTGCCTCTGGATAGGGCAGTTTGTATTTTTTGAGATTCGCGTAGAGTCCTGTTTTTGGTGATCTGAAAGTTAAGTGAAAATGAAGTTACCGAAAAATAACTAGTTCGTTATTGCTGTTAGGTGAAATTCTACGAAGGTAAAACTGTGAGACACAGACGGCGACATCTTGCGCATTTAAATAGTCAGGAATACATAAAGCTCGAATCGCTATTAGCAGTTAGGGTGAAAAGTAATTAGTTATGAGAAATAAGTGCATTTCATTATTCGTATTTAGAAGTTAGATGAAAGAGGAAATTCCTCCAAAAGTACTAAAGAAAGCTGGACTTACGTAAACACTCAGTCTAAAAATCTCTTACAGTCTAACAGTCATCGGAATAACCATGTATTAATAAATAGAACAGAAGAAATTACTAACTTGTGGCTCATATGCACCACATTTGTGCTACTTTATGTGGAATCTACCTGAAATCTGGAATGCCACTAGCTGTACTGATGCCCGCACCAGCCATTACGATTATATCATGTACTCTTCCCTCGGAGATCAGATGAGCCACCACTTCTAACGTCCGTGGCATCTTCAAAGGAAGAATCTAATTTTACCAAATAATTTAGATGATTGCACTGGTTGGACACACCGTAGTTGTCGATGCAAGGAAGATTTTCCACTAGTTTATGGCGCGGCCGATTAAAAGTCAGTCTCGAATAATAATACTATTACGACCCGCCATATAAGACTAGAATGAAATCTGTGAAGCTGCTTGCCGTTAATTTTAGCGATAAAAACTACGATACACCAAGCTTCAAGCTGACTTGAAAGGTTAATCCCGTTTCCTAGTTGGGTAGAACACAAATCACTAGGACCATGGTACTCTTAAGAGATTGGGTGATTGGATTTAGACGAACTTGCTCGCTTTTTAAAATTTATTGATACGCAACAAAGCAACATTACGTCTGGTGAACCTTCAGAGTTTTCGAATGCGCGCATTTACAGTGCTACTAAATATTTTACCTCAATGTCACTAAACACAGTATTACGAAATATTTTACAACGGCATAAATGGCAATTTCGACCAGTAAACGTTATACGAAATTTAATTAGCGCATCGATTAATTTGTATTTGAAAGATATTCTGCCTTTAAAAATTAAGAATAGCTAGTCTCAATGTTTTTGAGGAAAATCTAGCTGATGGCGTTGGGAGCTCTACACGGCAATTAAAACAAGTATTCTTCAAGACATCTGCTTATGCATCTTTTACTGTAATGATTTGTTTTTTTGGACTACCGGTCTTGGTCAGGGTCACGGAGATAGTCATATTACCCTAGCTGCGTAGGCTGGTCTCCAAGCCGTGCCAGCAGCTCATTTCCCTATGTCCGTTGAATATATGCGTTCTACCCTAGTATTCTGCATTCTTTTGCCTTTGAAGAGCCCCGGGGCGCTACATTCATATCAATCGAAAACGGCAGAAGTGACTTGACTCGTTTTTTATTTTAAGAAAAAAATGCTGTCTTCCCCACACAACAGTGTTCAATCTTTTCCGACATGGTTCAGTGGTTTTATTGACTGTGAGATTTGTGCATGCATCCTGCGACATGGCGTTCAAGGGATGCTGGTAGCCTCTCAGCCCTCCTTTGTAATATTTCTATCTGTTCTGTTCAGCTTTGTTTAATCGCGACCTCAGCTAATACTTAAGACGCTACAATTCAAAATGTGACATTAAAAATCGGTTTGTTTACGTCAAATAGCGTAAATTTGTCGTCTAAACTACCACCTCTGTTCCTCTAATCTTAAACTCTTTGTTCGGTAGGTTAATTTGGTGTGGAGGGGATGCATTGCGTCGAAAATAGAAGATTTTGTTGATGTAATGCGCCGATTGTTTAACTCTCAGCTGTGATGGGGGTTTGATTTGTGTTCCCGCAATTGTGCCCTTGTCAGGTGGATTAGCCCCTGGGTCATTCCAATAGCTGATACTCTACTGTGGACCGAGTGTATATTTTCTGCTCGAGGGTTACGCCTTCTTTGGTCTTCAGGGAACCCTTGTGATACTACAGTGGTGACAGCGGAGAGTGAACCCGATGCCGAAGAACAATCATCTCGGTTCCCACTTTTGTGCAATAAACCCTAGGTCACTCTATCGAAAACGGTTAATTTGATTGCTTTGGGTGCTACACTTTTACTTAAACTTGTTTCAAAGTTTTATGCCCGTTTTTTAAGGCTCTGTTAACTAAATAGCCTTATGGCGAGACCAGCACACAATCGTGCACGTCATGGCACTTCAACAATTTGAAAATTCAGAATAAGTCTACCAGAAATTACACATCAAAGGTGTAATCCTGTCACTAGCATTGGTAGTGAGACGAAACCGCTTGTTGTGAACACCTAAATTTGACCACAGAACAACTGACTTCTTAGAAGCAGCTCCTTATTCAAAAGTTTGGACAAACAAATCCCTATCACAAGTTAAGATGGTTCGATGTGCACATACTACTTCAAACTTAAGTAGCATGATCTAGCGCTTGTTAAAACTCATTAATGTTTCTTTGAAAGTGTTTTTTATCAACAACTTCTCTGCATTATGACGTAGCAGGTAATAAAATTAGTTTCAGTTAATGGACTGGAATTTGATAAACGAGAAATCTTGTATCAATTCTACGGCAACATAGTGGAAGGCCCTCCAGGCCGATATGCCTGGCACTTTGTTGGTTGTTTGCTTATTTCCAGTTTTGGCAAAGGGGCCATTCAGGTGCTCCACCTAGTAGGCCGACCTCTGCAACTCACCAGTAGCCGCAAGACCTACTAAACACCGGCAAGAGACAGTCTGTCTAAGGGTCACACCTTCTTGCGCCTTCAACAACGTATCAGGGAGCTACATTTCTGGCAGAGGAAAGTTGAACCAATCTCCTGCGACATTTATCCCGATTTATTTTTGCTCGGCGTTTGAGCATGATGGTTTGGAAGAAATAAGTTCCCCTTCTCTGTTATTTTACTCTGCTTATAAGTCATTTTCCAGTCAGCACGTTCTCCCGACCCCGAGTCCAGCTCCCATTCAGGGCAAAATTCCTACATCCAACAGAATGACCAAGAAGGATAAGCGAATCTGCGAACATGTGGCAATGCCTGATATGGCTAGCTCATAGGTATTTCCATACAGCTCTAACCTAGGTGTAAAATGCGTTTCTTGTGTGTTTAACTCTCAGTTTTGGTAGAGGAGCCACTCCCGTGCTCCGCCAGTGTACCTTCGCGGAGTGGACTAGCCTCCCTACTAAGCCAATAGCCTCAATCTCAACTGCATGTTGAATGCATGTCTTCTGCCCGAGAATTATGTCTAAATGACCTTTTCAGTCGAATATACTCCGTCTGCACAGTGAGAATAAATTACCTGGGTATCGAGACAAGCCGCGATGCCTCAATAGTTCGTGTAACTCTGCGTTTTGCTAAACAGGCGTCCAGCTTCTCGCAGGTTCTACTTCCGCTCGGTACATGAGCTTCGGGTCATGCCAGTAAGCCCCCCCCCCCCCCCCCCCCCAATCAATTCCGTTCGTTCACGGGAGACACGAGTCGCTGCATCACAACGATGTCGCGAATACAACATCATATTGAGGTCTCAGCAACGTTTAAATTAATACACTGATGAGTTTTTTACTTTCCCTGACATTCTTTCCCTTGATCGTTGCCCAGATACACCTACATGCATGAGCATAGCAGCGTTTGAGCACCTGACACGCATACACATGTCACAATTTGTAATCTTTTCCCCCATGAAACTTTGGCTCGAATGAAAAGCAACGCCCATTTTAGACTACCATCTCAGCAGAGGTTATGAGGCGTGCGGGAGAGGGGCTTTGCCACCAATGCATACAACTGGAAGACTGGCGTTCTAGGCGGCATGACAAGGATTCAATGCTGCCGTACCCGAATGCCCGGATGAAAACCGAAGATCCTGTTCCACTCCTTTGGAGTGCAATCAGAGTGAAACTTTCCTAAAGTTCGTATGCCTTTTCCATCTCAAAAGCGCCCCCAAGGGTTCTGCATTTGCCCAAGACGGCTATCTGACTTCCGTTCCTCCCGATAGCCGCTTTATGGATGACAGACATTATGAAACACTCTAAGCATCCTAACTTTATTGCATTAACATCAGTGCCTCTAGAGTTGACATTGTTAAGAAGAACCGGTTGTACTCTACCAAAAACAAATTCAGACTCGATGATTGTGGCCAAATCTGATCATTTTACTAGAATAGATCAAGGGCAAACACACTTCTACACAAAAAATTTCCACGTGTCCTGGAGCATCTCATCCACATGCATGCGTTAAAAAAAAGCGGATTCACAAGGGTTACCTGTTGATTCATACACATCACAATCAGAGCATAGGATAGACTCTGACCGATCTGTACAATGTACTCTCACCTTTTTATGTGGTTAAAAATGTGCGTTGACTGTTCTGCTACAATTTAATGGGGAGTTAGCCAAATTTTGCGATCCGGATCGTGTACTTGAGAAGTTCATTAGCTCTAACTGGTTGCTTTCCAAATGGCAGCGTAAAAAGATTAAGGGGTCTAGCGGAGAATAGCATAAAGGTGTAAATAAATCTGAAAACCGTCTATTTGAAAGGCATTAGCCGCTTCACGGACATAGATACACGGCCATTCAAAATGCAAGCTGAAAATAGCTTTCGCAATAGCGATTCCACCTCAGCCTACTCGAAATGCATCATCTGCTTCTGATATTCAGAAAAAGACGTCTTTATCCCTGCTGAATGCTTAAAATATTTCCTAGAGTGGAAGATGCACCCTTTTACGGTAAGGAAGTCCGCTGATAATTTTCTTTTCATTAACTTCCCCGCACGTTGATACCAGCAGTCAAAAACAACATGAAATCGAGGTTAGCTTAGTAAAAATAAAATTTTGAGTACACATTCAGCATACTAATACGTGCCTCACCAGTTTTAAACACCACAACCTAATTTAGTGTAAAGGTAAAGCCAGGTAAAGTGGACTCCTAGGAAAGACTTGAAGAATGAAGGCTTCTTTACCATTGCTATCGTTTAGCGGAGGACAGCTGCATTCTCAAATTCGACAACCAGGGGAGAGACTATAAACCGTAACCAGTCCCTGAGTTCGAAATAACGCCCCTACATCATGGCGAAGGAGCTAAACTGGACCTTAGAATTCGAAACGCTTGAAACAGACCAAACTGAAAAATCGACAATTCGATTTGACTGAATGGCAGGGAGGGTACAAACAAGTCGCACAATTGGAGAAATATTTAGTAATTCAGAGTAAGTCATGGGTACAAAGAGCCCACCCATGAAACAGCGCATACATAAGCACTGCCTTAGCATCAAGCATCCCGCACGCAAACCGATTGAATGTGCAAAAAAATAATTACCACTTTTAGGACACTATTTATTTATTTCCTACAACCGTCAACCTGAAGTCAATAACATTGACCTGGAACGTTTAACTTGCTTACTCGTCCACGGTGCAGTCAAAGGATGATAACAAAGCACGAACACGAACCAGGCATTTCATAACACAAAATTAAGTGAATCCTGGCAAGCATGAAAATGATATCAAATTGCAAACATCATTCAATAGGGGAACGCCTGGCGCTAGAATCACAATAGCCTTAAACAAGCAGATGCGCTAATTATATAATACTCCGTCAAACATAAGTTGTCGATTCCGTTATATATTTACAATGGCATAAAAGCACAATTTAGGAATAGTGTTACCTCACAATGATTTCGAGATGCAAGCTGGAAATTTAACAGAAATCATCACAGTAGATTCCCCGAATCTGGGAGTTAGAGTGTAGCAGCCAACTGACACCGGATTATGCGGAGGCAGAATGAGGTTATTGGACGGGGGAGAAAATAGACGCAACTGATTCGCGATTTGGATACAATGAGTTCGAGTTACTAAAAGCAAATTAGCAGCATGAGGAAGACTGGGGTTTAGCGTTGAGGTTATGAACACGAGGATTCGGAACCGCTGACCCCTGATCTCGAGGAACTTTCCTCAAAATAGATCTGGTAAGTTCCAAAAAGGCTGCCTCCACATTTGTCCCATTCATTGCGCTCGTTTCAAAATGCTTAACCTAGCGTACGATAATTTGAAGGAAATAGCTTACTTCGTATCTTTCAGCAACAGCAAGGCCCTCCTCTTCAGATACCTGACGTTGATCGACCTTGTCGGTCTTATTAGCAACGATGATTTTCTCAACTTCTTCCGAGGCTAAATTTGTTATGTTTGACATCCACTTTGAAATATTTTCAAAAGATTTACGGCACGTCACCGAATAGACCAGCATTATACCCATCGCACCACGATAGTATGATGCGGTTATGGTCTGGAAACGCTCTTGACCAGCGGTATCCCATATCTACGACTTATACACGATATGAAAAAGCACTCACCTGCAGCTTAATACGTTTTCCGTCGATTTCAACTGTCTTTATTTTAAAATCAATCCCTATTGTAGAAATAAAGGACGAGGAGAAGGAGTCATCCACAAAGCGGAAGAGAATGCATGTTTTACCAACACCAGAGTCGCCAATCAGCATCAATTTAAATAGGAGATCGTAAGTTTTTTTAGCCATATCGGTTTGCGCAAAGCAGATAACCCAACGATCCCTTCAGAAAAATTCCTCGAATGCACCTTATTTGAACGCCAACGCCATAAACACTTAAAACAATCAAATAAGCGTACATTAATAAGTATTCATAACTTTATGAAGCGCACAATCAGAAAGACGACTTTTTAATCAATTGTCGTAAAAATTGAATGCAAAGTATTTTAATTACTGGCGATAAGGGTTGTTAACTTATTACTTATATTCTCTGTAAGTTCCATTGGGAAGTTGACGCAATCATATCGTATTTGTCGTTTTTCATTAGCAGTAGCGTTTACTACAAAATGAGGAGATCCTTAGGCAGGAAACTTAGTCACAACGAAATTAAGCATGACCCTACTAGGGATGTATCCGAAGAAAAAGCAGATGTGGTGGGCTTCGTCAGCAAGCCACAAGCACAAAGGATAAAAGTCCAACCATAACAGAGTTGCTGTGAGTTCAAATACGATTTTGTTGCCCCTCAATACAAACGCGTTATTCGGACTGGCTGCATGTGTATGCTTAGTTGTAAACATTTGATTTGTTTTTCCTGAGTCATTGCAAATTGGTTCATTTACTTTTTTTGGACTTTGCACTTCTATTTTATTGTTTGTTTTAAACAATCCAACAGCAGAGTGCCCTATTACGACGTCTGGTAGGGATGTCCGTTCCCAGTGCACGTAGGTTTAGTTTTCAGCATCGGTGTGAATGGTGGTTATTTCGCAGCTATGGTTATTTATTAGGTTTTACCCTCTTGGCTCGCTGCTCCCTTGTACCTTTTCAAGTAGAACGCGTTGGTGCGTTTGTTTACAACAATTATTTCACGGTAAAGAGATCATTTAAAGCAAGTCTCGAAGCGTGGTCTGGACTCAATCGCACTGCATATGATATGACTCTGCAAAATCCATTGAAACTCTTTGATACAGTTTAAATGTTGACATTAGTAGAGTTCACCTGCTATGATTTTATATTTGTGTTTTGTGTGCATTTTTCCCTGTTGTCTTGCCTTTCATTTGATGCCTCTCGTAGTATTCAAAGCCAAGCCTGGTGTAATAGGCGTGCTTGCTTGTTTGCAGTGCACTTTACATTGCTGCTTTGGCCGGTATGATGCGTTACTTTTTGATTCGGATGGGTTTTTTACTTGCTTTTGCCTCGTCGAATTTCACCTCACCCTCTCTCTTCGCCTCATCTATTACTTCGTTTCGTGTTGGGGACTCTCTCCGCCTTTGTCATTTTTCAAAATTGCATCCAGAGAATTATTTGCAACACAAATTTAACAAACAGTGATCTGACAACTTTTCCTTCTGAAAAAGAAGGATGTGGAAAACCCTGATAGGAAATAGTCAGTTAGTGTGTAACTGTGTAAATCTTATCTTTTGGGTTTATTCCTCCGTTTCCTCGATCAGAATTCTACAGCACAACATAAGCTTTTCCTTTTCAATCAAGCATTTCCTCAACACTGCACTAAAATTTCTAGGCTTATTTCTCTTTATTGGGACATATATCCCAGTCGTAGCACGTGAGCTCTCCGGAAGAGCTCTTGGTTTTAAATCTATATCTCCTGAGAATTTATACCTACTATTTTCTACTGCCCTTCCAAGCTGGTTGGAACGACCCACCAACGCTTGCGATGGGCGTCTCTGACAGTGCAGCATCTTCGCGGCGCCTCCGTCCGCGGGTATTCCACTCCGTCGATGGCGTTGGAGCTGCCGGTTCGTCCGTGGCGGGTGGGGTTCACTCTGGTTTTAGTCCCGCACCTTCAATCTTACCTCAGGGTCCACTACTCCCTGGTGGGCAACCTTTTGTGCCACAGACATCGCTTCATGTTCCCATGACGGTCCAACAGCAGCAGCAGTCGCATCTTCCGCAGTCGCCACTAAATTTTGACAACACTTCCACGCTTTCCCGCCTGTCTGCTCAGGTCAATAAGGTTCTTGGAGACTCCTCTCTAGAGGTACAATCTTTATTCCAAATTTTGCTCTTTTTCTGCCCTATTGTTATTTAAATGGTGTTATTTGGTTTGAAGATTCCAGGGAGGGACGCGATTTTGGCCTCCATCTCCTCTCTTAATTTGGACATTTCTCTGAATCGGCTATCGGCGGGTGCTAGCGAGCTTGTGAAGCAATTCATTTCTTGCAAGTTTTACTCATTTGTCAATACATGGTTCTGGCGAAGGAATTCTTATGGGATTTATCCTCTTCTATAGTCCTTGAGTTGAAGGATTTCAAGCAGGCTGAGGACACTCTCAATGCAATTAAGCAGCAATCAGAGGTATGGTCAAATGTGCCGAATAAGGCAAGATTATTTATTCATACACCCTCTAGCTAGTTTTATAAGAAATGTCTTAAAAGGTGACCAAAAAAGTTCTCGTGGTTTGCGACATGACTGTTTCAATTTGTTGGGTAGTATTGATTGTCTACCTTGCGGGTTTTAACTCCGTTATTTATTCACTAAAATAATTAGAGAAAAACGTTTTGAGAACTTTCAGGCATTTTGGGGACGAATTGCGAAATAATTCGTTTGGGTGCACATAAACTGGGAAGCGAAAATCATAGAATGTAAGTAAATATGAGCCTGAAAACCTGGAGGATTGCCCATCTGATGTTCTTTACTTTTTCACACATTTTACAAGACGCATCAGTTGAGAGGGGTTGTCTGCTCACTGAGTGAATTGTGACCAACAACAAAGACTCCTGTCTTCTGACGTTGGACGAACGAGCACGTCAGTGACTGTGTCCATGCAATACACTGATCACCACCCACCCCACACATCTACACCACTCTCACCACTTCATCAACACAAAGCCACCCTCGTCTCGTGGCCTCGTGTGTTTGCATGCAGTCAACTACGGACGCGCTTCTCCCCATCACCTCTTCACATGCCAGAGATCGAGCAGCGAGTCTAGCTAACATCTACCCACTCGACTGCATTCAGCTCCACACGATACATCTGGACGATGTGCAAGCAAAACGTCCACATGAGAACCAGTTAGGACTAATCAAGTAGTGGGAGGAGGGCGCCAATTTTCTTCCTACAGATCAGTGCCACAAGAATAGTGGGGAGGGTGATACTACTTCATCATGCCCAAAATCGAATGGGCAGTTGGGAAGGTAAGGTAGAAAAGGTATTCGTCTAGATAGGGCAAGGTTCCTATAATACTTCTCTCCCTAAAGGAAAGTACGGGGTGCATTCTTGATAGTCTCATCGAGTACGATACTTGGGTAATTTCTAGTGTCTTAAACCACATGGACTTCTTCGGTCACCTTGAGATATGGTTGTCATTGGGTTGTGCTTTTTAACGCTAGGCTCAGGCTCTAAGTCGTGATTCTCTTCTTTATCCTAGACTGCTTAATTATTGTGAGTTGGTCATGTAAGCATTATCAGTATCGAGCCGCCTCGGTATTCTTGTTGCATGATGTTCGACCAAATGAGGCTCAAACTGCATGCGCAAAGGGATTGTTTGTGTTTTGCTTTTCTTTTCTGTGGTGACGTGTACTTCATTGAATTACAGGCGGTGAATTGGGCGGTGGCTTTGCATCATCTTATGTACTATGCCCACCTGCAAGCCTTGAGACGATGAGTCTCCCCGCGGTCCCGATGCCCAATGTACCCTAACCCCACGCACTGCCCAGGCTCCTTCCTTATTTTAATTTGTCTCTGTGAAACAAAAAAGGATTTCAGTGTAAATAGCATTCTTTTTTTCTATTTTTGCGGATTGAGAAACCTTAAAAAATGCTCGATTTAAGGCCAGCATTGTAAGCAAGAACGCTCTATGCTCTGGGAAGTATGAACCGCCGATTTATTTGCATTTAAATTTCTCATGTGGAGAGACAAAAATAGGATTCAATGGACAAAAATAAAAGCTAGAAAAGGTCGTCATAATTGGGGGAATTGGGGGGGGAGGGGGGGGGGGAGGTTGTCATGTGTTCCTGCATCCGGATTTAGCCTAGGTCGGATACTTGGTTTTCAATTTTGTCAAATCCATGGTAAGGGCCAGAACTTGGGCGTTCAGTCGGTCGACCTGAAACGCAAATTACCCGAAGGCAGGGATTAAGCACTTGCTGAAAAAAGAATTGCCTAGGGAAAACATCTACTAAAACGGGTAATGGGACTTGAGAAAAAAGAAATGATGAAGGCGATAAAACTAGGGGACCTGTGAGGTTTTGAATCGACGTGGCCACTCCAGGGATGATGGGATAGGGTTTTAATGATATCATTAAGAATAGTACCTTCAAATATTAAACGGAAAGATGTGTGCTCAAGCATGTGTACTTTACCAACACAACTTGTACTTGACAATGTAAGATTGGTGATACGATGATCATGCCACCAACAACCACGGGATGAAGAGCATAGTCATGGAAAAACGAAACAACGCGATGAAATGATAAACAAAAGCACTGTTTAAAGCAAATTTTGGCAGAAGAAAAAGCATTCACATGGTGTCAGTGTAAGAAGTAAGTGGGACGCAAAATAAATAAACAATGCATTTTTAAACTAATTTTGCCCCCAGATTGCCCTGCCACAATAAATGTACTTTAGAGAGTCTTACTTTCACTTTCGCTTTATCTCTCATTCAGCGCATTGGGTGTTCATTTTAACGACTTTGGCTTTTGTTTCGCCCATTATGGGTCAGCAACCGATGGTAGTATGGTGGTAGGGCTTCGCAGAAGCAGTCCAAGACAGCTCAGTGGTATGAACATGAGGCTCCAACAAGCTTATCCTCCTGCCATGCGAACTGTGGCAGCAAACCATTACGTCCTATTGGTAATTCTTCTGCATGAGGCGTAAGTTATCGTGAGTATGTGCGAAAACCAGATAAGCTCATGGAGTTCTTATGATGAATGCTATGTAACTGCAGAAGGATGCCTCAAGTGTCTCATTCTTTGATTGAATGCCCATCATACAACCTCTTGTCTTCACAATGAGACAAATCGACTGCGAATTATCCTTTCACAACAAGTTGTGTGTTTAAGAGTGTGGAACAGGTGAGTTGGTGGCACTCTCGTCCCTATCGCGATTCGGTTACTCGACTACTAAATGGATTGAGCGCATGATGGAGGGAAGGCGATGATATTCAGCAGTTGGAGAAATGTAAGAAGAGTGTCGAGGGTTAGGGACAGGAGACAGATGATGATGTGTGACAGTGTCCATCCCCCACTCACCCACCCTCTTTTACTCCTTCCTCCCTCCTCGTCCCCTGTCTTATCTAAAGCAAAGTGCAAGTCTTCATGCGGCAGAGAGTCGAAGCGATGAGGAAATGTGGGATCTTGCATGCCACTGATCTGCAAGAAGACAATTGGCGTCCTCTTCCCACTACCTGATTAGTCATGACTGATTCTCGCGTGGACGTTTTGCTTGCACATCGTCGAGCTGTATCATGTGGAGTTGAATGCAGTCGAGTAGGTAGATGTTAGCTAGACTCGCTGTTCGGTCTCTAGCATGTGAAGAGGTGATGGGGAGGAAGCGCGTCCGTAGTTAACTGCATGCAAACACACGAGGCCACGAGACGAGGGTGGCTTTGTGTTGATGAAGTGGTGAGAGTGGTGTAGATGTGTGGGGTGGGTGGTGATCAGTGTATCGCATGGACACAGTCACTGACGTGCTCGTTCGTCCAACGTCAGAAGCCAGGAGTCTTTGTTGTTGGTCACAATTCACTCAGTGAGCAGACAACCCCTCCCAAATGATGCGCCTTGTACACTGGACAGTCCCTTATGTTCGTTGACTCACATCTGTTGATACCCTGTCATTTGCAGTTAACACCCATTTGCTTGTTTTCCACAGCAGGAAAGCTTATTCCAACTGCTTTAATCATTATGACAATCATCCCGCGTTGTTAACGAAGGTAGAGTGTCTTCTTCAACTTGATGCATCCATCTGTGAATCGTCCCCGCCCTAAACCCGGGCATTTACCAGTGACTATATTTAAGCCGCACCAATCTACCGTGCCTTCAAGGAAAACAAAACTTCACTACATTAGTAGTAGTTGGAAGGAAACTGTTTAAAGTGGCATAGCGATGAAACACTCCGGACCACAGGATCGCCATATGAGACGAGCTCTATTCTATATTGTATCAAAGTGTTGGAGAATAATGAATGGCAGTTCACCTTTACTACACACATGTCAGACAACGGTTACGGAATTGGTCTACAGAAATGTGCCAGCAATATTCAAGCGTAGTAGCAACAATCCTTCTGCATAGAGTATGGCTAGGAATATTGGCATGACTGCATACATTAATGAATGCACAAGGCGGTAGTAGTGACAACTATGAGCAAGTAGGTAGCTCCAAAATGCAACTTCTGGACAGGGCGTCAATAGGAACAGCAAAACATCAACGTCCATCCCGTACAGTTGTAAATATACTATCAAAAGCACCAATTATCGCTTGGCAAAACAGATATATGCAGCAAAAGAAATTGAAGTTTCTCTAAAAGTTGTTTCATTAGCATGTCTTCAAGATTTGTAATAAAATTCTTTTGCTGCAATGATCATAATCCACTTGAGTGTAAAAATACCTTCAAGTCACATCATTTCTACTAAAATCCAAGCTAAAATTGCAGAGGTAAAAAGTAGGACGTATCAACGCATCAGTAATGCCATAAGAGTCGCTTATTTAATGGAAGACGGTCAGTGAACACCAGCCTTCAGAAGCTGGTGGTTCAGCTTCATTAATGGTCTACTCTGGAGATCACAAACCCTCCCATCTAGAGGGAGGGAATTAAAGAAGTCTGCAAAGAGGACCACTGCGGAACCGCAGCATAGTAAAAGCGATAACTACGACAACCGGAAGTCGTGTGGATGATTCGACAGCTGTAGCAAGCACTTTACTGTCACAACTGTAATCAAAACTATGAAAATGGCCAACAGAAGCTACTACATTTACAGTGTTGAAAATTGTAATGGCCGTGCCTTCATTGCTGGACATCATAAGCTCAAAACAGAGGCTTCGAAGGGAACATTTTACGCCATCAAGCCACAGAGGACAGCCGATTTGTTGGTTGTCAGCAGGCTCTAGGCCTCGAGGGAGCACAATTACTCCCTTGTTCATAACAATAGACCCTCAATACAAAAGTATAAAATCACTACCGCTACACACAGGGTATAAATGCAGTCTGTCGGGGATACTCCCATGAAGGACTGTAGTAAGCATCGGTGTTAGAATGGTCAATAGGACAACTTCATCATAGGTGGAGAAATAATCCCATGAAAGTAGTGTACTAGAAAGGGGGATACACATTACCATAAGCCGCAGCTTCGCATTCTCCTCAGCCATTGAGGCTTGTGAATTTGACAGAGGAGGGAAGTTATTACGTTGGAGATGCGAAGACAGTAGAGGAGGACGTCGAGGCGGCAGTGGGGGGGTGGAGGTGCAGGAGGTGGTGGCAATGGCGATGGGAAACAAAGGCCGACTAACAGGAGGGGACAAGCTGTCTGTGGGCATTGCGCCTCTCACCTCGAGCACGCCGTCACTGTTGAGGGAGGCGGAGAAGCCCTGCAACAGTTTAATCTGCCAAAATATGAAGAAGAGCAGAGTTAGTGAGTCAATGGGCTTTACTGTTATGATAAAAAAGTAGCCCAAGGGAGTGAAAAAAAATATTAGCCGAAAAGTGATGGATACATGAATTGTTGGTCAATAGAACAAGGAGATATAGCAAAGTGATTGATTGAGGCATAGGAAAGAAGCACTGAGGAGTCTTGCAAAGGCACAAAGGAAAGAACCAGTATTTCTAGTAGGTCCACTGACGGATAAATTAAATGCTTACACAAAAGAGCTAAGCAATCCAAGGGCGATAAACCAACAAGCTGATGGTGTAACCAAAAAGCATCGAGAATGAAGCTTGTGGAAGGGAAGCGGGAGGAGACGCCCTCGTCCTAGCTGATAGCAAAAATGTCTAGAAGCAATCAACCTTCTCATAGTAAGGCTGGAAGAAGGGAAGAGGAGGAAAGAGAAGAATCGTCTACAAAGAGAGCGCATCATTTGGCTAAGAAAAACCCCCTAACGCATTGGAAAGGCGGCATTCCAACAATGATGTGCAGAAAAACTGCAAGCAAAAATTATCTTTATGAATCAAAACGTAGCGAACTGGAATGAGATTAGAATGCTGTGATAACGAAAACATTAAAAAAAAACAATGTTCTCGTAGGACACCACTAAACAGAACAGAGGTGTATTACTTTTTCTCGGCTAAAATGAAACATAAGAAACGGTGCACGAAAGTGAGGAGGAACATGGCAACAACTTGCCCCATGAAAAAGACAATAAGAATGTGGCAATGGTTAAATAAGTAGGTGATAAGCCAAGGCGTAAACCTGATGAAACATGGTAAAATAGTGAATTGGGAGATTTCTGACTAGCTTACAGGGGATGGAGAGTGATTTCAGTGCTGTGGTCAACATATCACAAACCAGGGGAATCACATTGCAATCAACCGAGCTATGTGGGTGTGTGAAAGCGAAGCGGTGAAGAGAAATAAAGGATCCCATCACCATGACCAGGAAAGTGTTGAAGAGTGAAAAATTGCAATTGAACTCAGTACATAAATGTCGACTCCATTGCCATGATTCGTGGGGTGAAGCAACAGCTACGGCAAAGCTTACCACTGTATTCACGCAGAAAATAGCGAGTATGTGATTTATGACAAGTGCCTGACAAGTTAACTGCCTTCAAGGGATAGCATGAGAGCGCACAGTCTGGAATAAACAAGTACTGCGGAAATTGTACCAAGTGAGAAGTTGTGCCATGCTCGAGGAGTTTTACATCTCAAAGTCAAAACTCCATTCCCGTGATTACAAGAGCTTCGAAATGGGAATGTGTTTAAGATGTTTCAAAAAGTCGTAGAGAGGAGCAGCTGGTAAAAAAAGAAACAAATTGAAAGCCCGTTTGATCACAACTAGATTAAGAGAGCATAAACTGAGCCTCAAAACTAAGTCTCAAAAAGAATAAAAACGGCAATTGGATGTAAAAGATTCAGTTTGTCTACCTACAAATGCATACCTATCCAGAGATTCAACGAAAATTTGATGCGAAACGGAAGCCTCTACCACAGGTGAGAGACATGTCCGCCAACCAAATGCTCACAGTGAAAACAATGGGGAATTTGCTCCTCAGAGAGCATAACTGGAAGAAGGTTTGGTCATTTTAAATAAATAAAATTTGAAAACGCGTACCTCGCACCACCAAACCGTACCTAAGGCTAGTCCACAATTTAACATCGGAATTGAATGGTAAACATAACTTTAGATGTGAAAACAAGCGGCCATTCACTTGTACCTACTAAAAATTTACAATGGCTTAGAAATGTTAGAGATCTTAACCCCTACCCCGATTTCAAAACTCTATACAAAAGATCAAGCAGCTCGGAAGTTACTGTCAAGTGACTCCATACGTGTTTGTAACATTAGTAAGGAAATCGAGGAAGTTATTAGGGAATTGTGAAATGTGAGTGATCGTGCATAGAACCGCGTTACAAGACATCAAAAAACCGTCTGCCTACGGATACGCCAAACTTTACTGTTGCCTGCATTATCTACTTCAAATTCTCATATTCCAAAGACGGTTGCACACACAAATGTAAATCAAGGCTGTCTGGTCTACAAACTCAATCTAGCACGGGCAAATTTAATCATGCGTACCATTTTGTGGAGAGGCGGAAAATTGACGCAGAGTGTACAGATCAGGCATCATCAAAGGTAAATGCCCAGGTTCATGTCGTGAACGACTCACAGATGGATGCACCAAGTTGAGGAAGACACACCACCTCTGCTAACAATGAAAGATAAATATCCAACTGAATGGAAAACTTAAAGTATAACGCAAGAGGAATAAGCTTTCGTGCTTTGGAAATCAAGCACATGGGTGTTAACTGCACATGACAGGGTATTAACAGATGTGAGTCAGCAAACATAAGGGACTGTCCAGTGTACAAGGCGCATCAGTTGGGAGGGGATGTCTGCTCACTGAGTGAATTGTGACCAACAACAAAGACTCCTGGCTTCTGACGTTGGACGAACGAGCACGTCAGTGACTGTGTTCATGCGATACACTAATCACCACCCACCCCACACATCTACACCACTCTCACCACTTCATCAACACAAAGCCACCCTTGTCTCGTGGCCTCGTGTGTTTGCATGCAGTCAACTACGGACGCGTCTCCTCCCCATCACGTCTTCACATGCCAGAGACCGAACAGTGAGTCTAGCTAACATCTACCTACTCGACTGCATTCAACTCCACATGATACAGCTCGACGATGTGCAAGCAAAACGTCCACGCGAGAATCAGTCATGACTAATCAGGTAGTGGGAAGAGGACGCCAATTGTCTTCTTGCAGATCAGTGGCATGCAACACCCCACACTTTCCTCATCGCTTCGACTCTCTGCCGCATGAAGACTTACACTTTGCTTTCGATAAGACATGGGACGAGGGAGGAAGGAGGGAGGGAGTGAGGGAGGATGGGTGGGGGATGGACACTGTCACACATCATCATCTGTCTCCTGTCCCTAACCCTCGACACTCTTCTTACATTTCTCCAACTGCTGAATATCATTGCCTTCCCTCCATCATGCACTCAATCCACTTACTACTTGGACAACCGAATCGCAATAGGGACGAGAGTGCCACCAACTCACCTTTTCCACACTCTTAAACACACAACTTGTTGTGAAAGGATAATTTGCAGTCGATTTGTCTCATTGGGAAGACAAGAGGTTGTATGATGGGCATTCAATCAAAGAATGAGACACTTGAGGCATCCTTCTGCAGTTACATAGCATTCATCGTAAGAACTCCATGAGCTTATCTGGTTTTCGTGCATACTCACGATAACTTACGCCTCATGCATAAGAATTACCAGTAGGACGTAATGGTTTGCTGCCACAGTTCGCATGGCGGGAGGATAGACTTGTTGGAGCCTCATGTCTGTACCACTGAGTTGTCTTGGACTGCTTCTGCGAAACCCTACCACCATACTACCATCGGTTGCTGACCCACAATGGGAGAAACAAAAGCCAAAGGCGTTAAAATGAACACCTAATGCGCTGAATGAGAGATAAAGCGAAAGTGAAAGTAAGACTCTGTAAAGTACATTTATTGTGTCAAGGCACTCCAAGGACGAAATTCGTTTAGACCTTTAGACGATGTATTACTGAATCGTTTAGCTGCAATACTCCTTCTTTAAAAAATACCTACCTCTAAGTGTGTTGGTATTTTTAACACACCTTTTCATGCGCCTATGTTCTTTATGGTGCGGTTTTTTAAGTGTGATAATTGCGATACTTATTGAGTGAGTGAGATCATTCCTGTAGGTGGAAACAAATACGGATTCGAATGGCAGAAGGTGCATTACGAGATTATATTTTAACTATATACTCCAAAGCCTAATTCACTAAGTCAAAATTATCGCCAGAAAGGCATGTAACACAGCTTGTAAACACATTTTTTTTTCAATTCTGCATAAATTATGATGTGTTTTACGCTGTGGGAAAAAAAATCGCTCGTAAAAATCAAAATGCCCCACTGAGATATCAAATAATAAGTGGTATTTATGTTTAAGTAAAAACCAAAAATAAATGACTGGAGGAGTTCATCATTCTGCAATTCACTTAGTTCAGGTAGACATCACAAAGAGCTTTGGAGCTTCAAGTCACAATGTTTCATGGAAATTGTAAGCTCCGTCTAAACAAACCCCAAGTGGCTGCATTATTGCCAATTTCAGTCTTAGCGTTTGTGTGGAAAGGCCTTTGTTTATGATTTTGAATAGCAGAAGGTAGAACCAACTCTTATTTTAACCTCATTCCAATAATGGGAAATAAATGAATAAATAATGCTACCCACCTCAATAATGAGGTGTTTTCCACAAATCCATTTACAAGCACACAATGAATCAGCCAATTAGCTTTCGACAAGTAAAATTGGGTGTCACTTTATGACATTACAGGTGACATCGACATCATTTTTGAGTGTACAGCACTCAGTTCAACATCAGGCAATTCCATTTCAAATTCTCATTAAACCCAGCTAATTGGCTTTGGAGAAGTAACAAAGAAACCTGAATAGCGAAAGTACAAAAAAATCCTGTGTGGACGGCCATACCCTGTTTCGCTTATACGCAAAATCCTCATAAAGGACGAAAATTGTGCTGAGAAAGGAAGCAATTAATCAGAGAGAAGCGAAACACGTAAGAGATTACACCATTCACATAAAGCATCGAAAACGGAGTGAAAATAGCGTTAAAAAGCTCATCGACAAATCAGCTTTTAAGAATGAGTTACATATGGCAACATAAGACGATACCTTCTGAACAGGTGTGTTGGATTGTTTTTGCACTAGCGTGGAGTCCCCACGTGACCTCCGCCACCAGCGTCTCGGCTTTGCAGTCAAATCGAGCACCAGGTGACCCCTCTCCAGACAAAATGTGAGATCCAAAATTTGCGGTGGATTGCGCAAGGGGATTAAACCCGCACCGGGTCCCATAGTGATCACTCGATTGCATGCACGCACTCCACCCCGTGAGGTGAGGTGGCCTAGCAGAGCCTCCACGACCTCCCATGCTGTAGGCACGGGATAGAGGGTGGTCTCTTGGAGCATCTTTACTTGAACTGCCAACCAGCCATCGTAGGGGCTGCTGAGGCTTTGCGGTTGCCCAGGCAGTGCGTCACCACCGAAGCGGAGTGTGACGAGAAAGGCGGGGTGGTCGAGAGATGTATCGCTGCAGTCGCTGTTGGCGTCAGTGTCGTCCGAGTGGTCTTCCTCGATGTCATCGGGATCGAAGAAACTCACAGAGCCCACACCGAGCCACAAGCGGACCTCCACCGTGGTGATGTCTAAAAACAAAGGAGGCGATGTCCAGTTTAAAGGTATACTTGTTGAAACATCGAAGAAGAAGAAGATTGCGCAACCTGGGCAGGACCTTGGAGAAAGAAAGTAATCCAGTGGAAAGGATTTAATGATGACGTAGGCTCGTGACGTCGAAACATTTTCGGCATATCCAAGTCATTTTTTACATCCCAATACAGCTGGAGGGAAGATGAATGTGTAGTTTAAAATTGTAACAAACTTGTACAAAATCACTTCTGTGCTCCCATCCACTGTGTAACCCCAAATTTGACATCTGCGAGACCTTTGAGGATGTAGTAAAGTAAGATTTTGGAAAGGTACTTCATCAATCGTGTAGAGTCTAGCAATAATAAGTGATACGAGCATCGCATCGAAGGAGATCGGAAGAGCCTTTGTTAGCGAAAATGAAGTTAAAACGAATGCTAACCCTGTGCAATACACATGCTACACAATTTGAAATCCCGCTAGATATTGAGTCGGTCTTTTGGAGGAGTCAAAAGGGAACCGCAGCCTGACTCCTGATGAGATGTGATCTGGATTTATGGAAGGGTAAAGGCTTACCCCCATGAATAAAAGATAGTAATTTTAGTTAGTACTTTGTGTACCCATACCTTGAAAGGATAGAGCGACAATTAACGGACTCCATTGCGGACGCGTCTTCGGTCGAGTACAAGGTTAATTCGATTGACAGAATTTTGTCAGAAAAGATATGATCACCTGGATTTTAAAAACATAATGGTCATATCTCCTTGAGTATCTGATGCAACAAGAGTGTGTCCCAATTGCTTCTGGCCTTCTGGTTATTGGACAGAGTTATAAAGGCATATTACCAATATCAGGTTGAGAAAAAAATCGCGCAGTTTTCAGCATAACTCACTACAATGTTTTTGTTGGGGACGTGGACACTTGTATAATGCATGCAAATGGTCTTTACGAACAGACACACATCCCACTAATTCCAAATCCGCATAGCATACAATGTCGACCGAACCACAAGAATACGAATCAGGCTTGTCCGCTTTACGAAACAAGTATAATCAGGTTCCGTGAGCGCAAAAGTCAGTTGCCGTAGGCAGTACTGCAAGTTACTACCAAGACAAGGATTGGAAGAAAGTTGATTTTAGTGATGAAACATACAAAGACAGATACGGCATAATGAGAAAGGCATCCATTTCTGATAATTAAGAGTTGAGTTTCTATGCTCGAGACAATACATTATAAAAAACCATTTTTGTTTGTATTTAGCAGCGGCTCTTGTCTTCTGACGTTGGACGAACGAGCACGTCAGTGACTGTGTCCATGCGATACACTGATCACCACCCACCCCACACATCTACACCACTCTCACCACTTCATCAACACAAAGCCACCCTCGTCCCGTGACCTCGTGTGTTTGCATGCAGTTAACTGCGGACGCGCCTCCTCCCCATCACCTCTTCACATGCCAAGGACCGAACAGCGAGTCCAGCTAACATCTAACCACTCGACTGCATTCAACTCCACATGATACAGCTCGGCGATGTGCAAGCAAAACGTCCACGCGAGAATCAGTCATGACTAATCAGGTAGTGGGAAGAGGACGCCAATTGTCTTCTTGCAGATCAGTGGCATGCAACACCCCACATTTCCTCATCGCTTCGACTCTCTGCCGCATGAAGACTTGCACTTTGCTTTAGATAAGACAGGGGACAAGGAGGGAGGAAGGAGTAAAAGAGGGTGGGTGAGTGGGGGATGGACACTGTCACACATCATCATCTGTCTCCTGTCCCTAACCCTCGACACTCTTCTTACATTTCTCCAACTGCTGAATATCATCGCCTTCCCTCCATCATGCGCTCAATCCATTTAGTAGTCGAGTAACCGAATCGCGATAGGGACGAGAGTGCCACCAACTCACCTGTTCCACACTCTTAAACACACAACTTGTTGTGAAAGGATAATTCGCAGTCGATTTGTCTCATTGTGAAGACAATAAGTTGTATGATGGGCATTCAATCAAAGAATGAGACAGTTGAGGCATCCTCCTGCAGTTGCATAGCATTCATCATAAAAACTCCACGGGCTTACTTGGATTGCTTACACACTCACAATTCACAATATTTTGTCTGCGTTGAAGTTGTTTCAGTTTAAAAGCTACGCTGTTGTAAAAAAGACCACTAAATTTACAGGGCTTGCAGACTCCCGTTGGTCACTTAATTTAAGTTTTGATAATCGCGGGCATTCGGTGTTAACTACAGACTTCCACATCACTGCACAGAAGCGAGGTGTAATTCAAACCGATTCAACCATAACGACAGCGTAAACATGTTGCTGTTAAAAACGCCAACGAATGGGGGCCGTGATACAACTCACCAGCGTCGATAGACAGATTGTTAAAATCCAGCATGAGGCGTTGCACCTTCCAGGGAGGGAAATTGACACCCTGCTCCTCATCCATGACAGTGGTGGAGCGCTCCTCAGCTTCCTCGCTATTCACCACATCAATGCCAACCTCTTCGGGGACAATTTCATCGAATGAGTTGGTAAACACTTCGTTTAATGCTTCCTCATCGGGTAGGAGGATCTCAAAGGAATCGGAGTGCGCAATGGTGTTGGAGTCGTCGGGAGTGTAACCCTTTGGCGTGAAAGAAAAAACAAAAATTAAACAATATAGACGAATGAGAACTACTCGCTTGTAGAATAATAGTTTAAAAGCCTATTTTTTGTAAAATTGTGTGCTACGAAACTTGATATACTATCACTACTCAAGACGGTTAAGCTGCTGATAAGTGCAGAGATCATTTAGGCACGCCTGACAGCGGGAGGCACAATCATCCATTAGACTGTTGACAACTAGGCCCATTAAAAGTTTTTCTTAGTACCGATTATTCGAAGTGATTAATCATAAGTTAACAATGGCAGCGGTTTCGAGACGTAATAAACACTTGTTTGCATGATTTTAAGCCAGCACACATGATCTGAGGAGCAAGTCTGAGCTGCCTGCAAAGCAAGTGTTGTAAGTGGGAAATAAACGACCAAATCGTGTCTTCAAGAGTCAGCAAATACTTACATCACTGTCCAAAGATACAAACGAAGAAGCACTGTGTAGACCAGGAGTATTTTCTACATGTTTTGACCCCTCAACTTTCGGGAACTGGCCTGCCTGAGATACTTGTTCGAAGGTGGTGGCCGGTTCGGAAGCTGAGGAAGTCTTACTCCTACCACTGACTTCCGGAATTAGGGTCAGAGATTCCACTGTTCTCAAAGGTTTTGCCGCTTGCACCGAATCCACCTTCAGTGAGGACTCCAATGAAAGCGTGGAACCGAGAGTCCTCTCACCTCCCTCATAGCCTGCAGGAGGATCAATAAATCTCGACTCAACAGTACTTCCGATTTCCACTTGAACTCCGTGAGTTAATAGACACTTAGCAGTCATAACCCACTCGTGGAACCGCTTTACATCCCCATTCTCCTGCTGTTGCGCCATATTATCCATACAATCCAGCCCAATGCTGGCCTTGAGGCGAGCCAGTCGAAAAAAGAGACCGTAGAGGAAGACCAGATGATCTACTGCATCGGGCAAGCGAAGATGTTCCACTGAACGGAAGGTGAATACAGCACCGGAATGACCGATAGTAAAGTGTAAAGGTCTCGATTTGCTGGTAGAGTGGAGCGAAGTACTGCTGATGGGATAAACGGAGAGAGGATTGAGCGAGGAGTCGAGGTCAATGACAACACTGATAGGAGCGGGATAGGAGGGTGGAGAGGTCAAATGGCGACTCAAATCGGGACTCCAAGTGACTGAGTAACGAGGAGCGGATGGAGGACGATACCAGGGAGGCCAAGAGGGGATTAGCGCCCAACAAGTGAGAGGGGATGGATCGAGGAAAGCCTGACGGTAGGTCTTGAAGGATGGAGATGGAGTAGGATGTCGTCTAGCAGCCTCGCAGATTGTGAGAAACTCGGCCCACACACTGGGACAGTGAATGCACACTAGTAAACCTTTGAACTGGCCTTCTGAGTACTAGAAATGTGAATGAAAATGGGAGTAGAAGTAAAAAAAACGAGTCTTAAACCCAAATGCTTATAGTCTCCAACTCAGTGAGGCAATCTATTTCAGCGGAAAGTCAAGTGTTAACAGCCATCACTTCAATTCTATAAATGCATTTCTTATAAGGTACGTGATAAGCCACTGCGAAGTAGAGTCAAATTTCGATAAAGAAGATGGCTCCGAACAATGAGTTATCAGTGAATTCTAGGCAAGGCATCACGGAGCTTGAGTGATTCGAAATGCCCTGGAGATAAATGATTTGACGCTTAGACGATGCAGCTACTGGTTGACTAGCTCCAGCGGCTCTCCACATCAAAGTTTCCTTTGCATTAGGTAAATAGATCTGAGCTCTAACTGTTGCTTAACCTGCAGTAACTCAACACTTCAAAAAGAAAAAAAGGCATTTACAGTTAATCACACACACACACACACACACACACACACACACACACACACACACACAAAAGCATGACCTTGCAGTGATAAAGCTGTGAGCAGCTTAGAAGTACTGGAATAGTGGATGAATAATTTGGGAAATCAGTGGTACATTAATTTTTTTTAGCAAATGTTAGAGCACAGAAGTCGCCTCTAAGCACAGGTCCGTCAGTCAGCAATATGTAGCGCGTTTTTACCATGCATTTGGAGAGAGGTGGAGAACATATTAAACAAAGTCTTTGAATCTTATCACCTGTCATCCGTAAGTGGGACTCAGTTGTCTCTGTTCTACAACCTTTCCTTTACAGCTTATGCAAGTGCAGTGTGCGGTAATGACAAGTTACCTTCTATTCCAATCAAGAAGTGGGTTTCCCTGAGTGTGGTGTTTCATACTCTGAATAATTTATCATCTGATATCAACTGGGGTTTATATGCATAGCTTGGATCCTGTAAACCCCCAATATGGACTTCATTGCAGATGGCTTCACTGCCTAAGTGTATCGCCAAGCACAGAGGAGTACGGATACAGCCACTGGCTAGCACAGGCTACTCAAGTCACTCAGTCGTCACAGTCAAGTATGTCCATGCGGAATGATTGAACTTTGACCTGGAGTAATTATTATGTCACGTGATCTCAGTTAAGCAGAGGAGAGTAAACAGGGGAACAATTTTAGAACGTGCAGGAACTAGCCACGCGACTATGCATGAGGTTGTAGACATCCACAAAATCACCAGAATTGAGGCACTCATTTCAACCATGTTTGAGCAGTAAGCTCATATGGCGTACTGAACTTTCACTACAAGAAGTTAGCTTCTGAATCTGTAGCTTCAATCGACATTTCATAGAATGAAAATCTAGAGGAAGATGGCAGGGAGCACACTCAAGAGGAACAGTGTAGACGTCGGTTTTATAACACAGGCACGCAGGCAGTGTCATGCATTTTGCGAGGGTCCACAAGTTAGAACAAGTCATTGCATTGGGCTAATAACAAAAGTCGTAAACTTGTCCCATCACCCGAGTCATTATTTACTTGTCAAGAATGCTTCCCTTATAAACTGTGCACATTTGGAGAGGTAAAGGTAGATACCAAGCATTGAAACCCGCTAGATTAAAGTGTTTTGTTGATAAGACCATGATGCGACGAACCAAAGCGGATTTCACCATTTTCGGCTGATCGAATGGGGAAATTAACATCGCTTAGATTTAGCCAACGCTTTACAGGCATCCATTCTCGCATTTTCCTAGTACTTTTGCTGTATCCAGTCTATACATATCACACTGAACCGATTGGTGGGACACAGACAAATTCAAATCCTCATCGCAGTGTCAAATCCATGCTTAATGTTTGCCAAATACAAATTACTATTTAAAAGAATGTCCACAGTCAAAAAGGCGATTTCCCAGCAAAGGTAAGGTGGATAAACGTAGACACTTTCTGTCTAATTTAAGTCCGAATCAAGAGTGTCTACATCCATTAATTAAACTTCCATTAGCAAATTACCTCCCATCTTCGCATCAGCCTACGTCTTTCTGTTAAGCTTGAAATTGCGTTTCAAAACGGAGCTACCCAACCAATCCCATTGACATTTATCCTGTGGTATTTTGACCTGTTCGCGCTACCAGCATTGCATTAGGGTAAATGGAATGTCAGAGCGGCATAAACTCCCCAGCTTGAACACAACGTAGTTAGGAGCATACCGGGGAGGAAAGTTTCAGCTCGGTGAATCGCCTGAACTGAGGCAGATCGGGGGGTGTGTGCTCACGATTCCAAATTGGTGGGGGTTTCAACTGCTTCTCCAATTTGTCCAAGCAATCCACCAAAGTCTTGGTCATGGGGATGGTAAGCGGTTTGGGAATAGTTTGCAGAATTACTGTGTCGACCTGTATGGGGAGAGGAGAGGTGGAAGGTGAAATGTTAAGCTTTCCATGGTCTTAAAATAAATAAGCAGATAAACTTTCATGAAAATAGATATTCAAGCGGCATAGGTTTAAAGCCAGACGCTTTGGATGCGAGTAGTCGTGAGTGGGAGGGAAGATCTTCCCATTCCAATGGGCATTCAACACAGCTTACCTAGAGCTCTTAATGCTAAGTAAAATCAGTTCACATTTAGTGACCGTTGAAACACACAGCGCTTATAATCACCTCAGGGCGTAAGGACACTCATCCCAAACGCTGATAAATGACGGCCCCACGTAGACCGGAGTCATAGAGATGGTTTGAAGGTTTGACACTCAAGCACAATGCAGCAATCAAATAAGCTGCGATTAAGAAGCACGCCAAATGACTAAACATGAGTGAAAAAAGATTTCTTGGGTCGTGTCAATACCACTGCCAACTATTATTCCACTACAGCAGTAATAAACAAATTAACCCACCTAAGATTACAAGATGTTTATGTGGTCTTTTTGACCGGAGAATGGCATACGTAGGCGTCATTTAAGGTGTTCAAATGCATTATTACAATCGTTCGCTCCACATGGGTTGCAAATGTCAACGATCATACCACCTATGCCTCCAGCCAACTAACGGCCTCAGGAACAACCCGCTTATTAGTAGACGAAGCTTTAAAGGCTAATGAAGCAGTTTCTGATCTTCCATCAGTGAATGGATAGCTAGTGGATTTGCGTTGCCCTTTTGACACAAGTACTTAGTGTGGAGGCATTGAGACCTCCATTTTGTGTTAGGTATTGTACCATTACAGGATCTTGATCATCATCTCCAAAATTAATTCAAATTTGATGTGGAGTAGATCAGCCATGGTAGAATAAACGCAACCAACCATCACCTATCAAAAAGCGACTGAGTGCCGCCTTCAAATTAGTGGGCTTAAAGGATGGAGACATGAGCTATAAGAAATGATCAAATGATAGTCATGACTTCCAACAGCGCCCTCAATTTATTCGAGTTTCACTAAAAATAACAGGCATACCTCTGAACCCCATAAAATACTTTAAAGTAAATGATTTGAAGCAATAAATGGTAAAAAAAAATCCAACCTGAACAACCAAGGCAGATGGACCCGTCCAAGGGTAGTCGAAACCATTGTCAGAACTGGGTGGTGGAGGATGAAGCGGAAAGATGACCTAAATGAATTATTAAACACCGCATTTCATAAGCAAAACGCAAATAAAGTTAGTTAAAAGCGCTCCAGTCTTTGCAAGTTTTTAATGACCTACCAAACAGGTCCAAACAGGTAATCTTATGAGGCACACAGTAAGAATTTGTCGACTCCTCACAACAAACAACATGAATCAAATGGCAACACTGATTTCCTTCTTCCCCACCAAAAATCTCTTGTGAGGAGGCCTCACACAGCCAAAGTAGAAGACTAGACTATTTTACATGCAAAAAATGAGGCAATGGCTTTATTTTGATAAATAATAACAACTAGAGTGCCTGTGTAGTGTAGATGGGTTGGAAAAAATGAGGCGATGGAATAATCTTCCAAGTCACACCAGAGACTAATTTGCAGTTCACACGATGGTCGGTTTCTTACAGTACTGTGCGGTTTGCGTGGTGATATGTTTTAAAATAAGCGTCTTTGCGGAACCTTTTTAATAAACCTGATACACAGCAGTCTCTAGCATTCCCTCAAAAGAATCAAAGAAGGCAAACAAGGAGTCTGGATGTTCAAAAAGTTGTTCGAATTGATGCCTCGTGAAAAAAAAAAGCCGAAATTACACTTCGCAATTATCAGAGCAAAGCAGCATTGATGATTTGCTTCAGATAAATTGTGATGGTACTGAGTCATGGTGGATGATCGAGATAGCAAGAGATTTAATGGAGTTTTTAGGCATTTAAAGTTAATAAAAAGTTTATTTCACCCAGAATCAGTAAACCCACCCTTGGCATGAGAGCCTCCGCGCGACAGAAGAGTGGAATCGATGTCTTCTGCTCAACGGACTCCTCGGATTCCCCGAAGAGGGAGTTCTTAAAGCGGCATGTACGCCAACCAGTTAGTTGGAGGGCATCAATAACAGAGACTGACAAACAAAAAAGGGCTACAGCAGATAATGAGGCTCTCAGCTTCTACAGATAAATATTACACTTCAGCACAAGGAATTTCATTTCCAATTTCAATAATTGAACAAGTGGTATAATACAAACTCACTAAATTTGTCGTCAGACTGAGAAAAAAGGCATTGAGCCAAATCACTGTGTCAACGTCAAACTTCAAATGCAACGGATTGACTTGGGCGTACAATATAATCGGTAAGGCTAGAAAACGCAAAAACAATACAGACGCATGAAAGGAGTCGGTCATGTTTACAAAGTTAAGTATAAACATTTTGCAAACTTCTACACATACCTACAGTTCATGCTGGCTAATAAAGATGACTAGCATAAGCTGCTTGGGCTATTTAACACGTTCGACACCAGCCCATATACTTAATTGGACTAGCGTCACATCGTTCAGCATTTACGAATGTAAATATTGCAAATGGCTAGAAGACCCCAACATACACCTCGGTGTTTTGATCTCAGCTGTGATTTGGAGCAACCGATTGTCATAAGGCATACTTGTAGAAAATATAGATGCTAAGAATGAAATATAGCAGAATTTAATGAGAACAATCAATCTTTACAAGCCAATGATTGCAAGAGAACCGATGGCCGTGAAGCCGGAAGTCCCTTTGTTCCCTCAACAACTAGATCACTTACCTGCATTGGTGGTACCATACGCGAAGCACTGAGTCAAGTCAACCAAAATTAGGTTCGACTTCACTGGCAGCTTGTGCATTTCCGTATCGGAGGCAAAGAGGGTGTTGGAAGTGAGACTGCGCTGCTCTCCATCAAAGGCCTCGATAATGGTGCGCCTCTTGTAGGCCCGAGCAATTCCAACCGGCAGAGGCCAACGCTCCTCCTCCCGCTCATTTTCCAGCATCACGCAGGTGGCGGTGATGTCCTGCAAACGGAAGACAACCACCGATTCGTAGAATTCCATCTGGGGCGACTTGATGCAACGATTGATAGCGCAGTCAGGATCGCTGTTGGGTTTTAGGGACTGTAGCCACTGGGTACGGGCGTGGTTGATCTCACCGTAGTTGCTCCATTCTGTCCGAGGGGCCGCTATAGTGAAAGCGAAGCATAATTGTTGCCTACCAGCCTCGAAGAAAAGTTTACCACCGATCAATTTTCTCAATCATTTCGGATTACATACCAAATAATGGTAGCCACTGCTGAAGAAGGAAAGCTAAAAAGTAGTGTATTTGACGACAGAGGAGAGTAATCATTTGAGTCTGAGTGTGTAGGTAACTATACCGAGATCTCAAACATGAAAGTATGGATACTCGGCACCATACTTTCATTGCACCAAGGGTGTATAAGTGATCCGTCATATGCCAATCTGTCGTGAATACGTATTTACCTAAGAGGATGAAGATCTCTTCTGTAAAAATCGTTAGTGAGTTGATCGAGAACGTCAAAAATGAACACAATGGTGTAGGAAATGTTGGCAGTAGTCATGACTACAATGAGTATAGAAAGAGTTCAATGTCTAATTCAATCGGGGGGAAGAAAAAACGAAAAACGATCACAAAATTGCGGAAAAGCTGGCAATAGTAATAGGCAACTCTGTGCTAAGTTTAATGAAGTGTGCCTCAAGTGGGTGTCTAGACAACAAGCAGTGATGGAGACTCATGAACGCTTAAGACTTTTGTTTTCGACACTACCAATTGTCACTAAGACGAGTGCAAGTTTTTTTATTGGAAGTGGTTTAAAAAAAAAAGACGCTGTGGGGACTCGCAGACACGTTGGCTTAACCTCTCTCCTGATGTTCAAAAGATATTTGTTTTTCACTCAAATTTTTGTAATTTCTTTGAACAAAGGTTGGTGTGTGAATTGCATGGAGGTGAGAAAATTGAACCGTCCATGGGTGGACCAAAGAGTAAAAAAAAGGCCAATCCAGTGCGACGAACAGAAAAGTGTAACAAGAAGGAAACAAAGGGTAATTCTGGCAACTAGTTTTAAGAAAGGACAAGCAGAAGGTTGAAAATCATATGAGAGTGCCTGACAGATAGCCAAGAAGCTGACGAATGAATGCTAATGTAACCACCCAGACATACAGTTCCGACACAGCTTCTTATCATCGGGGAAACTGAGTCGCGGACTGGGGCTACGTTCGAGGGGCGTATTCAAGTGAAATGCGTAAATCGGCCTAACGGTACCGGCTTTGACTATTAATACGTAAAAATAGAGAAATTTAAAAGTAACAACCACTTGTTCCCAAGCAAATGACCGACCTAGATCGCAAACATCCCAAGGCAAAAACGGGGTAATGAGTAGAGAAACGATTAGTGTAATGAGCTTAGGCCAAATTCAGAGCAAAGTCTAGATCACCACCAACCTTGCCCCACCCGATCCCACAAAAGAGATTGGAGTCTCGTAAAAACAAGTAGGATAGGACTTACGATCCAGATATGGATGGCAATAAATGAGGAAAGGAATGACAATAGGTGAGATTAAGAGGGTATTTTGAAGTTCCAAATATTCCGCCTCTATGCTGATTGAGTAAACTTTCGCCCATGTCACCTAGTTTACTGAGTTTTTGCCCCTTTGTGTGAATCTAAACGTAACTCCAGGGTGTTTCTGCTAAGCACAAGACAATCCATAGAATCCACGACGGGATAGCACTACAGTAGCTTACTTTTCTATGTAAAAATGAAAAATTTGATCAGAATAGTAAGTTATGATGGCAAGTAAGTCTAAGTAAATACTTTACTGATGCAGTAGGAAAACCCGACAGATCCCAAGATCATTGAGGTGCATTTTTTAACAATGGCTGAATGCTACCGAATTATGCGTTTTAACGTCGGTCACAAGGTGTTACTTATGCTAGTACTGCCAGACCTAAGCTGACCAAATCGGCGTGTGTACACGATCACATGAGAAGGGACTTACTTCTTGGGTGAGCTGGATAGTGATCAAAAGTGAGGTTTTTCAGGGTCATCCGAACCGATCCACCACTGGCTAGTTGAGTGCTCACCGAGGATGCTAAAGCGGTGAATTGAGAAGGACAATTTCTAAAGTCACACATGAGAAATGAGTCCCACTATTCTAGTAATGAAATTGACAATAGCCAAAAAACAATTGAAATACTGTGTTGGTAGTTGATCAATGAGTAAATATTCACCATACTGTTAATTAGTAACAGGCAAATTTTTAAAATTTTAGTGGGATGAAATGTGTCAATGTGTCGAAAACTTGAATGCCCACAAATCCTAAATACATGACCTGACTGCAGTGTCGGAAAAACATTGCGCGTTCATAGAGGGAATGAGCCTATAAAAACTGCGATGAGTTCAAATAACTCCATCAATGTATGTGACATTAGTGTGAAGAGAGCAGCACCAAATCACGTATCAATGAACCGAATCCAAACGCAAACGATTGGAACGAAAACAATTATTGTTTTTCAAAAACTTACTACGAAGGGCATCTTCACAGAAGTGAGTTTCAATAAGACTAGCGTGGAGATGAAAGGAATCCTCCTTTACATCGTAAAATTCAAAGAATTGGATAAGTCGGGGATCGGTTGCGCGATTAATCACGGGCTGTCCTTGAGACGAGCCCCTGGGGAGCATGCCCGTGGGACCACCAGGGCCAGGCGTTGGCTAAAACAAGGAATTTTTTAAGGAAAAATCAACTTTTCAAGAATATGTAACACTTGGAAAACATTTTGAAGCAAGGCCAGTTGACCGGGTCAAAACATTAAAGAAACGTATGGGAATCAGAAAATCGGCAAAACAAAAAAGTCACTACCTTGTTTTTGTCTGATCCATGTCTTCCCGCCAACTCAGCTGACTGTTGCATGGAGTTTTTAATGGATTTAAGGAAAACAATAGCTGCTTCTAACTGGGAAACTGTGAGGACCCACAGAAGACTTTCCACCAGCAAAACCATCTTTCCGCATACAAACGAAGAATCTAAACAAACAGTTCGTGTACTGAATTGTCACTACGAAGAATTCAAAACGGTGGAAACTGGGCAAAAGAACACAATACCTGAAAGCCGCTTTTTTAAAGTAACCCGAAGATGTGCTCGATTGGTGATGACCTTGACAGGTGTCATGCGGTCATCTAAACCATCGGCCTCGAAACGAGTGCTCTCCCAGGAGACTTCTTTGAAAATTAAAATGCTATTTCTTTCCGGTAGGGGAAGAAATGCAAAATTCAGTGGCCCTGACTCCCAATTGGGTTTCTTACTTGATATGGAAATGTGGGAAAGCTGTAATCAACAAAATAAAACTTCAAAAGTTTTTAGAACAATACATGAAAGCAGCATCAAAGTGTTTCCAACCAAGCACATCAAGCTACACTAACCCTAATCTAGTCGACTCCCGGTACGCATTATATTCATTAATCTTAAGGCTACTTTTTGAGTAAAAATTATCAATAAAGTAATTCACGAGGTCGAACATACATTGGCGGCGGCTTTGAAAAGTCCCGATTTTAGCTCAACATCTAGTTCATGAATACGAATCGAAATTCCATCAATAACGCGCTCAACCATGCCATAACGCCCGGATGATGCACTAAGAGCAATAAAATGAATGTATGTGATACCGGTAGCTGGAAACGGAATCACCGTTAGACATTTGATTAGCTTTTTCTAGGGCTTCAATTTTCACTGTTACACTATCAACAATCTTAAAACTTGTATTATGTGAGAAATGTTAAACCATAACGATGGGACGGGAACGGAGATTTGTCCAGGGGATCTGCACAGAGAACAAATGAACCAATTATACATTATTTACCTTCATGTATATATGGGCGCAGACCGCGCTTTTTATCCGGAGCCATTTGGGGAAATCGAGAAGTTCCATTAAAACATCTTCGTTCAGCTCTAGATTCTCCATGCTCAATTCGCCCCTTAATGCGCTCAGCCTGATCTGGTCAGGATCAACATTTTTCGCAAATCTAAGCGTAAAATAAAGACTTCGTGCATACATAGACAAAGGTTTTAGGATTTGCTGTTTGATAAGGGACGGCATTGTACAAAAGAAACAGCCGCAACCAATGCCAACCAAACTAGGTACACTTGTCACGAATTAGCCAATTGAGTCAAAAGTGCAGCAATGGTATAATCAAGGCCAAACGGTGTAAATTAACCTCATTTTTGAGTGATAATTTAGAATCAAAAATTTTCAGTTTATTACACCATGTGCGAAGCCGTAATTTGCCTAAACAGATGTCAGACTTGTTTTGCAACCAGCTGCAAGAGCGATAATGGCACCATGCATTTTAGCTAAAACGTGCGCGAATTCTGCCTTAATAGCAAGTCTAAGACCTATAAATCTAAACTATTGACTATGCTGATTTTACACTCAAAACAAAAGTTATGCCGAAGCGTACGTATATGTGTAGATTGATAACCCATTAATCAAATTTGAGCATTGCACAATTTTTATTACTTGCCTGTGTTTGCAGCTAAAATATATCTGTTACTTGTTTAAATAAAGATTTTTTATTTTCGTTCAGAATCTTAAATGTATCATGATGATAAGCTTAATTTTTTTGTTTTAACTGTTATCCAGTTAGCCCGCTATAGTGAGATTTGCGAGGCTTGCGTTGAGTGTGGTTTCTTCGTGTTTCTTTTCTTTTTTACTCTCATTTTATCAAATTTCCTCCCATTTGTATGTGTTTTTGAATTGTGATAATATGTTTTGCTAAGTTTATTGCTTCGCGGACTTTTTCATCTTTTTCTGACCATTTGGCTCCTTTGCTGCTCTAATCAACTTCATCGTTTTCATTGCTTGCCTCTTGGATGGGTTCGTTATTGTTTCAGGGGGTTTTTTCATGGTGTTTGAATGTACTTTTTTACGAAATTTAGTTTGCTTTACTGTACTTTAGTGTAGTGTTCTCCACTGTATGCGCTATTTACGGGTGCGGCAAATTCTGTCGCCCCCAAATTCTCTGCCATGTTTCAGTACTTGTGAGCGCTTTGGCCTCTTTGTAAATCCATTGTATGAGGGCTTTTAATGTCACTTTGTAAGCGGTGTTTTATCCTGTCGTCAGTCTTTTCATCAACTTTCGATGCAGCACTAGTGATTTACATCAGTGTATTGGCCTTCAGGTTCCTTGATGCGGAGTCTAGGTAACTCTTCCGCCGCAAGTTTGCAGAATGGCATGAGTAGCAGCTTAATTGATGAATTTAATACGATTGAATCTGCTATCGATGCGGAAATTGACGAAGCCCCGCTTGAGTTCTCTCTCTATTCCCAAGGTCCTGCCGCGGTATGTCAAAATGTGCATCTTTTTAGTGAATCAGTCGTTACTTGTTACTGTTTTACCGCACTTTATTGTTTCTTTTTTTATGGGATATTAATGCTTTTTAATGTACACTGTTCCTCAGTCGAAAATGCTATTCTTTGTCGTTTTGGATGTTGTCTGCCATTCTGACATAACCCTGAGTTTTAGTTAGCCTCAGGCAATTGGGTCGACAAAAGATATGACTGTTCACTACTGTACCTGTCAGTAGACATTTTCAGTAGTGAGTCCTAGCCTTGGAACCACATCCAACAGTCTCTTTTTAAAGTAATTGATTTGTTCTTCAAGTCATATCGACTCAAAATCGTCTACGCTGTCAAATTCCCCGTTACGTTTCCAACCCAAATGAGCATATGCACAGAATGGTCTTTTTCTCTTTCAGAGACTTGAATCTGACTCGATTGACACATCGGGTCCTCTCAACGCTCATCCCTTGTCCATTGAAGACCCTATCGTAACTTACGACTCGGTTGTCACTCAGATGATAACTAATGGTGTGGAGTGGATTCCTCCCGACCAAATAGCCAAAGGATTCTCTGAAGTGCTCTCAATTCATCCCGATCCAGCTCAGTCGCAGAATATCGACGGGTCTGACGACGTGAGTAGCATGTTTGTAAAACCCAATGCCGTAGTTTTTCTGGCGTATTCTTATGGATGTATTGTACTGGTATTCCCAGTAATTCTTTCCAGTTAAAACCCTTAGATATCTAGCCACCAAAAACGTTTTCCTTAAAACGCTCTTTTTAATTGACTTCGGTCGGTACTTAAGACAGCATTCCCAACCCAACTCCTTACGATTCCCAAACTCATGACATAATTAAGTGCATTTATTGATGTGCTCTTCATTCGTTTTAGATTTCAAACGTTATAACTTTTGAGTTTATCAAAAATTTATTATAAATCTTCACAAACACTTGTTGTCAGATGATTGCCTGTTTTGGGGTATTCCCTTGGCACTGGAATGATTGAGTGACCCCAAATGCACAATTAATGCATTTGAGGTGTAAATAGGGCCAAACCACCTTTGCATAAACAAGATTTATCCATCTACTCCACCGTTTTAATGAACTCTGTGGACTGCTACAAATTGGAATGGGACGATTATTGCAGATGAAGCACTATTTTATCAATGAGCTGGGAGCTCGACCGACGTTCAATAGAGAAATTAGGTGTGGCTCGTCGCTGCTTGCTCACTCTGTCGTATAGCGCTTTCAAGCAATGAGTGTGTGCCACGTCATTCTACTGCTCATCTGCTCATATATGGGCGGTTCCGCACGAGGATGGATTGCCTCTGAGAATCTTTGCTGGCCATTCTGATGCGTTAATTATGATTTTAATCCAATAATATGGGTGGCCGTGCTGGTGCCGTTACACCGCCTCTAATATGAATTCTAATTACTTTCGTATTGTAAAATCGAGGGGTCTGGTGTGTAAGGCGTGGACGCAGTAGTGAAGTGTAAAATGTCAAATTGAGTTTGGAAATTTGATTTATACGCCTACTAATCCATGCGAAGTGTTGCACTTGACTATGTTCGAAAGCCTGTCGCGTTTCGCTTGCATTAACTAGGGATGTGCGTCGAGGGTGTCGTCACATCATATGCTGGATCGGGTTTCTCATCTTACTCTTCCTGTTTCAGTTTATTCGCTTTTATTTCCACAATCCTCTTTTGTTTGCTGTTGTCGCTCGGCCACTACTTGCTTTTGGAGACATGTGGCCCATGTAAACACGCCTTATTTTTTTTTTTTTTACTGTCTTATGCTGAAAGCCATTGTAATGAGTTCCCCTTCTTTCCTCATCAAGGTCACTACACCAACGAAAGTTCAATCGGAGGTCACTGTCAATAATGGCTGCCGGGCTTCCTGTCCCGCAAAGCCGTCAGAGCTCTCCAATAAGTGAGTTCCAACTCTTACATTCCGCTTTCAAATTTAGTTTGGGCTCAGCTAAGCGATGTGTGCATCGGAGCACCGTTATTTCTCTTAAAAAGGGACTTGTCTGGTTTGTGTATTTTTGAGATGCGCATTTATGTCCATCTGTGTGCTTGCGAAGAGTGGGTCAACTACTCTCCCTTTGCACACAAATCGAATCGCGATGTGTGTCAACCTATTTTGTTAGCGTTCTGTGTCGAGTTTTGGGCAACCTTAATTATTCACCATCACGTTCCAGTGGTGGGACCAAATTCAATCTGCCACTTGGAAATACCTCTCCCATTATTATCGCTGTTTGTATGCATTCATTACCCTTTTCAAGGGTGAGTAATGTTGACTTCGAAAAACGAGTTGTATCTCGTATATTAGTCCGTTGTATCAGGTGAGTGTTGTTCAATACGACGTTTTCCTCCGTCACCGGTGATTAGTTGATTCACCGTGCTAGTTAATGAATCGGAAATGTTAGTCCAGAAAGTGGGGACTGGGTGTCATGACATCCCTCTCAATCCTTCGAGTTGACTGTTATCCTGTTTACAAAAACGCCTCAACCACGGGCTGCATTGAAAGCCGAATATCTAGGTTTCATGTTTCAGATTCTGAAGCGTCTTGACAGAAGATTTTGAGGGAGTTTATACTCTGCGTTTATTGAACCACTACCCTTTGGTTGTGCCGAATCCTGCTTTCGTGAACCGTCAACCTGATTCCGCTTGCGATAACTCCAGTCATGCTATCTGTCCCAGGTCATCGATCACTGACTGATAAGTGGAAACGTCTGAGCCCTCTCTTGAGGCTTTGCAGCAAAGTGGTGTTATATTTTTCGCCGTGAATCATCATGTAACTGGCCCAAAAGTGAACAGAATTGATACGTAGTCGTGACTCACACACTATTTACAGCATTACCTTCTTCACCCTAATCTATCTTTCGCACCGCAGTGTGGAATGGCTTGGAGGGGAGGGAACGTCAACTTATTTTGTTGCCATGGTGTATGCACACACACACACACACACACACACACACACACACACACACACACACACACACGAGTGCTTGAAGGGCAACGTTTTGCCCATGAAAAGGGCGTAGTTTGTTGTTTTTGCCGTGCAACGACTTCGTGTTGCTCGTAAATGTTACCCATCTCCCAATGTCCGCAATCGTGTATTTCCCTGCGGTTAGTCATCGGCATAGTTGCACGTGTATGTGTAGATGTGCATACTGAAAAGTAAAGGCTGACATTGAATAATCGGTTGCATTTTTACTGGTTTGAATGACTTTTTCCCAACCAATATACAGTGAAACAACACCAACTTGACTACTGATCCTGGGTAGGTGGCATTTCGTTTTCTGAGCATTTACAGTATGCGTAAGCACCCTCGCAATTATTAACCGCTGTTTATGCTCTACACTCAAGGGTGAAACATAAGTTGGTTTTTTATTAACTTGACACGTAATTGGCCTGTCTTTAACCTCCTCCCTATGGCATCTCATGATTTCGCCGACCCCTAAACTCTGCATTAACGTGACTTGATGCAAAGAAGGCACTCAAATAAGCACGACCTTGTTTTACTTTTTTTCCTATTAGAATGGCTTTCGTCCAACACCCAAGCACTGATGTCAATGATTTGAGTGTTTCAGAGAACGTCTCCAAACTGCGGGAGCTCCAGTTTCAACTGAATCAAGTAAGGTTTTCTTTTAGCGTCTATCGCCTTTTTGATGATCATATTTCCCTTTGGTGAAACTCTTTTCATCGCCTCATCTGTGTTTGGAGTTTTTCTTCTAGCATGACCCGCATGTTGTGGCTACTTCGTGGTCGCTAATGTTTAAGCGTGATCTTTCCATGTGATATACTGAAAAACTTATCTTGCACTTCCTCCCTAATGCTCCTAATGAAGCACAATCATCGAAATAACGCATTATTTTGATATGGTCTAAGGCTGAGAGAAATGAGTGCTTAATAAGTTATTGCTGCTTATGTAACGTCTCAAATACTTCAAAACAAAATCGTGGTTTATGCAATACTCTATTGAGTTTCACTATCACTTTTGTTCCATTCGACTCGTTGCTGCTGCTAGCAAAACACTACTTCTTCGGTACTTCCAATGTGTGGGTCATACCGCCCTTATTTGTAAATACCAGTAAATTTCTTCTCTCAAAGACGCCTTAAATGTGTCACTTCAACACATTTAGATCATGAGGGTTGAGTTATCATAAAAGTTCATCTCATCCACTTCTCCATCATGCGGGCAACACAAAGCAAGTGGATTCTTGTGGTCTCTTTCGTGCATTCATCTCGGCCTCGGTGTCAGAATGTTGCCTGTTATTATTAATCGTAAATTCTTATGGTAAAAACAGGGGCAATATGATAATTAAATGCATACTGTCAGCTTGTCAAACAATACCCGACTGTCGTAAATGCCTAGAAGCTGGGAAAAGGGGGCACAGCACTCACACTAGCTTTCGATGTTCTTGTTACGGTTTCATTAAACACTTATAACCCTTTTGCTGATTCTCTCCTGAAGCATGTGTGCCAAATGCAACCCAAAAGGAGTGCACCTTTGGGAGTCGAGGAGTTTTAGTTAAAAAAAAAGTAGGTGACGCCTTGACAGTTGTTGGCCTTTTCACAAACCCCACGACTGATTCATCCACAGCGCACTGGTTCTTGTAATTCATATTTTCCCCTCACAGTCATACAACTATCCCGCAAGTCACGTAAGAAATGAATTTGCTATTCACACTGTGCTAAGGCTGGTTTTTATCCTCGTTTTTATCGAGCTAATGGGCCTTTATTTGCTACCGAAGTGAGTTTATGTGGATATGTTGATTTTCCCAACTTTTTATGCACAAATTTCATGCATTACTGCGCCAATATAGTTGAGTGGTTTTTAAAAAAAGTGTGTAATGTATGCCTTGTGGAATGTTTGGACTTTGTTCTTTGTGTAAGGCTTAATAATAAAAGTCTAGCAGTTGCGTAGGGAGGGAGTTTAACATTGTATCCCTTGAATTCCCTGTCATCACATTCTCTACTTCACGCTCCTTTTCCAATGGGATGCAGTTCCGCTTTCTCTACTATTTTCGTTTCTTAAGGTCAAGAAAAATATAGCTTTGGTCGCCCTCGTTTCGATGTCACTTATCTCCCAACCGCCCACTTTGTGCATGCCTGTCCAGGGTCGAAAAAGCTGGCAGTCACTTATTGCCGCCTGTGAATGCGTGTGGATGGGGTCATTCACTTGGTATTTCCCTCGACTACATTTAAGGTGTAAACTCATTAAATCATCGGATTATGCTATGATAACCAGTGGTAGTAGCACGTAATTCTCCACCGGCAAGTGTAAAGGGCTTCCTAGATGTGATATCTTTATCTTAAGTGAATCATAACCAGGCTCTGGCAATGTACTTGAGCCGCACCTGGCCTTTCCAAATAGCAGGCTACATATTTGCTGCCAAACTAGCTTCTCCACCTTTGAAACCGAGAATAGCTTAGTTCGAATAGCAGACGAGCTCCAACCCCATCCACTAGGTGCAACAGCTGAAACAGCGCAGACCACAATAGGAAGAGCTGGTGTGGGCAAGCGCATAGCTAGTGCAAATCCATTTAGGCTGAGAAGTCGTCGTGGCAAACTGTGCCCAAACTTCACGGATCCTTTCACCCAAACGTCCCGTTCCAATTAATTTACCGTCGTCGGCTTTTCTGGAACATGCAAGGAGCCCTAAATGATGTTTGAACGCTTAATAGCATCTTCTGGTATCATTCGAGTCGTTAGTAGGATTTTCTTTCTGTGAGCAGCACTAGAATCTATCCAAAACACTCGACACTTGAATTACGGCAATAAACGTATTTAATACGTTGTGACCACGAAAGATGCTCATAATCTTTGAATGCGCTATAGCATGTGCTTTTGCTACATGTGAACAAGATTAGGCCGGTCACTACTTCCAGCAAAGTGGTGCCACATTTTTTGATACTGACTGAACAGCGCCTCACTACACCATATGTAAATGTTCCCATTGTAGGAGAAGGCGACACGTAAACACCAGGAGGACTACATCCAGCAATTACAGCGTTACTATGACAATCTCCTGGCCAAGCATGCGGCCGCTGAAATGACCATTGATCATCTGCGTTTTCGAGCCAAAGTCGGTTGCGACGACTCGGCACCAATACCAGCTCCACCTACTACTCCCGGTAACTCTTCATTCAACACCCTTCGTGGCCGAAAACTCACCTCTGCTTCTCTGGATTGCTGTGTCCCGGCAGCCCTGTCTAGAAAGCCGCATCAAACTCGCGTCTCTGGCTCCGTCACGAGCTTCCGCGACAAATCAATCCCGACACGGTCACAAGGCTCTCTGAACTCTAACCAGAGGGTTAGCATACAACCTCAGGTTCATCTCATGCCTCTCTCCTCTTCGAACAATCATTCAGAGTAAGCAGGCTAATTCTCCTTACCGTTTGGGGTTTGGCTGCGCAGTGTACTGACCTGACCTCAGTGCCAGCATGAGTCAATAACGTGTGAAATTAACAGGCTTGATTGAGGTGACGCCTTTAAGTTGATTTGCTTAAGGCATAGCATAGTGTGTTCGTGTATTTATTATGAATGCTAATTCTTTTTCGTGGCTACACTCGGTGCGCTGGGCTGTACCAATTCATCCGTGTCATTGCACATCCCGTTTTTTTTCCTGTCCGACACTAATGTTATCTTTCTCGCACGTGTGTAGTAGTGCCTTTGCCAAAAAAAATACCAGATATTTTTCACTGCCTTGTAACTGTTTCTGACGCAGAACTAAAATAGTCTGATATTCGACCTTCCCTAATTGTGGTTGACTTTGCAACCTTGTTGATGCTACTTACGCTTGATTATCCTTCGACCACTTTTATATCGAAATAATTATTCGTGGTTGTGTCTGTGCTTTGTGTCCACGCGTTGTTGCATAGATAACTAGTGCCTGGTGGCCAATAGACATGCATCAGTCCATCACCAACTCTTTCCATTTGCGGGCTGCGTTGTTGCGCTGCATTTTTAAATCTATTGTGTCTACTGAACCCGGTGGATGGGGTTGAAGCTTGTCTGCTTTACACAACAAGTTATTCTCAGTTTCAAAGGTGGCAAAGCTGGTTTCGCATCAACTATGTACCCTGGCATTTAGAAAGGCTGTGATATTTAGTGGCAGAATTTGCCGCCCAGGTGCGGTTTAAGCGCATAGTTTGACCCTAGTTATGATTCACTTACGATGGAGATGTATCACACCTTAGGAAGCTCCTTTACACCGAGTAGTTAACATTATTTTGACCTGGAAGTTTTAACGAGAGGAGGGAAAAAGTAAGTGTCTTTCTTTCAAGTAAGATTCCTCCAAGTGGTTGTCATCTTTTAGACAGCTTAAAACAGCCGCGAAAGGGAAGGCGCATCGTTTCTTAAAATGGCTGTTAGCGAACTTGGCTAACTGAGAAAAAAAATCGCCAATTTTAGGCTTGTGTTGACGATTTTCATTGTGAAAATTCTCGTGCACTTACTTGGTCACTTGCTACTAACTTCCTACCAAACTTTTTCTCGGACCCTTTCTTGTTATCCGAATCTCCCACTCTAAGAGATATGCCTTCACGATTAAACGGGCAATTGAAGATGTGATCAGGGGTTAACTTTTGCTTTACATCCTCACATTCGAGGCCTAGCCCATTCGTGCCATGCCCTTGCGACTCAATTCTTCATCTCATCCACTGAGATTTAGCCATGTAACTGCCTTTCAATCGTATTTCCTGTGCAGTTGTGAAATTTGATGTGGCGGCAGTCAATTTCGGTGCTTGGGTCACGGCCCTTTGGTAGAAGAGTCCGCCTTTCTCACGGCACATCTGCCGCTCCATAAGGTCAATTCTTGTCTCACTTTTTCTCTATTCGGCCTTGCTATCCACTAATCGTGGTGAATTTGGGAAGAGGATAACGTATCACGTATTTATCATTACAACCTTAGATAGGGAAATCATAGTGTTGCTTGTAGGTGGTGCTAGTGGATGAGCGTGTTAAACTGACTGTTTTGGCTTTCAGACGGGATCATTTAAACGATGAACTTGAATATTCCAAGTGTGGTCTCAACGGGGGCGATACTGCTTCTTCTGGCGATGACGGTGCCGATTTCGATGGAGGTAATGTTCCACATTTACCCGTTTATTAAATTCCGCATTAATTCTTTGCGTAAATGTACGCGTGTGTGTACACATCCGTGCTTGTAACGAAGATAGGCTGCTGAAATGCCCTTAATTCGGCACTGTACCTCTGTGTTAGACAAGTTTTCTTGGAGAGAGCAGGTGGGCTTGTGCCACCATGTTCCCCTTTTGGGGGGTCCAGGTGTCGTCTGGTCTTTGCACCTGTTAGTGCGCCTTTTTTTTCTTAAAGTCTAACCGTTTTAAGACGGGCGCTTAGAGCCAGTTCATTGCCTGCTAAACAAATAGTTTGGAAAAATTAGTTACAATAAAAATTGAAATAATTAAGGAAAGCGTTTGTTCTTTTTTCCTAAGACTACACTTCACTATCACTATCAATAAGTTGGGTCTGTTATTGTTTTGGCCTCTCCTTATCTAGTCACATTCTTTTCGAATCACTTTCTCAGCATCATGCTAACTTTTTAATGATATCAGCAAAAAATTTGAACTTCTTTTGATTCCTCACATGAAAAATAAATTAGATGTTGAATGTCTATTAAACCCTAGCTTCAGTTATCCCATAGTCTTGTCATGCAAAAAAGGGAAACCATTGCAAATATCTTCCCTCAGAATGGAACATATGTACACCTCATTCCCCCCTACTTTACGTTTGCGTCAACTAGTCCACTTTCCTGGGAGGCGTTGAAAGCATGTGCGAAATGCGGTTGACATCGCTGTTCTTATTAACATTTTCATCTGTTTTTTGATAATAGGCTGTGGATACGTCCATTGCGTGCCTTGATTTACCTCTCGATTGGGGTATTTGGACTATTATAGCCTAAATGTCAGCGATACACTACAGCATCCGTCCATTAACTTGCCAAATTCGGGTTTTGCTTTATGCTTTTGAGGATACTATTCAAGCCCACTTTAAGCCCCTATTGGTTGTTGCCTATGAAGTTATGAATTTGCTACTACTATATATTTAAGTACAGTGTATTTTTTGCAGTAAGTCGGCCTACAGCAAACGCTGATCCCGCCACGCAGGATGCAGCCAAGGCCCTCGAAAACCAGTTGACCGCCTCTCTTGCAGCCATTCACGAGCGTTTGGATGCCATTGAGGCGCATCTGTTAAATGATCACAAAAAAGAAGCGATCGCTGCAACTCACCATGATTTGGAGGATCTCCGACGTCGGTACCAAGCTGGACAGTACCTATGGTCCGGTGGTAAGCGAACCACTCCATTAAATCACGTTAACTCGTTGGTTGTGTTTAGGAATCAAGTTGTTCAATTTTCAGGCGCTAGGGTGATAATGCTCCATCTGACGGTGAAAGAAATTTTTTAATAGCTGCCATAACAACAGCCACTCTTGTTTCTACACCGTTTAACTATTTTTATAAAAAGCGTTGAAGGTAGCACTCCATGTTGCTGCTTCTTAATAAGCAATTCCATTAATAATACGAATAGATGTTGGTGATGGCAGAGGATGAATTTTGTTGGAAAATGGAGGTAGCGTCATCACAATAACCTTCGACTACCGCAAGGGGATGGTATTAGCCTTGTGTACCGAATGCAAAATTCTGTTGATTATGTGCCAAAACTTGAATTATCTTTAAAACCACCATAAATGTCTTACAACTTTTAAAACATAAACGACCAGCATGGCTTAAAGATTGTTAAAAAATCTAAGGACAGAATCACTTGATAATTAAAACTTAAAACCTCACACAAGCGAAACAGATACATTTATTCTGCTCAGACCTTCACCTTATTTTGATCGTAAGCTGTAACGATTCCACCTCTCCTCGGATAACAAAGATCTCAAAGTTGCATCAATGCAAGAAGGCTTCCGTTTGGAAGAAAAGGGATGTATCTCGTCATTTTCAGTGAAGTTTGCCTGTCGTTTCTGTTACCAAACCGCGATTTTAAAAAAATTTTGCTTGTGTTGTTAGTGGTTGACTGAAAGCGGTTTACCCTAATGCACCATTATCTTAAAAATCCTCATGGCCTTCCCACTTTCAGTGTCATCCAGTCACCTATCCGAGTTATTTCGAGCTTTCTGCAACGTGAGATTTACCAAATCTTCGAATCCCAGTGTTTTTTGCCTTACTGCAATTTTACAGATGGTTATTGGCTACGGCGGACCATCTCAAGTTTTACTCCTTTACTGTAAACGTGATTTTTTAAATTCTGGGTTCCCTATTTCAGATGGTCTGTTCGATAGCCAGGCAGTGATCGGCTCCCGTCTCGACCGCCTGTGGCAGCGGCTGCAACGAGCAGTGGAGGGTATGATAGATGGCGATGGTACCGATACCGCACCTCCCCGTCCATCCTCCCTTAGTCTCGTGGATTCTTGCCGACCCGCCTCGGCTGGCGCAAACCACACTTCCATTCCCACCGCCGCTACTGGTATCAACTCTTTGGGCTCTGTGGACTCGTGCCTCGAGGGCTCGTCTTCACCATCCAGTTCAGTCCATCAAAGAGTCCCCGATGTTGCTGTTGCTGCTGCCTCCACGGGTGTGTTTTTCGAATCTTTCCCCAATTACTAAAACGCATCATTTGCAGCTTATTATTGATAAGCTATTCATTTTCTGCTTGTTTTGAGGTTATGTTATATCCCTTTTTGGGGCTAGTGAGGTTCCGTTTGTTCACGCTTTGACCTGGTTTCATAGAACCCTAAATAATGAACCCATGGTCAAATTTGTAATGTGCGCCTCTTTTTTCCTTGTTCCTGCTACAGACTCGCGGGAGGCGGCAGAAGCTCATTTCTCTCGACTTCTTGCTCGCTACAACAAGCTCAAAATAGCTCCCGGCGACTGGAAGGACGTTGAGTCATTGATGCAGGTAAAATGCCGAATAATTTGCCTCTTATCTCTAAACCTAAAAGTGATCATTCCTTTTCATTGGTCTATTTTATCATTTCAGCGTATGCTTCAGTTGTCAGACCGATACTCCGCCCAGTCCTCCATTATGCTTTCACCAAAAAGTCTTCGCCGAATGTTTGAGAGTGACTACGGCATCAACAATGGTGGTAGGTCATTATTTAGCGTATTTCCTTTTTTTGCCGCAAACTTCCTCAACCATTGTGGAAATTGCACGTTTTTTTCTCATTCCAGTAAGCCAAGCATCGACTACTAAACCTTCCGTTCAGACCTACTCCCAGTCAACTGTTCCCAAGGTAGGTTGAATGGATGTCCTTGGACTAACCTGTATGAATTGCTCTCATAGAAATGAGTTTTGTTATGTTTAGACGGCGAAAGGTGCGTCCATCATGTCACGACAAATGGTGAGTCCAGACAGCGGAGTGCCACAGACTCCCCTGGGTAGTAGTGGAAGTAGTGGGGTCAGTTGTTATAGCACTGCCGGCCCTCGAGGTAGTCTCGTACACCAGAAGTCCACCGTAGCCACCACGGCTCCTCTCAACGAGGTTCCCACCGACTCGCAAAGAAAACAATCGGACAGTGGTTTTTGGGCCACCGATACCTGCTCTGCTGTTGCACCATCACCGTCGCCTTTCAAGAACGGCCCCGTTCCCTCTTCATTCGACACCACCACTAATACCGACGAGTTTGACATAGAAAATAACATGAGGTGGGTTGTTAGGTGTTAAGGGAAGTGTCTTCCCCTCGATGCCACGCATCTAGCAATTTGTACCTCTGCAGCCGACCCTCAAAGATGCTTCCTGATGAAGTGATGTCGCTGGAGGCGGATATTCTGCGTCTTCGTAAAGGCATCGCTAGGCTCACCTCCACCGCTTCTGTATCAGCCCCGCGATACTACGAAAGTGGTGCTGGATCGGGATCTTCCAACTCCACATATGGAGAGAACTCTCCAAGGTATTCGGTGCTATCGCTGAAAACTTTATGAATCGTGCAAGCCTTATTGCCTAGCCATGAAAAGACAGGCAATTTAGTCATGTTCGCAATTGAAATAAACCCCATACTAAAAATACCGGTTAAATTCTTTCTGAGGACCTTTCCCTACTTCTGTTCTAGAAAAAAGTTGCAGCGACCTTTAAATGGCGTAAATATGAGTACACTCAGTCGTCTGTCAAAAAGCTCAAGTCATTCTGCAAACGTGAGACAACCACGTCTTCCAAGTAAGTGTTTGTTTTTCTCTTTTTCACTTGCTGAACTAACAACTCACTGCGCTCATTGGTGAATAGAGCTTAGAGATATTTAATGACCGTGAAGCATTACTAGTCACATTTTGTAAAACTTCACCAAAATTACAGTTCTCTGAAGTCATTCGATTATTGGCGAAAGTTTCTGTTGTATTCGTCTCCATTTTTTGCTTTCGTTCACTTTTAATCGCTCTACTTCCTATTATTTTCCACTTTATTCTTAATTTAATTGGATGTATCATTTATCTGATACGGTTGAATGCACGGATTTTGGAGTTTAATAATCCATAATCTCGAAGTCAGTACTATTGACTTGACGCTGCTATCTAACCTAACCTTTGCACTCGCCTATAGCCTCGTCCAGTTCTTCTGATGAAGATGCCGCCTACCCCACCTACACTCGACCACGCCACTCTTCTAGAATTCGCCACCATGTAGCTGCTGTCAACAACAGCAACGACGTAGGTCCACCGCTGGAAGTGATCGGTTCTTCCTTGACCCCTCAGCAGCGCACTCTGACCACAGGTTCAACAAGAACTTACTACCACAGCTCTTCCAGACCACATCTCCAATCTAGTCGCACTGAGAACCGCGGCTACCGTCGTGTGGACACAGCCGACCATCGTAGAAGTCGCAGTTCTACGGGTCAAAAGGTTTTCTACCATCCTTGTAGCAGTTGTGGGGGCAGTGGTTACAATCTCAATACGATCGGACGCTCAGAAAATGAGGCTTTCGATTCCTCGGCACATTCTCGCACTATAAGGTTCGTGATTTTATTTAAGTACCATTCAAATCCATTGTCATAGCCTAAAGCCTTGCTTTGAATGCAATTGAGGAGTCAGTTTTATGATAACACTTTGCCGCTGTAGTGACTCTTTCTCAATGCCAGCACGCGTGATCTATGAGTACAGGTTAGTTGCAGTGCCCTCAGTATGCTCTTTCTCGTTGCATGCGTTTGCTAGTTTGTGTGTTCTTAGCCTTCAGAACTAGTTAGAATGCGTTATCAGGCTTGCTAGCCGTCGTGCTGATTATATTCTACATTTGTCTGGACAACTTTGCTTTTTTGTGTATAGACAGACTCCAACGATTCGACTGCCAGTACAGCAAGACTGCAATGGGTGGACGGAACGGGTGTACGGAATGCAGGAGCTCTATGGTTCAGCACTTTCACCGCAACCGGGCCGCGCCTACAATACTATTGGCCATCAGCCTTCAACAAGTCTTAGGTAGGCATGATTTCTACCTTTCGGATATTTAATCAATTTTACGCATAATTTGTATTTAATTTGCTATCATTAACTGCAGGTTCATGGAGTGTTTAGCCGTTGTAAAGGCACTGGCTAGTAGCCTAGTCTTGGTTTTCAGCACTGATGCCTCCTGTCCAGCTTCACTCGTCCTACCGCCTTGAGCTTGTAACCCTCCCTCATCTTGATCTTGACTTTGGTCTCCCATGTGGGGCCGGCTCATTTCCAAATTCGGAATCGTCCAATGGAACGGCATTTTGCGCCATTGTACACTGTGTTCTCTAGCGTCGCTCCGGCTTGCTGAGCGTATCATCGATGCTTTGAGGTGTTATGCGTTTGTATTGTGATGAAATTTACTGAAAAATAGCACTAATTTGTCAAAATGTAACCAAATGTTGCCGGGACGTCTGCAGTAGTGTAAAGCGCTTTTACAACTGTCAGTGAAGTGGGGCTCTAGATGCGTTCAAACCTGGCATCCCTCGTGAAAATCGGTCAGTTGTCGGGTCACTGCTTAGCAATGTTCCCATTTCCTGTGTCTACCTATAGAGGCTGGTCAAATCGTAGTCAGTCCTCCTGGGCGTCCGGAAGGCCAGTCCTTGTGCCAGCCACTTCTTCGCCCCTCATCCCTCATCGCGCGAATCGTCGAACACGGCGATACGTACCCTCGAAATCGCAAAGCCTTTCCCATGATGACACCACATCGTTGAGTTCTGAGGAAGAGGCTCGTGGTGTCGTTGGGGCTTCCACTTCAAGTTGCATCTGCAATCACCACCGCCATCGAAGCAGTAGTCGTCACGTGGTACGTTTACACTAAATGCCTGTTGGCACTTTCTTTTATCGAGGCATTGGACTACTTCTACACTTGCCCTAGCTTGACATCAAACATGCATAGGACATTCTTGGTCGAAGGACGAATGACACCTTGGTTTCGCAGAAGGCGTAACTTATAATGAAAGTAAACGCTTAAGGTTGTTAATCGAGCTCACTTCAGAATCTTGCTAGCAAAAGGGTTAAAACAATCAACCGACTTGTCGGTCAGAGACAATGAGACCCAGGGGGCAAAAGGCGTAATCTATTGCTATTTTTACCAAGTAATCCACCGCCGCCTTGAGGTCTCGAAATTGGTAGTTATTTGTTGATGCAGGCTCCGGTGAATAATACGGTTCAAGTTCATTCCTGTTGTTTAATAAGGTCATTGTTTTGTTATTTTGCGTACAACTTCTCGGTATGGTCGAAATGGTAACACCATAACCGCATCTGATTCAGCTCATTGCCCTCCACGTTGGCGAACCATTCAGCTATTTTTATGATTATCAAATTGACTCAGATTTGGTGGTACTTAGGGAAGGTATGTGGAGACTGAATGGTTGAAAACCCCCTCTTCTATCTCTTTTCTCATTTTCAGACAGAGCTAGAAGACTTTTCCTCCACCAGCAGCGGAGCCTACGCCGCAGCTCGCTGTGTCACTCAGATGGCACAGCGATTGAACAGCAAGTTGGCTCGACACCAGGATCGACACCGCACTCCTGTGCGCCAGTCTCAACCGCACCAGCGGCTACCATCACACCGTCGCAGCAGTCGGTCTAGTCATCGGGACGATGACAGCAGCTGTAGGGAGGACTTCTAACTTCAGCCTCAATTTTTTACTATATAATTGTCATCACTAATCGTGCATCTTCCTTATCCCCTCACGGTGTATGTATATTGGCACGATTGCTCATTATTATACATTGGAAACTATTGTTCTCATTGACAATCCCCTTTTCCTCCAGAAAGTACTGATGTAGTGAAGATGGTGAAGGAATCAACTTGTGTGCGACCCTACTTTTCCATGGCGCAAGCTCTATGCTAGGATTTTTCGTGGAATTGCACCGAAGACGATTGTGCTTAAGCGGACTTTAGGGTACCAAGATAACTATCAAGTCACAGTTGTTTCCAGTGACGACTGTGACAATGTCACCCTCAGCATATTACTTTTTGAAGCCGACGTCGTTTTCGTAAGCATGCGATACTTTAAATCAATTGCAAGGAGTACGTTATGAATTGTTTTACATCGGGTCTTCCATGCATATTTTCCTTGAATTACTGCAACCAACTTGAATTCACTTGATTTTAAAGCATTTGATCTCGAGGCACATCGCCACAGCGGTCAACGCCCCTCCCCAATCTAAGGGCTGAGTTCGGTCCTTAAAACAGTTTTTTCTGGTGCCAGTTCTAAGAACATTAAAAAAGCAAAGGCGTGCAGCGAATGTGAAACCAAATAGGGCCGTGACTAGACCAACAGTCCGGTGTTGTTTTCGGCAAGAAAATTACAGAGTAAACGTAAGACCCACACTCGATACAAAAAAAATAAGAACTGAACACCGCAAATAGATCAAATGAGAAATGGAAAGAAGTAGCCTAAACTGAAATGACCAAACAAATGCAATAAAAGAGTGGGTGACAGAGATTAACAATAGCGAAGGACACGCGTAGGGTAGCACAACTAAGTAAAGGCGAGGTAGAAAAGTAAGGGTAGAGTGGAATGTGATTTGCACGACAGCCAGCTCCTAATCGTCGGAATCGGTGATGAGGGGAGCAGAGGCGGAAAGACCGGGTGTGACGGTGGCAGGCATGAGACGATTTCTTAACATGCGGCAAAAGGAGACACTGGAGCGCAGGAGGAGACAGAGGAGGCTCCCTGTCGCAAAGACGCCACCTATTATGGCGGAGAGGCGTACCAGCAATCGCACTACCGAGGCGCCACTCCCACCTGACACGTCAACCTCCACGCGCACCGGGAAGACGTCGTAGCGGAAGAAGACACCCGGCACACCATGACTCTGGTTGTTGTGGTTTATTGAGCGCGCCTATAGTGATAATGATAGGCTGAACAAAAGGTAACAAGAATGGTCCCATGCAAAGTTAACTCGCTTCCTTGCTCCGAAGGTATCTTTGATGACGCAACGATAGATGGCAGTCGTTGTATGAGAGTAGCAATAAACAGTGATGCTACCGGATGTCCGGGACAGCCGCCGCTCCATTTAGGGCATCAGGGATGGCGTAATAAGCAAGACAAAAGTGGACCACTCAGGTAGGTGATCAGATTGTTAGCTTGTTTTAATGATGTACACAACCGGCGAAAAACTGGCAACCGCATCAAGAAAACATGCCAAATGATTCCATAACTATGTTCATAAATTCGCACTCGTTGACGTGATCATGTGAAAATCTACCTTAAAGCACGGAAGTCTAGTGAGTTATTTCCTTACAAATCTGGGTGCCCACAAATTGTCGCATACAAAAGCTGCGCCACAATTCGACAGAGCGCTTAGTCCGATAGCATAAATGCTAGCAAAGGTATCACAAGCAAATACATTAGAGTAGTATGGAATAAACCAACAACCCATCAATAACACAATATTTCCACCAACCTCCCATCGAACAGCACATCATTCAAGATTTGATAAACCAGAGTGTAAGTAGCTACATCAATTTTTTTCTAGAAATGAAGCAGACGATGGCACACAACCACCGATTAAATGGGTCATATAATCTTACAAATTGACTTATTCCATAAGGTGCTTTATTAGGGCAAAATGCATACCTGTTCAGTGACGGCGTACTGATAGGTGTCAATTTCCTCCGTTCGAGTTCTAAAGGTGGTGGGGACCACCTCAATGAAGTACTGGTACATTAGAGCAGCTAAAATAGACAGAGGACCAACAGTACAGACACAAAAATGACCAAACTCAAATGTGCTTTTTGGCAATAACAATGCTAGTCTCCTAGCCTCAATTGTGTTGCCGGTGGAGGCACAAACTTCTGCCTATTCATTTGTACCTACCAACTGGAAAATGCACAGTTGCAAATGCAAAGCACAAAATTAAGTTGATTGGCGTGCCTAAAGCCAGTCTATATCTAGGAATGGTCCACTCACAATCGTCTGAAATGACTTCCTCAGCATCGAGCGGATGAATGTAACCTTCCAGTGGCATGCCGAATGATAGATGATGGATTCTGTGAGAAAAGTTCCTCCCTAAAAAGTGCATTCCACTGATATGATCAGGTTGAACGAGACTATTGAAAAGGAACAGAATCGCGATCTACGGATATGATACCAAAGCTCCTTAGGCAATGAGCTAGATAGAGGGCGAATGCAGTGTGTAAAAGCATTAAAAGGGGATATTGTAAGTAATAAGAAATGGATTAAAGATACTACGACTTACTACTTTTTGGGTCCAACGGAGCAATATGAATGTGAACATTTGAATTCAGCCCAAGCGCTCTGAATCAGATAAAAGTATGTGAGAATATACTAATACACCACTGAAGTCAACACTAATAGACTGGAATCCTACTTTCCAGTTGTTATGTGCAGATTTCCAGGAGATTTTCTGGCTTTAAAAGTGCCAACAAATCTACAAGCATCAGCCTCGACTTCTGAGACCTCAGTCTCGCGAGGGTAATGCATCGGACTGAGATTGAACTCTTCGCTGTCCGTATGGGAGAGCCAAAAGTATTGATGCAGCGAGTGATACTGCTGCCGGAGATGATTCATTGATTCTCGTTTTAGCTGACATAAACAAGTAAAATTAGTAACGTCTATAGGAAATCAAAACGACTATAGCTTCACTGGCACCTTAAATCTTTTGCCCCACTGGGGAGCTAGTTCAAATTTGCAATTTATAGCATTCACTTGCGAGCTTGAACTGACGAGATTCCCGTTTAAGTCAAGCACATCCATTGAAACGTCTAAACCCAAATGAATTCAGGGCAATACACTCACCAGAGCACTTCATGGCGATAGTCATATCGATGTTGATGGGGAGATCACTGAAACTTAACACTTAGGAATACTACTTACCCTTCAATAGAACTATCCACAGAATAATTAAAAGCAACATCAGGATTCCTGAATTGCGAGAGCTCAGCAAAGATAAGAACAATGATGACAACAAAGGTGAGTATGGAGGCTAGGAATAAAATAAGTTGTCTTGTTTTACCTCCTCCACCACTACTGGTACGATTGACACATTCTTGTGGTAGCTTCTCAAAGGTGTCGACTTTTTTAATACGATCAGAAAATGTTTCGTTATCAGTATGATCGTATACATAGGGAGTCCTGCGCCGTACCTCCATAACTGCAAGCGACGGCCAGGACAAGCCCTGAACTTGATGAGGCACTGCTGCCTCAAAGCATGCGCAACTTTTCCGTATACTATAAACAAATCGGAAAAAACATATGTAGAGTTGAGCGAAACTTTTACGCTAACAAGTTATTTGTCACGCGCACAATTGTCCCTCAAACTATTACCTGTTGCAACCGTTGATTTGTGCAGTTATGGCTGTCCAAATTTTATGAAGGTTGGTATTATTTTTAGTGCATTTTTCCACCGTACCCTATTCTGATTTTATTACTTTTTGCTTTTAGTTTTGCTCAGTTTAGCCTGTTGACGCCACAAGGTTTGAATCTAAGTTTACTTAAAACTGTTGCTTTATTTCCGTTGCCAGACGTAGGAGTAGAGCATATCCAATTCATGAGATCTTATTGACCTTATTTATCGCAAGATTTGTAATATGCTTGCTGTTGAATGCGTTCCAAGACTCATACAAGATCTCCAAGCCTTTGATTAGCGGTTCTGTTATCCGATGCACTACCTTCGTTAGGATTATATTTTTGCTTCAGTTGCATTTTCTTTGGAATTTCCTCACATGGTAGAACTGTAATCTATTTCAGTATTTAGGTGAGATAGCTGGCTTATTTTACTAGCAGTGGGCAGGTTGCGATAATATCCATTTCTACTCAGACATTGACGTCTACATTGTTGGAAAAGCCTTTTCTTATCGGGTCATATGGGTGTTGATTTCCTGGTTAGTCCTTATTTGAATTCGAAGTGGAACTAATTTAGCCTAAATATTTGAGAACTATATTGGATTGGGATAATTTATCCGAAGTAACAGCAGTTGATGATTATAATATTGAGAGTCTTGACGATACTATTTTAAGCACAAGATACACCAAGAGACCAATTTTCCAGCGTGGAGGTCCTTCAAACTTAACCCCACAGAGCTTTGGCTATGAAGAGGTTTATAATGAGGATTGTAGTGAGAACGTCAAACAAATCATAATCTAGCTTCGATTTTACTTAAACACACAACGAAACATCATCCAAAAGCATCTTTCACGAATCTGTAGCACGCCCAAAATGCTCTTAGAGCTCTCCTCAGTCCAATTTTTTGGTACTTAGCAATTTCTTTTACGGAGTGTTAACCTTCAATTGAATAGCATCGTGCATCAACCAAGCTTAAGAGGAAAGAATCACTTCCTAAATTATGCCACAGTTTATTTGTACAGGTGCATTTCCAATGGAAACTCTTGGCACTTACGCAGGCAATGACCCACTCTTACATCAGCACTTTAGGAGTGGGAGGGGAGGAAATAAAAGAGTAGGCAGAAACATAGACAAAATGGGAGGAGGAGGGAAAGAACGTCACACACCGTCGGACTATGCAATCGGATACTGCAGTATGTTGAGCAGTTACCTGTCGCATCGAACGACTCGCCTTTCCCTTCCTCTCACTTTTTTCTCGCATTCACAGTATACAGTAGTTAAGGAAGAAGGAGGAGCCCGATTATAAATAAGTCAGTATCTTCTCAAGTCGGCTTCATTGCCTCCCCTAAATCGGCATCAGCGACAGCAGGTAGCAGCGGCAGCACCAGTAGCAGGCAGATATTCAAAGTAGAAAAAAAAAGAGTGTAGAAAAAACTTCGTCGTGTAGTGCATTGACGAATTGGTGGTGGGAGCTGCAAATCCACTGGTTGGAGGAGGGTCGGTAGGAACGTGGGAAATGCTGTTGGACATTAGTAATGAGCATTGTTCTGCATAAAGTCGAACCGGGAGGCGTGAGCAAACCAGTACTGGCTGCCTGTGGAATTCAACTGAAATTATTCATTGGGGGTCATACTTACTGGTGATTAAAGTGGAATTTTTTTGTTTGCAGGAAAGTTGTAAAAAGCATCATATTGCACTGGGGGAGGGTAGGAGAGAGATAGATAAGTATACTTTGATATGCCCATATGCGTGCAAACAAGACTGCGAAGACCAGTAGATGTGTGCAGAAAAGGAGGAAACCAAAAAAAAACAGTAAAAAGAACAAGTAGTAAAACAAAGTTAGTAGCAAGTGAGGGAGAGAGGTTGGAGGCAGACTTACTGGTGCGTAGAAAGGAGATAAACGAGGTCAAACATACAAAGATTCACATATACATATACGTTGAGAGAGGGGAAGAGAGCGACACACATCCAAAGCTGATTATTGGTCACCCTCGCAGCTACGTCACAACACTAAATGCACCATCTTCATTACTCCAACACACGTAAACAGAGATGGACATATACACAGCTCTATATCTACAATGACGAGCTTAGTGTACTCGTCTTATCCGCCTCATTAGTGTTGGGGGTGTTCAAGCGGGGTGGAACTCCACAGCCTGACGAAGAGTCCGTGTCGTTTTCTGTCTTCCATTCCGAGTCCCTACCCTCATGATTCACTTCGGCAAGAAAAGGTTCTATTGCCTCATCCCCCTTCCAAAAATTACCCATCCTCGGCTCCGACTTCATCGCTACAGGCGTTCCAGACGATGAAGCAGTGGACATTTGTGATGAGATCGGTACAAACTGAGAAAGTGGTGGCAATTGGGGAGTGACTTGAGAGAAAGCCCGTCCATTCCACGGGCCAGCGTTGGAACCGGCAGCAGCAGCAGCTGCTGCTGCTACTGAGGTGGCAATGGTGTTAGTATTGGTACCACTTAATCCGCCATACTCCTCACGCCCTGGCGTCTTGTTGTAGAAGGTCACATCAGGTTGGTCTACCACATCACAGAAGGACAGTGGTTCTGCATCCATTGGGGTGACACTGTCAGCAGGCGCTGGTGGCAAATAACTCTCCGAATTCTCCACCACACAGTTAAGAACGGGAATTGAGACACCGGGACAGTGCTGGTGCAGGAGGGCAACACACTTGCGACAGTAATCGCGCCACACCTCCATTTCACGCAACAAACGAGTGGTCTCCATGTTGAGATTCTCCACTTGAGCCTGCAATTCCTGTGTCCGATGGAGCTTGCGTTCACGGCACTTTTGGGCCGATTTTCGGTTCCTCTCTCGTCGCTTCATTCTCCTGTCCGCCTCATCGGGGTCAACCTGCGGAATTTTTAAGGAAAATAAAAAAACTTGAAAGAGGCTATTTCTAGCATAACTGAATTTCCAACGTTGGTACTAAAGGTAATTTCCATACACCGGTGGGTCTCGTTGTCAACTTGAAGCATTGGACCGTAAGGGTCTTATCCACAAGCCACTTGAAACTATGGGAATGTTAATTCCCGAGAGATCTCTCTCCCTCTCAAGACCTACAAAGATCCATGTGTGATTACGGTTATGTCTTACGCTCTATTTACGATGAGGGCAATCAAATTCCAAGGTTAATGTGTTGATGCTTATGGGGCCGGTAAATTCTCTTTTTACCGTACCGAATCACCGAGTTCCGTATGTGGTATCCATACACGCGCAAACAGAGCACCGATACGGGAGTAACTTTGGGTCTAATGGTTCAAATTATTCATAGGAGGTTTTATGCTCCGACCATCAACATAGAGTCTCCTGCAGCAATGGCGCACACCATGGAGCATTGATGTTATCAAACCGCTGTGGATGGGAGAGGGTAGGGTAGGGGTTAGGCTGGGGGAGTGGGAGAGAGGTCGGACCTTCTTTGATATCCCCCGGCCCGTTTTATCACCGTGTCCGCAAGACTCAACTCGATTCGACTCGACTCAGCAGAAGGCCGTGTGCACAGCCACACCATCATCACCACTGTCACCACCATCACCATCACCATCATCATCATCTGCAGCAGCACCAGTAGAGCCTTCTTAAGTTGCAGTGGCCCCACTTCGCTCCGGTCTGCCTCATCCCTCTCCTTAACTTTCCCCATCTCCACCAATGACGTTGAAGGAACGGCGTCACTTGCATTGCGTGCATTCAACTCACCAAAGGCACGCAACCCCCTAGTCCTCCATTCTCACCCGGTAAATTTATGCCTTTTTGTCATCCCGCTTCGGCGTCTGGATTGGGAGGGAGGAAGGACGGCCTTACTTTGCTTTTTCATCCTTTCCGGATCTAGTCTACTGAAAACCTGGTTAGTCTACTGGTCGCAGTAAATCAATTACCGATGACTAAGTCTGGTGGCTGGCTTTCTCAAACATGATGCGATTAGATTTGAACAGTTGCTTGGAACTTAAACAATAAATTAACCCATGTTGAGTGATATTTACTGCCATTACATTGGACGGTAATCACAGCTCGTGATGGATTGGAATGCAAGAAAGGATTACTTTCTTTTTACGAGCTTGTTGTTTATGGAATAGGGTGTCAGAGGTCGTGTTATGGCATTACCATTGGTTTGGTGCTTGGACAACTCCGAAGTCACACAGTTGTGCTGCAATCGCATTCACTTTGTGCAAACTCAAATGAGGCAGCACTGTCAACTAAAACTATCAAACCAAAATTCCTCGTGGCTTCGTTGGGCATAAGCGCAGCGTGGATAGGTTACGGTAAAAACCTCCTTAGTGAAATGCATTTATTGCTTGCTTGAATGACACCTAGCAGATAACAATCTAAAGTTTCGTCAATAAAAGCATCTGTCAATTCGTTTGTGCGACAGACGGTATCGCGCTAATATAAAATAGCAAAAGTGATTGGATGAACACTTCCATGTTATTCAATAGTTCCCTACTTATGTTTATATCATAAAAATGTGGTGATCATGGTCACAGACCATCTGCATACACCAAATAGACATGAAAAAAAATCCCAAGGTGAGAATAGCTCACCGGTTCTGATTTGAGATTCCGACGTCCCGTAGCCAATGTGGGAGCAGGCTTTCGAGGTCGTTTGGGTTGCGACACCACCGAAGCCGCCGCAACTACTGCCGTTGTTGTCGTGGAGACCGCACCTGTCGATGGAAGTGAGCTTGCCCCCCTGGTGGCCGAAGAACTGGCCGTCGTCTCTCCGTCTGACGAAGCAAGGCTAGCAGGTGGTGAAACGGCCATTGAATCAGTGGGCTGAAATCGTCCAGGCATCTTCGCTGCTCGCACTGCTAGTCCATTTACAGGGAGTTGGGTTTTTTCGTCCCGAGCACTCCCATATCTGTAGGCATTGTACTGCAAATCCGAACTAAGAGGCTGAAAGGCCGGGTTTGATTTGGCGTGGTAGAGGTCCCCTTGACCGTCCGCGTATTCCATATGTGGCATTACACCGGCTGCTGAACTGTTTAGATATGCGGGTCTAGGACCGCTATAAGAGGATCCTCGTTTAAGAGGATACGTTGGAGAGTAGTGCTGATGCTGTTCCTCATATCGTGGATATGCCCCCACTGGAGTCGTAGTGGAGGTAGGTGCCGTAAATGTCTTTCCATTTTGGTTCGTCATTACTGTCGTAGAGGTGGTAGGAACACTGCTTTTCGGAGGATGGGACAGCAGACTGTGTGCAGCTGGAAGGCTTCCAACATGAGGCGTGGTAGATTCGCAGGAGACCTCAGTCCATTGAGGGGAGCTGATATTGGGAAGAGGGGACCAGCCCGTGTAATCAGGCTGGCGTGGACGCATGGATGAGGCATCCATGGGGTAGCAATCGGGGTTGCTTGTGCCTCCAGAATCGCGCTTGTAGAATGTCATCGGGATAGCACTTGAAGGCGAGGGCTTCTCCGGAGGAATGAGAGATTGTTGACCGAAGGGACCGTGGTTGTTGGCCACTGACGACATCATAAAAGCAAACTGTTTGGAGAGATACGGAAATATCCGCCTAAACAGCTGCTCTCTTAAGGTACAGTCTCACACAGAAGTGAACACTGCGAATGTAGGCGCTGCCTAGTCGCGCGTTTATAAAATGAGTCATACGACACGCATAGTGGTGCTGACCGAACCGCTGGGCCAATGTGTGCGCCCGTATCACCTGCTACAAGGCAGTGATTGGTCAAAATTCACCAACCAATCAGGTGATGCCTCGTTCACACGCGCACGAAGAACCTGATTTTATTGCCCTGGCGACTAGGTCTGGGCGTGCGTTGCGCATGCGTGCGTATGTGCATGCGGGCGTGCGAACGTGTAGGCTGCCTTAGCCTCGGACGTGCGTGTTGTCGTGACATTAACCCTCTGAGGGGCATTTCGTGGTACTGGAAAGATAAACGACCAATTCTCTTTACCCGCCTTCTAGCCTCCCTGCCTACCCGACCGCCTCAGAAAGCCCCACGCCATCCATCCCTCCCCTTTTTTTATTTTAGATCATCACATATTTTACCGGTCTTACCGCTAAACCATAAAAAATTTGGTCGAACTCTCGCACACATAAATAGACCAGCACATTTAGTAGTGCTTGCCTAGAACACAGACTTCACAATTGGAATTGACCGGTTTTTATTTTCTAGGCGATTTTGTAATTAAATATGAAAGAATGCAAGAGACTGGTACAAAATCTACGTGAATGTAGTCAATTAAATTTATCTGATTTACTCTTTACCCTTACTTAGCACATTTGTATTGCATCATTTGCTTACCTGACTTAACACGTCTGAAACGCAAGTCTGCATAGACGATTTCTCGAATGAACTTTCACTCCCAGTTGTATCCTCGCGGCGCATTAATTAGCAAGCAGAAGGACCTGACCTGAATGATGGGATCGGCTGGTCGCCTTACCCTAATTACCCGCTTAAAAATCTCTGAGACCCTAAATTTATGGGATGATCGTTGGAAAGAAATCAGCACCTAGGTATTCAAGCATACCTAGACAGTCTGCCTTATCGCATAACGGTCTGGTAATGGCGACGAAGAGTTGAAATTTTAGATGTTTCTACTCTACCTGTTACGTAATTACCAATCTCGGTTGATTTACCCGACACAGCATCCTAAGTGAATGTTCATTTCAGAAAGTAAGAAAAGCGTTTATGAGGCAACATCTACTTGCTTCCAGTAATTTTCAATTCAGTGGTCATTGTCAGTAGGAAGTTTGAGATTGCATTCGTAAGGCAATGACGATGCTGTAAATCACCGTCGCTAGACTATCTACAAGTGAATTACACACAAACAAAAGTTGTGTAAATGCATTTCATTTCAACCTGAAGTTGAGAAGAAAAGTGACAAGTTCATCAGTTCACACTAACACTTAATTGCTAGTTTAGTGGGAAAATTTTATTTAATTCAAATGCATTTTCGTATTAGATTAGATACTTATTACACCATGGCATGATTTGGAGGTCAGGAGTCGGTTAAAAGCAAGTAAATTACCCAGAACGGAGCTCAAGAATAACAGATAAAATGGACTGAAATCAATTGTTCACCTTGGATAACCCACTACTACCTGGACCCTCTACTAAAAGCTGGCTCGAAAGCGTCTCATCCGCGTGTACAGCTGCTTCGGCATCGCCCACGGAAGGCACGTTCGCAAACCAGCCGACCCGCCAGCAAGCTATGTGTGTATGTCCAAAAGCGGGAAGCATCGTGCTCCCGTTAGGTGACACTGCCATTCTATCTGCCCATTTACCTATACGCCCCCTCGGATCCTAAAATATGCTTCTCGAGGACGTGAAAAAGGTTAAAAGAGCAACAAGATTAAAGAATCATGCCTGCTAAGTCAGGCTCACTGAGGTCGAGCGCAAAATTGGTCACTCGTGCCCTTCAAAAAGCCGGTAGCGTGTTTTTATTATTGCTTTAGGCCGCGTGTTGCCGGCTCCGCGCTCATGCTTTGCGCGCAGCTTGTAGGCATTTACACACGCACCCACGCGCCTGTGAAGGTCGTCCGTCGGCAAATGCGAAACGTGGTTACTCGCACGCATGCATGCCGTGCGTGCGTGCATGCTTGTAGTATCGCGCGTCGTCCGGATTCATACACTAGCCTGAGTAGTACTACGACTCCTGTTGGTGCGTGAGCATGCAATGCTTTCACACAACCACGTACGCGCATGTACGTGTGTGTGTGTGTGGGTGTGTGCATGCGTGCGTGCGTTTGTGCGTACATACGTTGATGCATGCAAGCAGCAGTAGCAGCAGCAGCAGCCGCAACCGCAGCAGCAACAGCAGTAACAACACCGGCAACATCAGCCAAACGCAGTACCATGTGTCACTATCCAATCACGTGGCTCGCCTTACTTTCGTAGCCGTCCAATCATCGGGGCCACTGACCCTGGGTGGTGGCTGCGCTTGCACACATGGCACGTGCCGCCGACTGGCGATGCACTAAGGTCGCGTGCACATTCACGCACATCAGCGTGTGCCGGTTTATCGATTGACGGTGCTGCAGAGGCCTCAACTGCACCTGTATGTGCGTGTGAGACAGGTGTACGCAGGTTGTGTAGCGGACGTCTGGCCTGTTTCGAATATGTGTGCGCGTGTGTGGGTGTGTGTATGTGTGTTACTGGGTTGGTGTCTTGCAACATCGGCTGTGCGAATTAGAAGACGTTCTGAATGGAACTTTAGAAGTGCGCAATTTTTGCGATCATCAATTTTCATCATTTTTAGTCCGAGCTTGCTGTGTGTCGCATTTGGCTAAAACTTGTGTCGTGGAAGGTGTACTGAACTCGGGAAGATAATGACAGATGATCAAATAGTAAATCAGTATTGGCATGACAACTCTCCACGTTACATTCACATTTCTGCATCTCTTTGTCACCAGGATTATTGCAGTTCAAATGTTTTGTTAGTTTGATGTAAAAAACTTTACGTACGGTGAGGAAGGAACGTGCTCTTATGAACCACCTCCGGTGACAAAGATACTCCGCATTCCAGGTCTCATCAACATTTTAAAGATCTATGCTGAATTATTGCCGCAAAATTGCAAAGAAGTTGGAGATTGTGTTTCACAAAAGCAAGCAACAGCCGTGGTTGTAAAAATCTCCCTCGTAAAACCCTTTACACCTCAATTTCCTTCAAATTGGTGCCCACGAGAGGGGACGGGGAAGCTTAAGTCGCATTGATGAAATTCTACCCAAATTGCATTTCTAGAAGGCAATAATTGAATCGGGATTCAGTGAGTTGGGGAGGTTTAACGGCGGAGGTACCGTCAGGATGACAGACGAAACTAATTGTCTGCCAGTAGAAAAATCGTGAGAAATAAATAGCCCCAACAGAATTTGGTGCGAGCCTTAAGAGTTCAAAATGAGGCAATAAATAGGCGAGAACTATTATGTAATCATTCAACAGTAACTTCACATAATTGTCTAGCAAGAGATTCCAGTTGGAAGTGGGGGAGATCAAGTGACTTTACATAATAAAAGGATTAGTACATTTCTTTCCTAGTGGGACACCATTTTGGTGTAAGACCTTGACTGGTGGTAGCACAGTGGAATTCTATGTGCACCACCAATGGGAAAGTGAATTGGCGAGAGCAGTTAACAAACTCCTTCTTCAGTAGTTTGTACTCCTCTCTTCTGCTTTAGAATTGGACAATCTAGGCAGTAAGCAGTAACACTACCTAATTGCCCTGCGAGAGATTTTGTTTATCTACAGTCACCTCAACGATGGTTGCAAGTGGATGGGATTAAGTGGGACACCATCATTGTCATTGATCTTGGCACAAGACCTTGTCTCTGGTGAGATTTGCTATATCCAGAGGATACATTGGTTGAGGAGAAAGATAAAGGTTTGTGGTGGTTGTGTCGGTCCACCGACGGCTGGTGGTAGCACAGCAGAATTCTATGTGCACCACCAATGGGAAAGCAAATTGACAGGAAGAGCTAGCAAACTTCTATTCAGTACTTTACACGTCTCTCTTCTACTTCAGAACTAGACAATCGAATTATTAACCGGCATTTCCACATAATTGCCCAGCGAGATATCTTTTTCTGGTTGTAACTGGATGTGATCAAGTGGGACACCATCCTCAGCATTCAACTTTACACAAGACCTGGTTTTTATTGAGATTTATTATAACCAGAAAGTACAGTAGTTGAGGAGATAAGTGGAGATTTGCAATGATTGTGCCGATGCACCGACAACTGGTGGTAACACAGTGGAATTCCATACGACACCAATGGGAGAGCGAAGTGGCAGGAAAAGTTAGCAAACTCATGTTCAGTAGTTTACACCTCTCTTTTCTATTGCAAAACTGGACAATCCACATAATTGCCCACCGAGATTTCTTTATCTGACTGTAACTGGATAAGATCAGGTGGGACACCATCTTTAGCATCCAGCTGAGGAGGAAGTTGGAGATTTGCAATGGTTGTGCCGATACACCGACGACTGGTAGTAGCACAGCAGAATTCCAAATGCCATTAATGGAGAAAGCATTTTCAGTAGTTTACACGCCTCCATTCTACTGCAGAATTGGACAATCCAGTCATTGAACAGTAACTGAACATAATTGCCTAGGGACAGAGCTTATTTTTCCACAGTCATCTCAACAGCAGTTGCAAATGGATGAGATCAATTGGGATACTAACTTTAGCATTTATTTTGGCAAGCACAAGACCTTGTCTCTAGCGAGATTTGTTGTATCCAGAAAGTGGTTGTGCCGGTACACCTGCGACCGGTGGTAGCACAGCAGAAGTTTTTATGCACCACCAATGGGAAAGCGAATTGGCAAGAATAGTTAGCAAACTCATTTTCAATGGTCTACACGTCTCTCGTCTAATGCAGAACTGGGCAATCAAATCATTAAGCAGTAAGTCTACATAATCGCCTAGCGAGAGAATTTGTTTTTCCACAGTCTTCTCAACGATGCCTATAATTGGATGGGATCAAAAGGGACACCATCGTTAGCATTTATCTCGGCACAAGACCTTGTCGCGCGATTTTTTCTATCCAGTTGAGGAGGAAGTTAGACTTTTGTAATGGTTTAGCTACTATACCGACGACTGTTGGTAGAACAGTAGAATCCCATATGCCACTAATGGGAGAGCATTTTCAGTAGTTTACACGTCTCTTTTATACCGCTGAACTGGACAATGCAACCATCAAGCAGTAACTCCTCATAATTGCTTAGCGAGAGAATTAGTTTTTACACAGTAATCTCAACGATAGTTGCAACTGGATAGGATCAAATGGGGCATCATCTTTAAAATTTATCTTGGCACAAGATCTGGCCTCTAGTGAGATTTGTAGCATCTAGAGGATACAGTAGTTGAGGAGAAAGGCAAAGATTTGCAACGACGACTGCTAGTAGCACAGCAGAATTTCATACACCATTAATGGGAAAATAAATCGGCAAAAAAAGCTAGCAAACCCATTTTCAGCAGTTTATACTCCTCTCTCCTCTATTCCACCAATCATGCACAATATTTGCCACTCGAAGGTGTTAGGAGTTAGCCAAAGATAAACATCAGAAAGTAGGTTCCACGAGGTTATTTAGCGGAATAATAGCCACTTCCCCATTGCACTGGTACCCCCCGGGGGATGGGGGGGGGGAGAAAGGGAGAAAGGGGGCAAGAAAATGCCTGTTCGCATTCTTCTTGTCTTGAAGACTGCCGTGGCACAAAATGCTTATAGTCTAACGGAGGGGACTGTGTGTTGGAGCAGGATACATTTATCAGGTGGACAGAAACTGCCTCATCCACACTGACAGAAAGGCCTTCTGTCTGGTCTGTTGGTGTGATTTTGCTGACTGCGAAGCTCCCCAGCACAAAAATGATTCAATGTGTGTGTGTGTGTGTATTTTTATAAGGAGGCGAGGAGGAATGCGTGGATAAGTCGAGAAAAAAAGAACTACAGTCATTTTACGCCTTGGTGGCGAGATAGCTTGCAACATGGCATTCCTTATCCCTTTATTTAAAGTGTTTTTTTTTTTTTTCAGTAAACCACATTTTATCTGCCCAAAAGAGAGAGCTGATAAAAAAGTTGGATTATATAAAACACAAAAAAAGAGCAAGAGGACTTAATTACAATGCTCGGATTGTGGATCCTGTGAGAAAAAAAGTTCAGCTGTGGGAGCTACCTACTCATCAAATAGAAATGCCATGAAACGGGGAAAGAACTCGCCTTAGGAAAAAAAAACAACTTGATGGGATAGAAATGTTAGCTTTTTAGCATGTCTCAAGGGGCTATACAATTGAGGAAGTTCCGGGGTCGGGAGAATTTACTTCAATTTGAAAACGTTAAAGGTAACAGCATTGGAATCGAAAAGCCAATATTTGGAGTTTGGAATGGAATCAATTTTACTGTAAAAGGAAGAATTGAATTGTCTGTTCAAGCCAAAGTGGTTGCAAGTCAAGCTTGTCTGCTTCTTGTGGACTGGGTTGGACTCCCTTCCAATTCTAAACACTCACCTCCCAGTGCAATTTTTATTCATCCTTTTGAGAAGGTGAGACTTGAAAAAAAAAATAAAACAACACAGCTGTCGGTTTTCGGCCGGGATCACAGGGGTGACCATGTTGGCCTGAGCGGCGTGGTCTGGCCTCCAGGACATGCCAGTAGCCCCATTCCCTCTGTCAATTGATTGTATGTATATTCGGCCCTGGTGTTTTGCCTTCCTTTGCCTTCAAGGGAGTCACGCGACGCTACATTGGTGGCAGCGGAAAGCGAACCCGAATCTATAGGGTTTCTATCCCGATCTCTACCACCTATGGCATATTGAAGCGGTGCGAAAGAAGTGTATGTGCTACGGATGGGAGTATCTCTGACATCCCACAGCAGAAGGGCTAACAACGACGTCCGCCTTCGACATCCACCACATCTCCATGTTCCATAAGAAGGCTATCACCAACTGAAACGACACTAGCCATGGAGCACCTAGGAAGGTTTCGCTCTGGAGAATACCCTTAATATACCTGCTTAAGGAGATCGGTGTGCTAACGTCTCCCTACGGATATATTAATGGTCAGCATAGCCCCTTGTTTCTGAACTTTTTTCCCCAGCCGGACAAAACTACACGTCCGTTCGAACTACCAAGAGAGATCACTAACGTTGGTGTCAAGCATCGCCCCAATCGCGTCAAATGTCGGCGACTGGTACGGTTAGATCGCGGGTGCTTCACGCAGCACTGATTACGTTGTGATAGCTGATGCGGGCGGTCTACCAAGGGGAGCGTCGAGGACGGCGCTCGAGCGAGGCGGGGAGCAATGTAATACTGTGTTTGTTTGGACTGCCGAATTTCGGTCAAGGTCACAGAGGTGGCCATGTCGCCCTGAGCCGCGTGGTCTGGCCTCCGGGCCATGCCAGCATCCCCATTCCCTCTGTCAATTGATTAAATGTATATTTAGCTCTGGTGTTTTGCCTTCTTTTGCCTTTAAGGGTGCCTCGGAACGCTACACAGCTCCTGGAAATGTGTTTAAATTGCACAATTTAACTTTAATGTAGGTTGACATTAGTAACAATTTTAGAAGATGTTTATGCATACACTAAAATGTCATTTCCCTCTCCTACAAAATGCGGAGGAGAAGTAAGGCTAGTCAATATTTTTTTGCGTGAAAGAATGACAAAAATACACAAGTTTGTCTGGAGCAAAACGCCAATCACCATCTTATCAAAGCCAAGCCATGAAGCTAATTGGTGTCTAAAAGTGTCTGAAAACCAGAATCTCAAAACTTGGATCATTCTTGCAGTAAACAAGCCCAACCGGCGACCACTTTCGTGACTTCGGTGACTTTGAAAATTGCCAATTAAATGCCCCAAAAGGCCGGTTAGTTGATTTTACACATGGAAAGTGATGGTGATGTAGAAATCGCATTCAAAAAAGTGTTTATTTCTAATGGCCACTGTAGAGGTTGTCCGATTCCAATGGCCTGGACACCTTGCAATGAAAATCCCATGGACAAGTGCTAGCGATTTCCCAACCGCGGTTTTCCTTTAATTTTGGTCGGTGCGTATTAGAGACATGACAAAATTAATGGAGAAGCCGAAGCAGATGAAATTTTGCCACATTTTTATCAAAATTTAACTAATCAACAAGAGCCAACAGTCAGGAGGTGTAGCACTTCCTGAGGCCATATTAAAATGCCTTCCGGAGGAGTGGCACAAAACGGATGGTAAAAGGTTTCCCACGTGCATTAGTCAGGCAGACAAAAATCCCTGAGAGAGAGAGAGAGCGAGAGTTGGTTGATGGTGGTGGTGGAGAGGATGTCTAACATTTGCAAGATAATGCACGGCATAACTAATACGATTTTTGAAAAAGAATGCAACTTAAGGTGAAAACGCCATTTGCGAAATCGACTAGACATCAAAATAACCAATGGAAAATAATAGACTGCTTCCAAAGGCGGCAGAATGTGATCAAGGGGAAAGAAATAAGGCAGAAAGAAGACAATTTTATGCATAATGGAAAAACTTGTAACGCAATAGCATAAGGTGGAAAAAGAAGGTAAAAAAATAATCAAGTCGCCTTTTTAGATGGTCGATGCAGTAGTTGTACCAAGTGTTAGGCATTCGTGTTATTTAGCCTTTTTGTATGCATGAAAGTGGCGTCGGCGTATCTCCATGCTACTCTACTGCCTTCCATCTCACCTTAACTTCGCAATAAGTTCAGTCACCTCGGTGGATGTGTAAGGCAAGCCGGCCCGCCTGTTGACGACTACTGCTGCATCTCACGCCCTCACTTCCAACACACAGATACCCAGCCAATTTGTTGCACAGAATGTGAGGTTTGTGACAGCTCGACATCACGACGTCTAGCAATGCTTTCAATTCTACCACCAATTCAATGGTGGAAGAGCATCACGTTTGGGGTGAAGAGAGGTGGATTTCCAATTCCACTGTCCCTTAGACAAACGATTATATCATCCACTACCCTCCTAACTATCCACCCATCATCTCACCACCCACTACACACTTCCATGCTTACTCCACCTCCTCCTCCTCCTACCTCTTCATCCCCTCAATGCACGTCCGTGCTTGCTTTATGCATGCATGAGATGTGTGGGTGTACGGGTGTATGGGTGTGCGTGTGTGGGTGTGTGGGTATATGTAAATTCACCTGTTCACTCCAAGGTGCTCATTTACTGATGGCCAAACAATGGACATGAATGAGTGAGAGATTCACCTACACGCATTCGGTTACTACACCTCATGGGTGGAAGGTATGCGACGAAAGTGCCTCCTCCTCCTCCTCCTCCTCCTCCTCCTCCTCCTCCTCCTCCTCCTCCTCCTCCTCCTCCCTCCTCCTCCTCTCCTCCTCCTCCTCCTCCTCCTCCTCCTCCTCCTCCTCCTCCTCCTTCCTCCTCCCCTCCTCCTCCTCCTCCTCCTCCCTCCTCCTCCTCCTCCTCCTCCTCCTCTCCTCCTCCTCCTCCTCCTCCCTCCTCCTCCTCCTCCTCCTCCTCCTCTCCTCCTCCTCCTCCTCCTCCTCCTCCTCCTCCTCCTCCTCCTCCTCCTCCTCCTCCTCCTCCTCCTCCTCCTCCTCCTCCTCCTCCTCCTCCTCCTCCTCCTCCTCCTCCTCCTCCTCCTCCTCCACATAGACTTGCTTCTTCTCGTTCTTACTAGATCCCACAAATCAAAACTTCACCTCCCACTTAACAGAGGTAGTGAATGGATGAAAGAATGAAGAAGTGAGCGTATGATTGAGCGACTTAGCGACTTTCCACCTTATCTGCTTCCCTTTTGTTGATCACTTTGGCTTGGAGGGAGAGTGATGATTGTTTGACCCTAATGGAGGTAGAATGGGCATTTGCAATAGGAAGGTGGGGAATGCAATAACCACCTTCACTGTCTCAAAAAGATATCTTTATTATTCTACTTTATTACACAAATCTTCCAACTTATCGTCAGCCAGCCAATTGTGCTGCTTATCGCAACAATTGGACGGCTTTACACACTCTGAACAGGCTGAAGTAAAGCGCAATTTCATTTAATTTCCCTCACTTCTGCTCCTTTGCTCTTTTGGTGTCACCCAAGTACCTACCAAAGTGGTCCCTTTAACCAACTGTAATCTAGTATTTTTCGCTCATTTAGTAAAAGGTTTGGGTAATTTGAGTCACTCAAGTGAATCGTCTCACCTTACGAATGAGAATGGCCACACTGTTCGAAAGAGTAGAACGATTTGAAGTGCGATTTCACGGAGTTGACACCAATGAGGTGCTTTTATCCGCCCGAAAGGGAACATCGTCTTTAAGCTTCCCCCTCTAATGCACATCTTCACACTCACTTTTGACCTTTTCCAAAGAACAACGATTTTACTTGACAAATTATCACATTAACTATGCTTTAGCCACAGTCCAGACGTCGTGTCTACAACGAGGTCGACTTCTTCAACGCCTCGGGAGGCATGCGAATTAACGTGTTCGATGGGCATGGGCAATCCACAACAGTTGCTGGGGTGCCGTAAAGCGAGGCGTGGTGTAGCATTCCACTAACCTGCCTCTACCATAACTTATCATTATACTTCAGTGAGTCATTCGAGTTCCAAATTTATTGCATTTGAGATAACAATATCATACTCATAAATGAGTCCTATGCTGAAGTTTCTGCAATCAAGCATCAGTGCTTCATTACCTGAACAAACAAATTAGGCCTACCACTCCCCACAACTGGGATGACAATGTTTTAGCCGAATAAAATGAAGCAGCTACACACGTAGACTATGGCTTGTGATTTTTTTTAATCATCTTTTCTTAACACAATCAAGCCAGTTTGCAGGCCGTCTTAAAAATAGGGCTTCTTTTCTTTTCAAAATATTTTACTAATAACCAATTAAAAGGGTCCATTTCCATTTGGATTATTTGAGCCAAATTGAAAATTGATGGGTGTGTGCAGAAAGGTCAGTGGAGACTGTCAAGAGAAATGGAATGAATGGAATTTTTGCGCCACCCCAGAAGTTGGCATGAAGTGTGCGGATTGAAGGCCCTGGTTGGTTAAATTTTTGCCTAAAAAAAAGAATGCTATTCTAGTATATTTCCCATTCATTTTGACAAAAGAAGAAAGTAGCAACCATGGCGGCCTGGAATGAGTTGGGGTGAATTTGCGATGCCTCTCAAATCATTTCATGATAATAATTATTTGCATGCTGGATGTAACGCTTGTGTTCTTTAAATGTGCTTTGTAGACGAGAGGCGGAAGGACAATTTTAATCACGTCGTGGACCAACGTAGTCGCTCCTTGGGGTCTGAGACGCCCTCGTAGTAGGCACTTCGGCCCAATCGCCCCCTATATCTTCCTTCCACTTATAAGAAAATGTCTAGAAGCAACAAACCTTCTCATAGTAAGGGTGGAAGAAGGGAAGAGTAGGAAGGAGAAGAACCGCCTGCACTAGATACAAGTGTTAACGATGCGCTTGACGAGGCTTCAGCCGCTAGTATTATTTTACACATTCGAGTCGTATGTTTAGTAAAGCGATGTTTCGTGCCGATGGGAAAGTACTGCAATAGAGGGAGAAATAAATGCATCAGTAAATGAAGTAGCTCACCTATGTAAGTATCAAAAGCGCGAGCTAATAGTTCTGTATCAAACTTCAATTAATACTTGCAGACTCTAAAAGTGCCGACGAAGAGGCGAGTTAAAGTGTGGGATTAGAAATATAATTTTTATGGTTTTTCAAAGTGGGGATGAAATTTCACCAGTGGCTTTAAACAATCTACTCAAGTTTGAGGTTAAATGATTGCACAATATGCAAGTAGAACTAGCAATGTTAGATTCATAGAACTTGAAAAGTTAACAGAAGTAACTAAAGCCCCTCAATGGTGCCAACTCCATGAAATTGCACTTTAACTCTTTTAACGCTTGCAAATAGTGTGGCCATCCTCATTCGTAGAGCAATAGGACTCAAACCTTTTACAAAATGAACGACAAAGTACTAGATTACGGTTGGTTAAAGGGATTAGCTTCGAGGACTTGGTCAAGGATACTTTAATGGGTACTTGGAGGAGGAGGAGGAGGAGGAGGAGGAGGAGGAGGAGGAGGAGAGGAGGAGGAGGAGGAGGAGGAGGAGGAGAGGAGGAGGAGGAGGAGAGGAGGAGGAGGAGGAGGAGGAGGAGGAGAGGAGGAGGAGGAGGAGGAGGAGGAGGAGGAGGAGGAGGAGGAGGAGGGAGGAGGAGGAGGAGGAGGAGGAGGAGGAGGAGGAGGAGGAGGAGGAGGAGGAGGAGGAGGAGGAGGAGGAGGAGGAGGAGGAGGTGGAGTAGGCATGGAAGTGTGTAGTGGGTGGTGAGATGATGGGTGGATAGTTAGGAGGGTAGTGGATGTTATAATCGTTTGTCTAGGGGACAGTGGAATTGGAAATCCACCTCTCTTCACCCCAACCGTGATGCTCTTCCACCATTGAGTAGTGGCTCATCACGCCACTCTGATTGGTGGTAGAATTGAAAGCATTGCTAGACGTTGTGATGTCGAGCTGTCACAGACCTCACCTTCTGGGAATGATGTGTAACAAGTTGGCTGGGTATCTGTGTGTGGTGGAAGTGAGGGAGTGAGATGCAGCAGTAGTCGTCAACAGGCGGGCCGGCTTGTCTTACACATTCACCGAGGTGACTGAACTTATTGCGAAGTTAAGGTGAGATGGAAGGCAGTGGAGTAGCATGGAGATGAGCTGACGCCACTTTCATGCATATAAAAGGGCTAAATAGCACAAATTTTTTAGAATTGTTAAAGGCATCGTAATTGCCTATTAAAAAAAATGATGTGAACGTGTTGGAAATGCGTCAACATTAAAGCGACTTATTACTTACAATTAACCTAAAATATAATGCCGACTTATAGCATCACTCTAGTTTTCTGGATTGTGCAAACCGTGTCAATTAAGCTGCCTATTATAATAAGTGATGAAGATATTTTATCACTGGATCGTTCGCAGTTGAAGTCTGTGCAGCATAGGCAACTCCGCGGCACATTTGTTGCCTTCAGGAAGGGCAATTTTGTGCCTTTTCAGTTAACCCCACAGGAATCTCCTAACAGGCCAACTCGCCTACCAGAACGGCGACTTATTCACCAAAGAACCGATGCTATTGAGTTTTTGAATGAACACGAAGGTGAAGTAACAGTGGGAGCCATGACGGCTACACCCTAATCCGATTTCTTGATGGCATGGAAATGAAATTTGTTGCAAAAAGAAAAAAACTTTACCGAGGCCATCGCCTCTGACAGCCTCCCGTCGTGCATTAGAAAATACGGGGAAATTTTATTGCTTCTGTTGATAGAGCCTCTGTTGGGGCATGTTTTCCTCGTGTCTGGATGCTGACTGAAGCTGCTCTTTCGTTCTTTCTTTCTTTCCTTCTAACTTTCTTTTTTAAGTAAACGCATTTTGATTTAACCTCCTATTGAAAGTCGAGTAGAGGAGTTAAAATCAAGATCTGCTAGTGTCTTTTTTTTCCTCCTTCAATGTGAATCACAGAGGCTAGTCGGGCCAAAAGTCAAATCCAACGTAAATAATGCTGTTGGGGTAGTTGGATGAACAAAACTTAATATCACTGCGAAAGTAAACAAATCATTGGATATGCGTTATTATCTATGTTGTTTTGTTTACTATTTCTGTGTCTATTTAATGGAGATGTATTCCTCTTCTACTTGGTCTAGCTTTATATTGGTACTTGCGTGTTGGAAGTCAACTTTTTTATAGCATCGGCTCTTGTTTATCTAAGTGCTATGTAAAAGCACCTCTGTTTGCTTCAAAACAAATAAACCTTATTGGAGGTTTGATTTTGCCTTTTCCGAGCCTCTGACGATCGTTAGGTTACATTCAAGATGTCAATGAAACAGTCTCGTTCATTCCGGTCCACTTTGCATTGAACAGCCATAAGCACAGGCGCTTCAACAGACGTAGAGACCGTAGCATAGTCCATTGGCAAGGCAAGGGTTTAATAAAAAAACCCGAAGCTAATTTCACTCATTTCTGTCACATCCCACCTTTACTAGAGAGTTGTCGTCTTTCAAATTTACCAACCAAGAGGTTTGCCATCACCAACGCCTTGTCCTATTTCACTTTTCAATGTCAGTACTGTCTCCAGAAGGACAGCAGGAACAGAGGACCTAAACTGTGGTGTAGGTTACTAAGCAACAACGGACTTGTAGACCAATCTGGTAGTAAGGAGGGGGAAAGCGGGGGGAGCAAAAGTTTAATAAATTCCTACGGTAGGATTGTATCTGCTAAGCAAATAATTGAGCTCATTCTCCCTCCTAGTGAACAGTTGGCAGCAATTGCTAAAAGTGGAAAGTTGCGTATAAAACAATTAACTCATCACGGTGGTGTGGTGGGGTTTGTTTGCAGCAATTTTAGGGAATACTGGGAGTCGTAGGAGAACCAAACACTTAGCGTGTCTTGCCTTTTTGGACACAGTAGAGATCACATTCTGGAAGAAGGAGGGCAATTGATAGCACAGAGCCTCTCTCTCTCACTCTCTTCCCCTTGTTACCACTCGCCATGCGGTTTTGAGGGCCACATTCGTCGATTGGGTATACTTGATTTTTACAGGTGCACAAGGTCTTGGTCCTTTTTGTATTAAAAAAGTTGTCGTTGGTGGGACCACGGTAGCATTGGAACAGTGCAAGCTTTGGATTTCCCCACCCTCTGTCCCATTCTTCCTTCCCCTTCCTTCTCCTCCTCTGCCTCCTCCTCCTCCTCCTCCTCCTCCTCCTCCTTTACATAAATCATGTCCTGGTTTTTTGCAGCACCCGCTGCAAACGCTGCCTCTCTCTTGCCTTCCCTCACCCTTACCTTCCTCTCCCCAACCCTGCATCACGTCTTCTACCACTACCAAGGCGTCGTTGACGTCCACAACGACCTTTCTGTACTTGGTGCCGGGATGAAAGGGGGATGAAAAGCGAGAGCGAGAGAGGAAATCGCAAATGCGACTGTTTTTGACCGGAAGGAAAGTAAAAATTCGCTCAGAACTCGATAACGGAAAGCGAGGAGGTAAGAAATTTGGTCGTTGAGAAAGCATCGAAAAGTGGTCGGTTAAGTCTCTGTGGTTTCTCTAATGGGTGGAAAAGTAGCGCAACTGGTATCATCTCACGAAAATTTGATATTCTACATAACCATCACAAAATGTTGCAAAAGACTAGTTTAAGGCTGACTTTTTTTTATAAAAGTGGATGAATTATAAACGCCTTAAAGTATCTAAAACCTCGTAACTCTTTCCATGTTATTCGAATATAGTGTTCGGCTAGGGAAGCTGGGTGGCTTGCATAAATTGCAGTCCCTTGCTTTTAGGGAGCAAAAATAATTCCTATAAATGGAAAACGAGTTATGCTTATCAAGGCGTAACAAAGCAGTATATTGTTCACCGAATCCATTCCGGCCTGATGAGTCAGGTTGATAAGAAATGATTGCTGACCATGAATTGACACTTCTACATACTGCAACCCGAGTCCATAAAACGGGTTATTTCCGAACGAGCCTGACTCAAAACCCTTTGTAGTATCAGATTATAAAAGCGTCAATTTTGTTTAAATTCATCATATCAGATAGTTCGGAGTCGTGCAACTTGGTGTGGTTTTTTGATGGGCACAGAAAGGATCAAGCTGGTATAAATTTGCTATAAAAAATTTGGCAGTTCTTTGTGTCATTACGACCAAATTTTAAAAGTACTGATATGTAGTTTGAACGAAATAATTCTGAAGTGGGCATTCAACTAATGCAAATTGTATGTCTACTTTATAGGAAGGGTTTGTAAAACTCGCACGAACTCCGGATCAGATTCCTACTTTCAGGTTGAGCTTCATTCCTAAATTTATTTCTTGCTGGTGAAATCAGAATACGGACGTGCATTTCGGTACTAAATGACTTTCAATAGGGATCGAAAGGTATCAAAAGCCAAAATTTTCGGCAGCAAATTTACCTCCACAGCGCAGATTTTTTATTATGCCGTTGCAACACCCTTGCTTGCATTACTTTTGTCAGACACTTTTATTTCTTATTAAGAGCTATAAATGCAAGTGGCTTTAGACTGGGATTATTTCAATTATCTTTTGTTACTCGAAATACACTCAATGTATTAGCTACACGATTAGGTGCATTGGGTTGTTGTAAACTGATGTAGCCCAAGTCAGAATGTCACATGCATATCATATGTAGTTCATAAAAGCATGTAGCTCCGAAAATAGCAATTCTTACTTCTTTTTTGATCGGTCATTTTAATGATAGTGATTGAGACGTCATCATCCATGCTACTGGCCTCTAAACTCTAATTTATAATTGTGCATCCTTTTTCTGACTCTGGGCGCCACAAAATTAACACCAAGTTATCTCACAAGTTAATTTAAAGCCATCTGCTTTGATCCATACTGCCAAACATTATTTCCAGTGAATTTCGTGCTTTATTCAGCTTATGATGCATCATGGCACAGATGGTCTGCCTTTATTAGCATGCCACCAACGTCACTTTTGCCTTTCTTCTCACACACGGAAACACAAACACCTACACACCAATCCCTTCAGTGGTGGAAGTTGCATCCGGGCTAGGGTCGGAAATAAGTGATGTGCGGTAACATCAAACAAGCTCTCTTAATGAGGCCTTGTCTAGCCATGGAGGCATAATCTTAAGACAGTTTCGAATACACCCGTCCTGACACGTGCTCCATTTATAAGAACAGCAATTATTGCACGTTATAAAATACGCTTTTTGCATGTCAAGTCTCGTTAAACAATAGCGTCTATTTTATAATTTTTAACATTTAAATTAGTTGAAAGGTTGTTTCAAAACAGCGCATATCCAACGACATTTTGCTTCATGACATTTATGTGACAGCTATTTGACGTGGGATTTAATTCTTTCAGGAAGGAAAAGGTGTGAGAGGAGAAGGGCAACTAGTGGACAAATTGACAGGTAGTTGACCGAACACAGCAGACTGCAGTCATCTGTCTGAGCGAACACTTCTCTTTCATCGTCAACAATCCTGATCTGTCAACATTTTCGGCCTTAAATTTTTTGTAATTTTTATTATTCTAATAAGAGGTCTACTGCTTGGAGTCCTAATCCAAATGCAAAATCTTAATATTAGTAGTATCACAAGCACAGCGTTTGGCGAATATTTTCATTTTTTTCCACAGCTTATCGCCAATAAAATGTCAATACGCTGAGCCTTCATAAACAAATTCGTTGGTTTGCTGAACTAATGGCACAAAATTTGCTCCTTACAATGCAAAATTAAAATTACGAATGAGATAAAAAGTACCGGTAGATATTATCTAACTTTGAGATACACACGTATTTTATACTGACCCTTCCCAATTGGGGCAATTTTTCAAGGTGATTATAATCACCGGCGATATATTTTACAGTAATGGAGTTGCTACTATAAATGATTGAAGTAATCTCATTAAGATGCACGATTTGACCCTGGTTAGCCTTCTACCCCTACCAGTAGGAAAGCCCATCCAAAAATAAATGTCACTTTCTCTTTTTCTCGACCTATCTGGCCAAATTTTAGTAAATCAACCCGACAAAATGCAGGAAGGAAAAATGGTGGGCATACAGAGTGCGTTGATGTTATTGCCGCTTCTGTTGCTGCAACTGCCGAGCCCGCGAGAGAGAGCTTGTCTTTCCAACATGCAGGCATGATAATAGGCACATACACATGCACATACACACACACACACACAACCGCGTGCATCCACCTCTTTCTCTCGGCAGGAGTTTGCGTCCGATGAGTCACAAGTATGCAAATGTCCGCTAGGATTTTATGCATGACGGGCATATGGCTAGCACTACATACATACATACATACATGCAAAAGCACACACGAATGCACAGACGCCTGAAATCATCCGTGTTGCTGATAGCTTCAGCCAAACGACAACTACGGAAGCGCAGGAAATGCCGACTTTTGATGTTTTAAGGCGTATATAATTGCAAACGTTTTTCTCCTTTACAATGGACGACATGATAATGAAGTATTATTGAAAGAACAAAACAGTACATGCTCAACACTCAAGAGTTGCTTAATCAGCCCCCAGCCCATTATTCGCGCAACTCTGCCAAGCAAAGATTGTCAAACCTTATAAATGCTGGATAGGCATTCCTATTTAAAAAAAAAATGCAAAACTATCCCAGTAGGGTTGCATCCACTCACTGCTATAGAAGACACGACTTTATTTTGTGCACAGCATTCTCAGAATATTTTTATTTTTACTATAAATAAATAAGTAGCATTAATTTTGAACATTGCACGGAACAGTGACATGAGAGCAAATCTAACCAGAACCATTATGGTAGTAAAGTTAACTGTCAATGAACTTCTGGTTTGACGTCACAATGAAGCACAAAGGTCGTCCTTAACGTAGGACAAATAAAGTTTAAAAATGAACTAATCAGTAATCGGTTCCTTGAAAAAAATCACAATTCGCCTACTTCGTTTTGGATGATAATTACGCAGTTGAGACCGAGATAGAGTTGATATTCTCGATTAGGACTAATGCAAACATATTGCGGTTTGCAAGATTAGGACTTATTAATCCAACTTACGAACATACGTGCTGCCCATTATCACCGCTACTGGTCAAGGTAAACTAGAAGAAGGATCAAAAGTATGAATTTTTATAACACCTCGGTTACATCTACTGACCTCAGAATTGGCCAACCGCATTTCATGACCACGGTAAGGTGTCATGGGGTCAAAAATGTGTAATTGCAAGTTAAAAATCACCAACCGATCATAATCCGAGGCTAGTCAAGCAAGGCCAACGGTCAAAATACATGTGGTTTTGTTGACCATTATTTCTGGCACCTGATGTTGCATCTGATCCCCGAAATAAAATGCCATCTATGCGTGCGGAAAAAAATTAGTAGAGCTGTTGGACATAACTATCCATTGCCAATCCGAAACTCAGCAGTAGTTGCTTTTTTAAAGCATAAGAAACAGGGTGCTATAGTGCCTAGTATTTCACTCCTATCAGGGACATTTTGGGGAGTCTTTTGAATCACGGATGAGTAAAATCATTGTTCAGTCATGATTAAAGCTTGCGTTTTAGGACTAATGTTTTAAATGAATAAGAAGGCAAAAATACCGGTTCACACACCTGATTTATTTATAAAGTGGTTATTTAGTAAAGTCGCATTAAATGCCCTTTCGATGCTCCTGTCTAGACCACTCGGCCCCAAGTCGTAATTAAAATCTAGACACACAAGTCTGTGTTCTGACGATATTTTCAATTTAAATTAACAAAACTAGCAATGACGTTCCAAAAATAAGCATATTTTCATCAAAACTTTAGGTAAACATGTCATTTCAATTTCAAGATGTGCTTTACCCTAGTAAAAAGTGCTGAAGCCTCATCGAGGTCACTTTCGATAAACTCTGTTTTCAGCTAGATTAAGTGAACCCAACGATACGATCTGCTCCCTGTCTGACTTTGTCCAAGTGGAGGCAAAGTGTGTCGCCATTATCCGACACAGCTACTACCACGAGACCAAAAAGGCCGTGTGAAGGTGGTGCATTCGGTCCTCCACACTGCGGAACGCCAAAGCATAATGGGCTTAATGGACAATTGAAGCCTCGACACAGGTGACTCAGCCTAGCGCTTGTGGTACCTCAAAGATCCAACGCCATAAGCAAACACACACACACACAAGATGGAGGTTGTGACTCACCTTGCCCACTCCAACAATGCAACAGATCTATCCCCATGTGAACCTTCCAACGCAGTGGTAACTTGATAGGCCATCGCTAAATTGCTTAAGGTGATCATATTTAAATTTCGTTATAGAAGCAAACCGAACATTTGTAGCGCCTGTTGGTTGATAAGAAGTACACAAACCCAAAATGGGTCTCCTTTTTATTATTATCTATTTGGGGAAGTGGGAGGACATAATATCCCCCACTATTGCGACTATGAAACGTTATGATGCAAAATTGGGACGGATTTATGCCATTTATTTTTCAGATAATAGCGGCATTCCATTTCAGAAACGGTCACATGGGCACGGCCAGACGAATACAAGTAGTTCAGCGTCGAATAAATGTTTAGGCTGACATTAAAATTGCTTGGGTAAATTACGAAGTAATTAGTACCATAAGCCGTGAAAAAATCGGTGACACTTCAATGTAATAATAATAATAATAATTTCTCAACGCAAACGTACAGTGAAGGTGGGGGTGGGAGGAGGAGAAGAAGGAGGGCGGACAGGAGAGGAGCACGAATACACAGGCAGAACTGGACCAACGAGAGGGGCAGTATAGACCGAGGAGGGAAGGCTAGGGAATTCAACAAGACACGGCGAGACAGGGAGAGAGAGGTGAGGACGGGGAAGAGGACGGCAGGGGGCGAGGGCGAGAGAGAGAGAGTGGTTAGACAAAATAGACAAGGAGCATGCAAGCGCACATAAGGAGAAAATCGTGGCGGCAGTAGTAAGTGAGTACGCAATTAACTGGTCATATATATATGTACAAGTGTGGACAGGTGAGTGAGATAGTGGAAATGGAGGAGGGAGGAAGGGTGGGAGGAAAAGAGAGTCCGCAGTCTTTCGTATTACCAAAGAACACACTTATTGGTGGGATTCATAAAAGATCCTCGTGGACACGCGAACGCTTCAGCAAAGTCGTCCGAATTAGACAGTGTCCCGATGACCCTATAAGTCAAAGATGAAAGAGGTGCTTTCATTAAATTGCTGTTTGTAAAATGGTTGCCTGTGTAGTATGGTAATTAATTTCCATAATAAAATAAGCCCTCTACTGGCGTCTTAGATGCTTGACATTTTCGAATTCAGGAGGGAGGCAGAGGGGTGGGTAGCAGACCCGTCATTTTTAATTATAATGACAGCAAGTGTATCTGATATTTACTAACAGGGGAATGGGTACGTAATGTGGAGAGAGAGGGAGAGAGTAAGGAAACAAACTTTTTTTACCTGTATCGTTCAGGTGCGTGAACGTCAAACATGACCGTATGCAATGCAGCCTGGGGCAATTGGCGTTTGCACCAAACCTGCAGAGGAAAAAAGTAACTATTTTTTACCATGGGTAAAAAAGAGGATTTCATCATTGCCTCAATTTTCCCAACTGCGGAGTATAATATTTCGGCAAAGAAGGAATTCCCAATTTTTTTTAGAATTCCATTTGAAAGCACGTCGAATAGGGGGTAGGGAGGGGTCGGAGGCTGGACACCTGTCGTGTACATGCCGCTATGTTAAAGCAAATAAGCAAATACTGCAATGATCAGATGGCTTGAACAATAGACATGGTAAATAGGGTTCGTCAAGTTGCCAATTCGAAGGAAAAAGAGGAAAGTTTTTGAAATTCTTTGAGCTTATTTGGGCCATTCCATTTGGGTAAGTTTTTCAAACGCAGCAATGGTGACCAAAGTGAATAGTTAAGGTGATCGTGGGACCACTTTTATCCCAACCTCATTGATGTATAAAATCGGAGGATTTCCTCTACTCTTTGGACACGATTCGCTACTTTTGCTAATGACACCTGTCCTTTTCTCTTAATTCTTGATGCCTTAACCAAGAAAGAAAAAGTTGAAGGAGGCTTCCGAGGTTCAGCCTCCCAAGCTACGTTGTGTTTAAGAGCCCTGACTTCACTTCCGGTAAAAATTACCCCGTTTTTGATTTTTATGCTAAGCTGAGATGGCTTCGCCCTCATCCTTAACTATATTTAATCGTAAATTAAAAACAAATTTGCGGAATCCTACTTTTGGTAACATGGATGCCTTGTGGTGGATAAAGGTTTAAGAGTAGAGGTTAAGGAATCTGCACTTACCAAAGTATTTAATTGCCATGAGAGTACTGAATACAAGACTCTTCAAGCCGCAACAAAACCACCGAAAATGCAATTTGCGTTTTTAGCAAGTTAATTAACTCCTGTTTATCACGAAGGCCTCCACTCCAATTTAAACTGCATTAGCTCAATTTAAAGACTCAATTTTTCTTCCGCAGTTGTGAGTGCTTCGAGTGAACCCGCCCTCCCCACAACTAATTGAAGGCGTCGCAGGCATTTGGTCAATGTCAAGGTCATTTCTTGAAACGGTCATGTCATTGTTAAGGTCAACGTATCTATTTGCATATAGCCAAACATAGTTTAATAATTAGCATATTTATGGCATCATCATATTGTCCTTAAGAATCCAAGCAACAACGAACCTGAGCAAACGAGATGAAGAAGAGTTGATTGAATGTTAGGTTGAGACCTGGCAGTTTATGGGGTATGCCTTCCTCCTCCTGCAGCTTGAGGAAGGCCTACAATCAAAGGGAGACAGAGACACTCCTAATTAACTAAGCCTTGCCATCGGTCCACGTAATAGAGAAGTTCAATTACCTACCCGATAGGCTGCTTTTATTCCACCATTGTCGGCGATATTCTCACTAAGTGTTAGATGCCCATCCACCTATGCAACAGAAGTTCAAAAGATTGCGCTATTAGTGGGCAAATGAGAAGTTATGGAGGTGGAAAGGAGGCCGGACCATTCTAACGTACATTTTTGCCTTGGACAGTGTAGTTGCCATACTGGCGCACCATGCATTCACTGTTTCTCTCAAAATCGGCTCGGGTGCTTTCACTCCACCATTGACGCAGGTTGCCTTTTGCATCGTACTTCGAGCCTAGAGGGGAGGAGCCAAGGCATTTGAAAGGCTTGTCACAATAACTTCACAATCCATAGGGCTGCACCGGCTCACCTTGCCTATCGAATGCATGAACAATTTCGTGACCAACTACAACCCCAATTCCGCCATAGTTAAGCGCCAGTGGATAGTAGGCATCATAGAAAGGTTTTTGTAGAATACCGGCTGGAAAGTAAATGTGATTTTCTCGTGGATTGTAGAAGGCATTCACAATGTGAGGCGCCATGTCCCATCTGAATAGAAGCCAGAAAGACAAAAAATTAAACCCCACTGCTCAATTCCTCGGGGTTAAATGCAGTACAGGGAACGGTTCCGGGGCAAAGTAAGTATGACTTTTATAATAAATAACCCGAAAAGGGAATTTCTTTTGCGTGTTTTTCGGTCAGCTGCAAAGAAGGCTAAAGAGGCGTGACAACGTGACTGCATCAGGTGGTGAGAGAAACACCATTTGCTGCCTCCACAAAACCCTCGTTTTGCCCAATTTCCAATCCTATTTACTAAGGTAGCACACAAACAGTAGACAATTGTGTTTTCTGCATGATGAGGTACACAATTTACGCACGTTTTTAGGCTTTCATCGAAGAGTTTTCGCAACAGGATCAACGCCTTCGATCGGGCCAAAGTGAAGCTGTTTTTGAGAAAAGTGCTATTGTCCAACGAATCCTTTAAGGAAAAAAACAGTTTACGACGGTCAATTTAATTTTTTTTGGCTCAGAGTGTAACTCACCACTGCAAAAAATGGTTTATTCTCCTTCTCAATGTCATTAATATCGTCAGGATAACCAATAGAGTCGCCCATCATGTCAACCTGGAGGAAAAAGACAGTTAAAAAATAAAATAAAGCAAAAAACGGACCTTTTCCTCGGCGCCTTTTTTTGCTTTATCGTCCATCCAATCGACTTGGTAAAAGGAACTCTTGAAGGCCATCTTTATTTTTCTAATCATTTTTGTTGCCTACATGGAGAATGGAGGATTAGACGGAGTTGCAGGGAGCATGGAATGAATTTACCACTTCTTTGCTTCGCTCATCAAAGTGCTGTGCCACAAATTTGCGGGCAATTGTCATTCCAAAGTACTCCTCTGTGTTGCGTACACACGATAGCCAACGTTGGGGCTGTTCCTTCACGCCTTCAAGGGAGGCGAAGGATTCATTAACTCGGTACAATCAAGCAACTTGTTTCCACAAAATTCACTAACGGCAATAATAATCACAGTGATGATGATGGTGGAATGAGGAATTACGGTTTTTAGTAAAAAAAGAAAATAAAACAAAAATGGGAGCAGAAGCAACGAAAATGATTCTATTTAACTGGGCCATTTGCTATCCCCGAATCCAGGTGGCGGTGTCTCCGTCCTCCGAGGTGTGGGCCAAAATGAGAATTTCCCAAACATTAGCAATTGATGTGAAAAAATAATTTGAATTTTTTAAAGGGTCTAAGACATCCTGCTTAAAGGAGTTGTAGTGAGCTAAAGCCCAGTCACTGCTATTTTGGGACTGGAAAGGAGGAATACTTTCACTAACCCGTACTAGCCTGTTCGTAAACTTCAATCTCCTTGCGAACTATGGCTGGCATAAAGGGCGTTGTTGACCACAGAGTTCTCCATATAGCAGTGTCATGGACTACTCTACAAGGGAGGATAAAGCAAAAGTGTAATTACCAAGGCAAAGTCCACAGAAGAATGCTAAGGACTCACTACACCATTAAGCAAAGAAAAGAATTGCATACGCATAAGCAAGTCCAGGATTTCATTTACCAAGTAAAGAAAAGAAAGGACATCGAAATTGTTATCCACCAGATTAAGTGAATATCCGCCTGTTAAATGAAAGCTGGTTTTGGAAAACTCAATCCATTATGGTAAGGAGAAAAAATCCTTTTTGTGAATCACCAAGACTTTATTGAAGGATGCGACTTACTTTATTTTCTCTGGCGAGGCCATATATTCAGCATAGACTTTACAACGCTTTTCAAAGAAAGGATAGTCGCCAATAATGACCGTCTCGGCGTCCGTGATGGTGTAGTTAACTGCACTAAATAGGCCGTTGAAGAGACGTTTCCAGTCAATCTCCACAAGCCCAAAATTGGGAAAAAGTAGTGCAAGTTAAGTCAAAGATCGACTCATGAAACTAGTATCTGTGATGTCTAATAAATCGTAATAACTCACAGTTAGCAACGTTATAAAAAAGTTGAGGGTGGATTGCGATAGTCACTTGACAACAACAAAAAAGCCGAAAAAAATTACGCACATATAACGTACCACTTGACAAAATCTCTGTAATTCAGTCATATTCAACTTGAAAAAGTTTGTTTCAATGCTTTGACGAGCCCTTGGTTCCATGTTCTACAAATTCAAATTGAGGTGACCGAACTTTACCCAAAGGGTAACTACTGGGATAAGACATTGGCGATTGCTCACCTTTGCCATCAATGTTTCCAACTCAAAAATGTCATCCATGGCTGAGAGTTTGGAGTCTGGAACACCCAGCATTCTGGCATACGTGCGCATGAACTCTCGAAAGTGCTGAACAACCTGAAAGACACAATTCATCAACTACTTACTTGTTCGCAAATGAGTAGTATATGCCTCAACCAACCAAATGCATTTGTGTAAATCGAAGAAGGCCCATCATTCTATTTGGTTAGACATCTTTTCATAGTTGGTAAAATAATTTACATTAAATTTTGCTCAAAAGGAGCTAATTAATAATAATGTTGAAAACAAGTAACATTGAGAGACCGAAACGCTTGGCATTAAATCGGCACATCGGATGTATGTGAGAGGCACGTGTACTTGCCCTTTTAATTTTGGCGTCAGAAGTGTCGAGGTAGTATTCTGGCAGCATACTGAGTTCGCCTGGTGCAAGCTGAAAGGGAACAGATGAGGTGTCAACTCACGTCACTGAATTGCCACGACACAGGCGTTTCAGACCTGAGTTGCATGGAAAAAAACCAGCCCGACTAAGTTAAGCTATAGGTTTTATTTTTTTTTTCAAGGCGAATGGGCGGCGCATCCACCCTCCAATTCTCTTCAATACAAGTAGAGAGGATGATAAATCACAAACCGTCAATTTTAAACGAAAAATTGAGGTGAAGGCATAAAGCAAGGGCTGCACTTTTTATGCTCATAGCGTTGCTAAAGCGGAAGTGTGGACTTTCACTTTTGGGTTTTACGAGCTTAGAATGGATTGGTGAAAGGACAAGTTGATTATATGTATCTTGATCTGGCTTACTTACTACTTTGGTAAAACAAGAAAAAAAGGCAATCACTGCCTCGAAGGCCACAAGAAAGTAGAAAAATGAGGCTCTCCTAATAGAGGTTTGTGTTTCATCTCGTTGCACACATTGTGAACCGTTTCAGATCTCCAAATCGGCGGCCACAAGACATTAAGAGGGCGTGGAATTTAATGCCCTTCGTAAGCAATCTCACCATAAACGCAAGCCCTAATGGCAAAGAACACGAGATTGGGCATTAAAATTGCGGCCAGACCGATGCTAATCTTGTGTATTATCTAAAATGAAATTTTAGCGCTTTTTTTCGCAAAAAAAAAATAATAACTGCACCGGTGTGTGACAGCGACGTAAATGGGTTGTATTGAGAGAATGGGGGCAATTGACAATTTGTTGGAGCATCTAGACGAATTTCTTATCCTTTCTTTTGTTTCTTCACCTCACTACGAGTGCACTCAGTGTGAAAGTACAAAGAAAAGTATTGCGTTGGTAATTTTTCTTTCCACTTATTTTGCAGTATTTGAGGACAAAATGAATGCGTCAAAGTGAGTCGACACGAAGAAGGGACGACTTTCTAATTAGACCCTACAAGTTACAATTAAAAAAAATTACTTAATTATTGCGTCCAAGGCATAGTCATAGGGCAGTGCAATGAAAACATTAGTTTTTTACTAGTCCAGTTACACTCAGGAGGCCTTTGACCGACTCACTGTAATGGCATAGCGTTGGGAGTTTCGTGGATCCTTCTCAATGAGGAGTTGGAAGATGTCAACACCATGACCAAAGCGTAGGAAGGTTTGAATAAGCTCTGTGAGGTCGTATTTGCCTGTGCTAAAAGGATCCCCTTCGCCACCGTCCGAACGGCCGCCCTCCGCGGCCGTGGGCAGTAGACGCCAGCCTCCAAAGAGTTGAGTTAGAATCGACTTGATCGGTGTCAAGCCCAGGTTATTCACAGCCTGTTCGTTGATGCAGGAGGCGAAGTAGGTTTTCGCCAATTGTAGACCTCGACTATCGTTTGGTGTGGCCTCTTTTTCTACAAATCATGCGTAAATCCCTGCTCTGAACGCTGTCAATGCTTCCTCAAGCTTAACATGGGAAGACGTTACATGTTTAAAAATTTCAAGAAGATCATCCTTAATTGTGGTGTTAAATGGACCGGAATTTGTCTAGACGTTGCAACACCCCTACTAGACATATAAATGCGTAGGCAAGACAAATTCAGCCGCCAGCGTGGGCAGCAGTTTACGTATTTTACTTTCTCAAAGACGCTAGGGGCACCTCAAGGGCGGAGAAATGGGTCACGACCCGCCGCCGTGTTGCAATGCCTCCTCTCATTCCACTTCAGTCAAGTCAAGGTTTTTGCTTGCTCATTTTATTCATCATAAAAAGTCTCTGTTTGACATTTAGTAGCACTTGTGTATTTTTAATTTATTAGCCAAAAATTCCACCTCATGTAATGTGGTTGCCTTGGCGGAAAAGGGACAGAGAATGGACTGCCTTGTTGTCAAACCTTTAAGCCGTGGCGAAAGACACTTTCCCACACACACACACACACATTTTTTAGATAATCTTAAAAAAAAGAACAGTACCACCTTCTCATGACATTAAACAGATAATTATACTACGATTGTGTTGGGAAAAATTCTTGCCCAGAGGTCACAGCGATCCTGCGCCTCAAAATTGAAATCAGCTTAGAAGAAAAAAAAATATGATTAGGGTGATGTTTTTTTTTTTTTTTCGTTTTGCGCCTTGACACTTGACAGGCATGACCGTGTCACCTCAATGCCACTCGCAGTGCCTCGATAATTTCTCAGAGGAGGCCTGTTGACCCACATTTCGCATGAGATAACCTCTCCACCTCTAACTTGATCGCACCACCTGTCAATCGGTGCAAAAGTCAGCTTGGTGAAACGTCAAAGACTGTTTTCGTTTTAATTTTTATTTAGTCCTTTGAATGATCGTAATTTTCTATTAACCTTTCATAGCCGCCGGCATTGCTTTCGTTGACTTAACTGCACAGCAGTTGTTCACATTAATCAGGATACTTAGGCTCTGGTACTACAGTTAACGGAGTAAGCATTTAATAAGCAACTTTGCAAGAAAAAATGCCGGTCATGCTATCTTTCTTTAAAAAAAAATATAGAGGTTTCCTCTTTTTTCTTTAGTAAACATGATTCCAGACGGGAAAATAAACTCGGCTCAGAGGCTTTGAGGCTGGTGAGGTAAATATTTATTGAGGAGGAGGGTTTATTTTCACTGCAATGGCAACAAAATACTTGTAGCGACGCCTGTCACATTAAAGAGTTCTAAAGAATGCGGTTCTTGGGTGGGTAAAACTTGCGTTTATGCCACTCATACAGGCAAGGAAGGAAGGAGGCTGTTGACTGAAAGAATGAAGGGCAGGCAGAGAGGCAGTAAAGTACATGGAGAAATGACCTACCAAGCAATTCTTTGGCAAAGTACTCTGCAGTTTGTGCCAATTCGGAGAAGACGGTCCAACTGTTAGTGCCGGGAGGGATGTGATGCTTCGCAATCCACCCACCGCATGCGTAGCTGTAGAAGTCTTCGCACGGTTCCACAGACTGGTTCATTCCGGAGAGAATTTTATACGCTGTTTCAACACATTCCACTGTCTGGCAGATGTCATCTGGGGTGAGGAGGTGGGGGAGGGGGAGTAATGGGCGAAGGACAAAAGATTTCCAACATTAAAATGTGATCTTCAGTGCTGATAATAGATGAGGATAAAGGTTTAGCATCAATACCTTCAATTATATCAAATCAAGGGAAGCAACAAGCCATAAATGTGCAAAATTAGCTCAATCGGAAGTTATAAAACCTAGTGACCAAGAGGTGATGACAGGTGGGCTGCAATTTCCATGCAAGAAGGAAACTGCCATAACCGGGCATGCGCTATGGGCTGCGTCGAGGCTCGAAAAGGATTCACAATCGCCTAAGATATTTTTACTTTTCTTTGATAAATAAGGCCTTAAAGCTGGGCGCAGATCAAGAGAATGTCTTTTATTATAAGTTTGTAGTTCAATAAAACCATTGGGATAGTGATTACCCTGCTGGACTAGGGGATGAGTGAGTGGTTGTAACTGCAAGAAATACGAAGAAGGAGGGAAAAGGTAAATGAATTCCTAACTCAGCACCAACAACATCACACGTGTACAGCCCTTGAAGATGAAGTGGCATGAGTTTTTGCGATTGTGCAAATGAAGCAATGTCGCGATGCACAAAGCCAGTGCAGCACAATAGACTGCACAGTGGCTTCACGCGCTACTGCCTACCTTTTGGTGTTCCAAAGTAGAGGAAGAGGATGATGATGAGGAGGGTGGTGAGAATCACGCAGAGGATAATGAGCAGGAATTCTCGCCACGTGCACGCGGTAAGTCGTTTTCCACTGATGACGACGCCGCCGCCGCCGCCGTGACGAATGTGGGGCGTGGGACACTCATTCGCGTCGGCTGGGGTAGTCAGCATCATAGAGTTATTCATATTCTTTAATCTACTGGACAGGTCAAAGAGACCCTCGAAGAAAGCAGGAGGCGATAGGGGTTGTGATGTGCCTTTTGCACTTTGAACTGGTGCTCCTAGAGCCAAGTGCTGAGCGTTGCCTATGTCAGGAGCGTCAGCAACCGGGTCATAGGCTGAGCCTGGTTGCTGATTGGTCGAAGTGACCGAGGACAAATGACAGCGCTTAGATGAACACGGGCCACCAACCAGAAGGCGGTTTGTGTCCAGCGTCGCGTTGAGTGGTAATTCCTCGCTGTCAGTGGAGTATTTATAGGTGTCACAGCTCTCCATTTCTGTCTTCTGCTTCATTCAGCTGAGATCAAATGGCAAAGGGCGGTTAATTGTGGCCATCGGTAATGAGGAGGCGGTGGGTAAGGCGGGGTGTGGCGAGGCATGACGATGTGGCTTTAATTGCGTCGGTCCCACATATGCAAGCGTGCGTGTGTGTGTGTTTGCGCGCACTGTGAATCTATCAAGCTCAGACAGCCTGGGAGATGCTGATTGGGCTGGCTACTGCCAGGTTTACTGATTGCTAGAGAACTGCTATATTGATTGGTTAGCCATTTTTCCAGCCTGCTTTTTGATTGGTTCTCCATTCAATTGCAGCGCATGCCGTAGAGATAAAGCAATCGCCTCTAAATTAAATGCTTTCTTTCTTCTATTTAGTCATTGTCAGTGAAATTGGTTATTCAAAACATGCATTTAAAAAATTACTAATTCGTGAGTAGGCTTAGTTAGATAATGCCGGTTATACTGCTCCCAAAAAGATGGAGAAAGTTAGTTCAAAAATGGGGAGTGAATTTGCGTATCTTGGCATTAAAAGACGGGACTACATCGCGTACCACAAATAAGGCTTGCACCGTGGGGATAAGAATATATTATTCCCATGAGGCTAAAAATTCTGGCACACTTTTATGGCCCAAATATTTATGTACGTATTGTGCTGATTAAAATGCTTCGTCTTTAATAATGCTGTCAAAATCAATTAACTGACAAGCCAGTTTTTTTCGTGAGCAGGAAGTAGCCGAATGTCATCACCTCCCCTCTACTCAACAATCCCCTGTGGAGAGCTCACTAACAAAAATTACACCCACAGTCGTGCATTTGACTGCGTGGAAAAGCAGACAGTTAAACACAAATGCACAAAGTACGATCGGATCAGTGGTATTCTTTAAAAAATTCACTGTGTGCTGATATCGAGGCTGCTTATAGTGACAACGGTGTGCCAAGAGCTGGATTTACGTAAGTTAAGTGGCGCTGATAAATGTAACGAGGAAACTACACCACAGAAAGACATCCAACAATGCTGTCACTAGCATAAACCAGGGCCTAGACTAGTCTCCAAGTTTGGCGCGACTCATTCCACTTAGAATGACTACCATAAACCCGTTTAAAATACCTGTGGAGCTGAACGGCGAGCTTTTAACAGTTCCGCTAGAGCTTTTATTTAAAATCTTATTTGTAAAGTGTAGATTACAAAAAACTTATCGGTTCAAAGTCTTTATTCTAAAAAAATGATTGGGTTTGGGCTTAACGGCAACCTTGAAACAGGCTTTCACACCCAAAAAAGGCAAGTTAGGGTTTGCTTTACCTTCTCTTTAAGTTCACTAGGTTTGTATTTTATGTACCCTTTTATTAAGAATTTTACCAACATTCTATGTGTTGGTATCAAACGAGTTCCCTACCCATCTGTGACATAGCAATGAATTACGTAGTTCTATGAAGCTCAAATTAGCACAAAGGTAAAGCCGTTCCACCCAGGCATGGGAATGGAATAGGTCACAAATAACAGAATTGCTCAAAGTACTCGGATATTTGCTATCTTTTGGTCACTGCAAAATTTGCTTAAAGTGGTTTTGGAAGAACGAAATTTTTGTTTATAGAGTGTTTCGGTTTCATGGGAATCCCCCATTTACCTGTGTGTCTCCTAAGTTAGACCGCGATTGCGATTTTGGCAACTATTAAATATTATAACTTTTGGAACTGTCCATTTGAGCATTCTGAGAATACTTTCTATAAATTTGGAGTCAACTTCGATTCTACTACTAATTAGACGAATTTACCGAAATCAGTAGCAGCGTTTAAATAAGACTAAATATTTTAAAAGCCCATTGGATTTTTTGGAGCGCTTTACTTATAATGCATAGACATTGTAAAATACTGACTGCTATCTTGATATGGCATACGACAGCTAAATTTGCTGAACATAGTGTAGTGCGGTTACTAATTGGGATGCTTGAGGCTCGGATCGTAACCTCTGTTTCTTCTATTCTTGCGCCTACAATAAGGCTTAGAGGCAACTTTTAGCGAAGGTACATTTGTAATGCTCTTGCTGCTTGTGTAACCCTAGGTTTCAATTAAGGGTCACCTGGTTGACCGTTGTATTAGAGCCTGATGGGCTAGCCTCTGGGCCATGCCAGTAGCCCACACTTTTCTCCGCGTCGAGCATACGTGTTGAGCTTGAGTATTATGCATTCTTCCGTATCCAGGGCAGTCTAGGGCGCTACACATAAGCTTAATGTTTGCTAAAGCAAACAAGTCGAAAAGGCATCACAGATGGTGTTTTTATTTCAGCTGGTACGGTAGGTTCAATGATTGAAATAACATAAATTAGTTAAAAGGAAGGAAATGTTCTAAGTTAATTTCCACAGAGAAATAAAGTGCCAATCCGATTCGATTCTGCAGATGCGACTCTTGGTCGCACGTAAGTAACACATTCTTCCCTGCCTTGCTGCGAAAACTGATAAAAAGCATAAATGCACATAGCAACCTTTTATTCAACTGCATTTAGTAGCAAAAATCAAAAAGATTTCCATTATTAAGCAAATCCGGAACTGTCCCTAATCACGAGTGACATTTATACTAAGCCAAAAAATTCAAAGGCATTCAAGCTCAATTTGCTTTAATAAAGAGAACAAATAGAGGACAAATAAGGAAACGCTTACTCAGCTAACCAACAAATTTCGCCATCACAACCATTTTGAACGCATTGTAATACTTTGTTTTTTTGGACTACCGGATTCTGTCAGGGTCGCAGCGGTGGCTATATTGCCTTAGATGCGTAGGCTGGTTTCCAAGCCATGCCAACACCTCATTCTCCCCTGTTTGCTGAATATATGTATATATATATATATATATTCTGCTCCGGACGCTGCAAGCAAATCCGTCCAGAGCTTGACATAACGGTATGAAAGACGTTAATTTTGCTCTGATTAAAACTGCTGATGCAACAAAGTAAAGGAAAAAGATCTTTGGTTTATGGAAATTGGATAATAAAGTATTTTGGAAGTTGTAATATCGTCAAAGGTAGTAAAGCTTAGCAAGCCAATGCCTACAGTCTGTCTAAATTACTGGTCGATTAAACCCATCCAGGAGATTTCACTTTTAGACGAAGTCAGTGATGCAAGTTTAGCAAAAATGTCTGGAACATGATTTCTGCCTTACTTTAAGATTACACCAATTACAGGTAGACTTGAGACATTTAACAACATTTTTTTAATAATATGCTTTAAAAGTTCGGCATGCCAATTATTGTTAATATCAATCAAATGGGTATCGCGACCAATCCGCACTTTTAGAAGCGCTTCCAGGGTGTCGTTGAGATTGACGTGGCGTGGGGTTCGGTCTCCGTTTGCACAGTACTGAAGTTGAAGCTAGCTGAAAATGGGCCTAACTATCTCTTCTCTCTTTCAGCAACTATTTGGGAAGAAAAATGTTCGTATTTTGATGGGTGAGTGTGATAGGTTCCCGCCTTAAATCACTTGGTCTGCGGGTTTTTTAACACCTCAGCACTCTATTATATGAAATTATGCCTTCGCTGACCTCACACTTAGCAAATTTCATTGTGTTCATGCTCGTGCATGCATCTTCTGTTCATGTCACTTTAGTTACTTACGTTATTGGGGTTTCTTTTTCATTCAATGGCAAGATTACTAGGTCTTCCTTGTTGTCTTAGAACTTGCGCCTCCGATCTCCTTTATCTACCTCATTCACTTTTGACTACTGTACTTTGCTGTACCCGACTTGATTTATTGACCCCTTTTTGAATGTCGAGTCAAGTTTATATGAAGGTTTTGTATTTTGATTTGTAATCATGTAGTGGACCGTAATGGGACGAAGTCGGATTGCGGAATTGTTTTCTTCAGTCTTACCCAATTATACAAGTCCCATAAGACCTATCAGATTAATTGGTGTGCTGCTGTTTTACCCTTGGAATCACCTCTTCTTTTTAGTTGGTCTAGATGCTGCCGGAAAAACAACAATCCTATACAAATTGAAGCTCGGTGAGGTTGTTACAACAATCCCCACCATTGGCTTCAATGTTGAATCCGTTGAGTATCGCAACCTTAATTTCACCGTCTGGGATGTAGGGGGACAGGACAAGATCCGTCCGCTATGGCGACACTACTTCCAAAACACACAGGGTCTCATCTTTGTTGTGGACAGCAACGATCGTGATCGAATCGGCGAAGCTGCTGAAGAGTTGCAGAAGATGCTCTCCGAAGAAGATTTGGCCAACGCTGCTGTCCTTGTCTTCGCTAACAAACAAGATTTGCCAAACGCCATGCCGACTACGGAAGTTACCGACAAGCTGAGGCTGCATAACCTTCGTAATCGCGAAGTAGGTCTTGTACCACTGCTGATGTTTCATGTCGGTAGGTTTGGTGCTCCCTCATGGATTTGATCGTACTTCATAATAGCTAGTGTTAATTAACACCATTTGAGAGCCGGAATGCTATCGGCAGGTTAGCTTATATTTTCTGACAGTGCTTGCGTTGACTTTGGTTTGCGTAATAAATTTATTGCAATGAGTATCTTTAGGCATAAACGCATTGCTATATTTGTGGAAACTTTTTCTTAATTCTTCTTGAAGGCAAAATATTTGTGTTCTCCATGATCCCGTTTTTATAATTATATGAATTTATTTTAATTATAGTACAATTCGTGGCTTGTTATCTGCTTATCTTGGGGAGGCTGATCGGATGTTAATGTGTAGAATGTGAGCTACTTCCCACTGTTTTGCATACTTTTAGTGGTACATACAGAGTTCTTGTGCGACGACGGGAGAGGGTCTATACGAGGGAATGGATTGGCTCTCAAAAGTCCTTCTCAAATCCTAAACAAAACTCAGGTGGCAGTGCAGGCACTTGCATTCACTTCACACTCCATTACCTTCTCGTTACCACACACATTGCGTGCGCTAGTTATCTCCCGTCTCACCTCCTCTCCATTTTGCGCTTGCTCTATGTACCTTGGCGATTTTCAGTGCAACTGTGCACATACATTCCATCAGACTAATTGTTGGCGTTTGGTCTCTCTAACTGCCCTTGACCGTCTGGCGTGACTGGCGACTGCTCAGTTATCTCTCTTTTCATGGCTGTATCATATCTGATCTTGTGTGCTCGTTCTTCTTTTACTTCGCGAGTACGTGTTCATCATCTTGTAACTTGAATCACGGTCCCTTTGTGTACATTGCGGCAGCCTTGTGTCCTCTTAGCTAACGCTGACAACAGAATTGTACAATGCTTTCTACTGGATTCTTGAAGGTAGTATGATTACCTTACAATGTCCCGATGCACATGCCAATGGGTGCACATAAGGGGTAGATGGCCAGAGGGGAGGGTGGCACTAGCAAGGACTCATCTATTTTGCAAAGGAATTGGGGTTAACTATGAGTCAGTGGTTCTGGTTCTCGCATATCTGGGTGGAGCGGCTCGACAACTAATTAGACGTCGGTGGTTTGGATACGCTTCTTCTGTGATCACACTAATTGGCTTATTCCAGGTTCCACTTTGTTACTGCTCCTAGGGGGAAACGTACGATTGGGATGTTTGTCAAGGTCCCAGGTCTTCTGGCTGTGAGCCTACGCAAATGCAGCCAATCGTGAACATTACACGAAATCTGATCTTTCAGTAACATTGTAGCCCACCACTTCAAGGTGACTGAAATGTTGCAAAACATCGACACCGATGTAGGCCGAGATTTGTATTTATATGCGTGCATGCAGAGAAAGAGTAGAGGATAAGAGTTCCATGCCACCATCGGAGGATGCAAAGACTCGTGCAATACGACGCTTGCATGTTTGACATATACTGCAACTGGAGGCCTTACAGAAGTCCAAACCGCAGTCAGTATCACGGCCATTCTCTCGATCTTATTTGCTACAACTGGGAGGTGGGTACGAAAGGTTTTACCGTTTGAAATAGTCACAGAGTGGTCAATCTCTTATCCCTACACGATGACACAACGCGATGCATGACCAACACCTCACGCCGCCCCAAGACCCGCTCATAGGAAGATCACGCGGCGCATTTGGGGATGGGAGGTAAGGGCGAGGGGGTAAAAGGAAGGGCAGAGGAGTGGATCCACTGCCTCATCCTTCTTTTATCCTTGAGGTCATTTCTCCAAGTTATGGTTATCACTCCTCTTGACAATGGGAATCCTTCTTGTTATCAAAGTATCAACCATTGTGAAAGGTGCAATCCGATTATTGGAACGTGCTTACCCGTGCTTACAGCCGGGTAATAGTACGCAACGGTACGCCAAAGGCTTAAAATGTGATCAAAACCACACAGTTTGAGAACGATTATTTAAATTCTAATTTTGTAATATGTTTGCAATTTGATTAACCCTGGGTTTTAGTGAAAAGGTCGCTTTGATTTTGGCCATTGTTCTTTCGCCGGGTGGACTGGCGTCCGGGTCATGTTGGCGGTCTCGATTTTCGCCAGTTTGTTAAATTTATGTATTCTGCTTGGGTATTGTCTACTTTTGTCTTCAGAGGAGCCTCGAGGCAGTACATTGGTGACAGCAGATATTGAGTGATAAACTTAGAAGGCATCTACCCGCATTTCTCCTACTGGATGTTATACCTTCAGCGCGGTGGAAGGAGCCTATGTGCTACATATGGGGAATTAATGACTACGTCTACTTTAGTAATCATGATATTAACAATGAAAGCAGCACTAGCTGCAACAGTTTGGCTACAGAGTTTCCTTACTGCACCTCCATAAAGATATTGCGTTAGTGAACTCGCGATACCTCCTTCACTTCTCAACCAGCTGCATAGAACTCCCACGCAACTGCTTGGAAGGAAATAAAGTAAAATAAATATGAATCCAATTTTCTAAGTTGGACGAGACTTTGAATCCAATTGAATCGCCAGGAGGGATCAGTGATGTTGCAGTCGAGCATCTTCTCTACCGAGTGGAAATCTGATGATGATTTACTTGCTAATGCTTTCTTTCAGCGCTGATTACGCTGAGATGGCTGACGCGGGAGATTTTTACGAAAGGAGAGCACCGTGGACGACGTTCAAGAGGAGAGGGAGTCAGCCTCTTCACGGTGCCAGTAGTTCGAATCCTTTTTGCGCGCCAAATATACATATTCTGTCGAAGTATCACGTCTTTTTTCGTCTTCAGGGAATCCCCGGAGAGCTATAAATTTATTCTCAGTGGTCAGCGTTGTAAATAAGTCCGTAAGTGATGGTGGTGGCTGTTTTATGAGTGGAAGAGTAATTCAAACTGGCTTTCCACCGCTAAATGTGGATGTTCTCATGTTACCACAGATGATCTGGATGACGACTTGTTTACCGCTATACAAGTAGAGTTCCTTTTACTAATGTTTTTACTTAAAACCGATTTGGTAACCGCCATGAGTAATTCACCGACTTGATGCAGGAAAATATAAGCCTGGAATGGGATTACAGACAGTTTATTCAAACGTTGCATCTTTGCCAGATGAGTGGGACGAAAACCAATCGAAAGAGCGGATGCCGATGTGACGAAGAGGCTAATATTTGAGTAACACAGGAGGATTGAGTGAGTAAATAAACACAAAAAAGTGGTGTCCACTTCGCTGCTTACATAACACAAACACTGTATGTGGGTTCGAACGGATGGTACTCTGGCACAACACTTAGCCTATGAAAAAACTAGTTCACTACTTGTGGCAAAATTGGCTGTGTTGTTATATGTCACCGAAGATGCCGGCGAAGGTCTTTCTGAGATTTTTCATAGTGTCATCAGTGTCGTCTGAATTTCCAACAGACTGCTGAGAGGTCTGTCTAGATCGTGCGGCCACTGAAGTGGTGGTAGCAGAAGAGGGCGAAGAGGTAGTAGTAAGTACGGAAGGGATCTGTGAGGTCTGACTCATTGATGCTGGTGGCGGTTGTGGTGGCACACTCCAAGGATCATTGTGCTGAGATCCCAATGTTGATCGTCCAAAATCCATCGATGATCTAAAATGTAACGGTAGAACAGTTAGGTGGACGATGGTGTAGGGTTACATTACAAGCCACGGACTCACGTGTCGAATTTCACAGATCCAGCCGCATCCCTCTCCTGTGATTGACTTTGGAAGGTACTTATTGAGGGCTTACTCTGCATCTGGGGCTGGAAAATATTCACTGAGGTATCAAAGATGTTGGCGCTGGCTGCAGAGTTACTTGATACTGTGCCACCTCCACAAGGATCGAAAGTGCGAGTTTCAAAATTATTCACTAAAGAGGACTGTCTTGGTGGTTGAGGAGCCGCCTCTTTCTGTGGACGTCCTCGAATAGACTCCGAACTTTCCACAGATGGTTCTCTAGGTGGACATCCACCAATACCACTAGTCCACGAATCGGATGTTCTCGGCTCAGAAGTGGGTATCGAGGAGACGGCATGAGTGGAAGAGGAAGACATCACCACACCTTCATCATTCTCTCTTGAATAACTAGTTCGTTTTGGTTGTATTTGACTAGAGAAGTCCATGGAAGTGGTCCGTATAGAAGCAGTTTTGAGTTTGTCAAACGACTCTTGATCCGAAAATTCATTTCGTGATGATTGTGATTGGCGTATTGATGGTTCAAACTGGGATTGCGTTTTTGTCTGTGGCTGGAGCGGTACTCGACTTTGACCAAAGTCCATAGCCCCTCCTGGTATATTTGAATGTCCACCCAGAGGCTCCCTAAAGCCCTGTGAAGATGAAGGCTTGATGGAAGAGGGAGGAGGAGGAGGAGGGGACTGGGATTTTAATAGTCGTTGCTGCTCTTGACTTGAGAACGGTAATGGTTGCGTTTGCTGTTGTCGAATTTGCCCAAACGTTGGTTTCATTGACTGCTCCCTTGAAGGGGTAGTTGTACTAACTACAGATTGCAATCCCGAACCCATTTGTACTTGCGGACTGACAACTGATGGCTGAATTGGTTTTGAGGGCGTTTGAGACACCTTTGGTTGAGAAATGAGCCTGGAAATGCAATGAGTATGTGAATTAAAAAGGCACAAAACATCTTCCAAAAGTTAGATCCTACCATCTAGGAAGAGCAAAAGCTTCTTATCTAAAAAGTTGTCAAAGTCGTTTGTAGACAGAAAAAAAAGTGGGTGCAAAGCCGAAACCGACTTACCCGGCTGCCGTCTTATTTGCATGTTCCATGCGTTGAAGAAGCAGCTCAGCGATTCTAACTCGATCCTCCTCTTGACCATCACCCAAAAGGATAAAATCGGAACCATAGACCTTAAAAGCACAAAAAAGATTGAGTGCATTCTCAACAGTCAGGCTCCTACCAACAAACTTGCCACCTGTCAAAAATATATGGCATCATCAGCGATGACACCTAATCACATAAAAAAGGAGTTTAAGATTATTTTTACGCATCGTACTTAAATAAGGTCTTTGTTAAGAAATTATTCTCTAAAACTACTGAAGCTTATTTGTAAAGGCGCAAGAACCTATTTCAGAATGACTTCCAATTTTGAAAATTGCAGTCCAAAATTATTAATTTTGGCATTGTTTCATATAAAATCCACAAATTCGTTCAATTTTCGACTGAGTAAATCTGATTGTAAAGAAGCCGAAACATCAAGGAAGTGTTTCAACACTTGATGTGTTGATGTGAGTCAACACTGGAAGGGCTCCGCCACAGTGACACTAAGCAAAAGCACTGCACATTTGTGCATCAAGTAGAAAAGAAAGGGACAAAGATTGAGAACTGCTCAATGCACACCATCATTCAAAAAAGAGGGACTAATCCAACGCCAACATTCTCTTATCCAAAGCTGTCAAGTGCGCCAATTTCAGGCAGACACCTCGTATTCTCAATTGACACTACACATTCTGTCACGACAACTGACACCACACTTGACCATGATTGTGTCAAGCACAACCTCCATTGAAGCCTAACATCCTTAGTTGGTAGTGACGAGACAACAACCGACTTCCATTTCACATCAACTGAGAGGACAGAATGGCGCAGATGACACGCCCCAAATCCACTGGGTAGCATCCACTTGCCATGCGCTAACAGAGGACTGGAAAGAGACCTCAAACTACCCATCCTCTGCTCCTCACTTGTGTCTTGTGCATTGTAAATGTCTCCACCAGGAGCATTAGATTGTTGGCTGAGTGGAGTAGAAACGGTACATGCATTTTAGCCTCCGTAAAGCGACAGGAAAAGAATGCTCGATGATGGTGGCCAAACGCCCACTCACTAGGCCTGATCCGTTCGCTTAATGCACGCACCACCTCACACAGCATCAAAAAGGATCGTACATGTCCCTTACCGTTCACGTAAATGGATATGTGTGAGGTGGGGTGGTTATCATAGCAACTGTTTTACTGCGTCTGGAGTTCCTGCTGAAGTCTACATCACGTAGACTCGCAGGATTGCTTGCACCATATCACTTAGCACAACTGGAAGGTGGGTACGAAAGGTCGCTCCCCAGAAGTAGTCGTGAGGGGTCAATGTATGGAGAGATCATTCTATTCGTGCCCTTATCTTCTAACCCTACACGCCGCCTCAAAGCCTACTCATGGGAGGATCTCGTGACTCACTTGAGGATGGCAGGCGGGAGTGTTTGACTTATGCATCAACGCACCCTCGTGGTAATCATCCTCCGTATTCCCCTGATGGTACTGTGTCAAGTCATGATTATTACTGCCGCTGACATTCAACAAATAATGGCAGGATTGCATGCGTAGTAGAATTCATAGTGAAGGGATGAATGTGAGCTGGAGATAGAGGTGATTAGGGTAAATTTTTTTCATTCTAACTTTTTGAGATAAAAAGTCATGTAACATTGAGATTCACCGTAAGCTTGCCTTCTGGGACGAGAACTCTGACGCACATTTTATAGTACTGATTACTTAGGCAAAATTTCATCACCCACTGCAGTGTCTGCAGTTATGCTTCGGCTGGGCGTATCAACTTTTACAGTCGGTAGTTAGCTTCACTGATTTTCTAATCTTGTCAATCTAGACCCATGTTAACGTTTCTGAGTCTCTTGAGGAAAGCTTGAGTGACTTTAGAGTCGCAGATAAAAAAAAACATTCCGATTTTAGTAGTGAGAGCAAAAATTTGTAATAGTCCACAGCCATTTAAGTGTGCCGTATGCTTTAATGATATAAGATTGTACTCAGTAAAGTGATGACTAGAACACATCAAAGGATAATGCATTAATTGGTTGAAAACTTACATCCTGAATAAAGTAGTCTCCAGTGGCGTCTTGAAGAAGCTTGATGGCGCACATATCGAGACCACCGAAGAGTTGCGAGACCTCTGTTATCCACTCGTTGAATCTTAATATAAAATTTGCTTTTTAGATGACTTTAGCATGCATTTATTTCGGTTTCTTTATTCTCTTCATCATTTGTTACTTAGTCTCGGCAAAGTTGGGCAAAAGAAAAAGACACTCCTCAAGGTATTTCAAGGGATTAACAGCAATTAAAAATTCATACAAAGCTAACGATCTTAATATAAAGCATAACGTCTAGTATAGTTGCCCTTATGATAAAGATTGGGGTTAGCATTTAATTCTCTAAACATTTTTAAGTACTCAAACATTTCAGCCAGAATGAAAAAAATTTAGCCCCAATCACCTTTCATCTCTACTTGACATTCATCCCTTCACTATGAATTCTACCATGCATGAGATCCTGTCATCATTTGCTTGAACGTTAGGAGTCGCGAAAATCAGGACTTGACATAGTATCATCAGGGGAATACGGAGGATGATTACCACGAGGGTGCGTTGATGCATAAGTCAAACACTCCCGCCTGCCATCCTCAAGTGAGTCACGAGATCCTCCCATGAGTAGGTTTTGAGGCGGCGTGTAGGGTTAGAAGATAAGGGCACGAATAGAATGATCTCTCCATACATTGACCCCTCACGACTACTTCTGGGGAGCGACATTTCGTACCCACCTTCCAGTTGTGCTAAGTGATATGGTGCAAGCAATCCTGCGAGTCTACGTGATGTAGACTTCAGCAGGAACTCCAGACGCAGTGAAACAGTTGCAATGATAACCACCCCACCTCACACATATCCATTTACGTGAACGGTAAGGGACATGTACGATCCTTTTTGATGCTGTGTGAGGTGGTGCGTGCATTAAGCGAACGGATCAGGCCTAGTGAGTGAGCGTTTGGCCACCATCATCGAGCAATCTTTTCCTGTCGCATTGCGGAGGCTAAAATGCGTGGACCGTTTCTCCTCTACTCAGCCAACAATCTAATGTTCATGATGGGGCACATTTACAATGCACAAGACACAAGTGAGGAGCAGAGAATGGGTAGTTTGAGGTCTCTTTCCAGTCCTCTGTTAGCGCATGGCAAGTGGATGCTACCCAGTGGATTTGGGGCGTGTAATCTGCGCCATTCTGTCTTCTGAGTTGATGTGAAATGCAAGTCGGTTGTTGTCTCGTCACTACCAACTAAGGATGTTAGGTTAAAATGGAGGTAGTGCTTGACACAATCATGGTCAAGTGTGGTGTCAGTTGTCGTGACAGGATGTGTAGTGTCAATTGAGAATAGGAGGTGTCTGCATGAACTTGGCGCACCTGACAACTTTGGATAAGGGAATGTTGGAGTTGGATTAGTCCCTCTTTTTCGAATGATGGTGTGCATTCAGCAATTCCCAATCTTTGTCCCTTTCTCTTCTACTTGATACACAAATGTGCAGTGCTCTTGCTTAGTGTCACTGTGGCGGAGCCCTTCCAGTGTTGACTCACATCAAAACATCAAGAGTTGCCGTTGGTAACACTGAAACGATTCCTTGATGTTTCGGCCTCTTTTCAATCAGTTACAGTCAGTAGAATATGGATCAAATTTTGAGGCTCATTCGAGACCTTGGTTAAGTGATTAATTTGATACGCCTGCTTCTCATGATCTGTATCGAAAGGATGTAATTTTATCAGCTCTTTACGTCTGTAGACAAATACAGTCGTGTACTGATGTTACTTTATACGAACACATTGGTATGAATCTTGTCATGCTTCACCTTGAAATTGCTGTTTTGAAAAATACGTATCATGACTACAACAAGTTGTTTGCTCTGAGTGCCAGTTTCGACTTCGGCGACTTAGGTGACCTTCTCGTCCTATCTGTGTAGGTTGGTCTCTGGGCCATTCCAGCGACTCCGTTCCCTCTGCTAAGCATATATATTCAGCCCTAGTAATTTGTCTTCTTTCGTCTTCAGGGAAGACAAAAAGAAGTGGCAGCGGAATGCGGATCCGACTTTATAGGAATTCTCTCCCTACCCATACCGCCTGTAGTGCTGGAGATGGGTGAGTCCCTGATATCCCATAACAAAAGTGTTGAGAACGACGTCTGCCATCGGCATCTACTTCATCTCCATGTTCTGCAAGAAAGCCATTAACAACTGAAGCCACACTAGCCGAGAACCACTTGGAAGCGTTTCGTTGTGGAGATATCTTTAACACAACTGCTTAAAAGAACCGGTGTTATAACTTCTCCTTGTAGACAAGCTGATGGTCAGCAGAATCTCTTACTCTGAATTTAGTTTTTAAACCGGACAAAACTTCAAATCCACTGGAACTGCCAAGAGGGATCACTTTGTTGATGGTCAAGCGTCTCCCACAGCTGCGCTGGAATGCCGGTGACTGGCACGGTTAGCTCGTGGGTATTTCTTTCAGCACTGATTACGCTGTGATGGGTGATACGGAAGATTTACCAGGGAAAGCGTCAGAGACAACGCTCGAAAGAAGAGAGGAGCTTTGTAGCACTTTCTTTGTTCTGACTGTCGGACTTCGGTTTCGGTCACCCAGGTAGCCACATTCTTCCAAGCCATGCGAGCTAGCCTTCGGGTCATGATAGCAGCCCAATTCCTTCTGTTTATTGAATGTATATATCCTACCATAGTATTCTGCCTTCTTTTGCCTTTAAGGAAGCCTCAGGACGCTACACCCACCAAAACAAGGCGAAGAGAATCGGTGAAGCTTACAAGGGTCTGGATAGCGACTGATCCAGGGAGAGGCTAAGGCACCGACCAAATTAGACATGTATGTCTACTCGTTGTCTGCCTATTATTTCATTCCTCCAAATGTTTTCTTATCTATCTGCTCGTCAATCTTTCTTTTTGCGCGCATTACAATCCATCATGGAAAGGTGGGGGCCTTCAAGGAAGTCTTCAGGACGCTACAATGACAACCCCCTGACGATTTAAGCAAACATTTCTTTAAATTTTTTTTGGGTAGGCTAAGTTCATCATTTGAAAATTGTCTTTTTATTTTATAGTAAATTCATCTAAAATGTATGTTTGTCCCTTGGTGGATGCATACAAAATTGCCAACCAACAAGGAATGTTTACAAGTTTGTTGGTTGTTAATTTGGTAGTACTATCCTAAAACAAATTTTTTTTTAATTCGTACGTTGTCTTTTAAAAATTACAGTCAAGAATTTACGCTTTTTCCACACTCAAATTTGTAATATCCAGTCTTTTATCAAAGCAAATGTGGCAAAGAGGAATCATCGTAGCTCGTCCTTATTGATGGTGGACGAATTGCTCGGTGATGCAACTAAACTAGGAGGAACCTTATCTGGCAGTCATGGAATCGTACTTGGAAGCATACGTAGGTGCAATGAACTCACCTTGGGGTGACGGGGATTTTTTCCAGTACAGTCGATCCAGACGACCCAAGGGAGGGGTTAGAAATGGGTTTTCGCCTATTGGGATAAATAGAGGATTTCGAACCATTTGTGATGCTTTACGCTAGAAGATGCTGAATTATTTAAGCCTAGCAATTGCTCTAAATTGGTAAAATATGGGGTTCAGTGAGGTACAACGATAAGGAAGTGTTTCGCGTCAGACATGTCACATTTTAGGCTCTCTTTATGCCTTTGCTTCACTCACTTACTGCTATGGTGATTAATACAAAAATAGGTACTGAGATTCTACCTTCTTAAAAGCCTTCTGCTAGTCATTTTGATCACCTATCACCTCAAAACTAAACATCTTTTACGCTATTCTTGCTACAGATCTCTAACTTGGTGGTGTAAAGCTGCCAATCAACCCTTGGGAGGTACTTAAGGACTATGAAGTGGCCATTTTCGTGTCACTTGTGTGCGTTATGCTAAAGAAAATTTTAGCATGATGTGCCACGATCTCCATGTCGACCTTGACATCTACCAATCAGATGCCAGGACTGCCTCGTGGAGGCTTTAAACATGATAATGGCGTTAATAACACTGGTCCTAGATATTACCTGGCCTGAGGTTAATTCAATTCTTTTTTAAAGCACAAACATCACCAATTATTCATGACAGACAATAAACAATGGCACCGGTCTTAGCTGATCTTCATAATGATGTGGGTAAATATCTAATGAAAAGTGACACTTATCCCAACCCACTCACATTAGAAACAAACCACTAAGAACTTACATGAAGGTCTTGATGAAGGGTCCAATCTTCTGAATGATTATCTCACAGACACTTTGAATGCAGGGCTCGGTGGTGGCGTAGCGCTGTGTATTGTTGGCCAGACTCATTAAGCTTTGGAATAAGGTTGTGTCTTCAACTCGCACCTGCGAGACAGTAAGCAAAAAGCAGTCTCTTTTACAACTATAAATTAATATAGCATAATTATGGAGAAAGACTTTTGGCTTTTAAAAGCATGTCTAATAAAAAAAGAGTTTCCGGTGGTCTGAATACGAAGTTAAGTTCCAATCTTAAAGAATGAATAAATAGCCTTGAGGCTATGCTAGTAGGACAAATTATATTTGCTTAAAAGGCTCAAAATAGTGATCATAGCAGTTGGTAGTTCCATTGCTTCAATGAGGCAGTCTCGCAAAAAACAGGCTTGACGCTTGAATTTGCTCCAGCATTTGATAATTTTCATCAAAAACCAAACAAAACTGTGCTAACTCAGATCGCTAAATGCGTCCACTTCCGGATGCGGTAGATCCTTGTTGGTGGCGTAGACGCCAGCGAAGCTGTGCCTCTTGATGGTAGAATCCGACATGAAATTTGCCCACTCTAGACTAATGCTTACTTCCGGTTTCATTTCCAACAGCACACAGCTTCAACCAATCATGATAATACAAAATAAAACATTTTATACTGCTCAACTTTTTGTGTCGCATAATTTTTGTTCGTCGTGTTGTTGCGCTTGCTTAATTTTCGTTTTTAGTAAGGGGTCACTAGGTGTTGTGGCTGACCTCTAAGCCATTAGTGGCAGCGAAAGGCAGGACCGATCTCAAAGAGCATACATCCTCACTTTTACTGCTGAAACGGAGGAAGGGCTGCAAATGACGCCTATTTTCGGCAAATACCCCAGTTTCATGCTCTGAATGAGAGCAATTAACAACGGAAGCGACACTAGCCGTGAATCATTGGCAACATTTTCATTATGGAGCTTCCCCATTACACCTCCATAAAGACGTCGATAAAGTGAAGTCGTGGTGCCTCATTCATTTTTTTTACTAGCTGCAATAGGTATGATTGAGCAGCCCCGAAGTGAAAACACTATGGCAAGGAGGGACAGACGCGAAACTCTGCTCCCATGAAACTGGGTACAGCTTCCTCCTCCCTTCCATGAATTCGATTGTAGGCCGATGTTCTTACGCCCAGTCATGGACAAGTGTAATTTCGACTTCAAATCAGATTAAACTCTAGATTCAACTGGATTGCCAGGAGGGATTAGTGACATTGCGACCAAGTAGCTCCTTAATTGCACAAACATTTAATAAGCATTGTGACGGTTGACGCGGGAGGTTGAGTAAGGAGAACTATAGGGGTAACGCTCAAAAGTGTTCCACTCCCAGTTTTGTCTGATAAGCTGGCCTCTGAACCACGACAGAAGCTCCAATCCTTTCTGTACGCCGACTGCATACATTCTGCCCGAGTATTATGTCTTCTTTCGTCTTCAGGGATGTCTCGAGGTGCTATGGGAATCACCACAACGGTAAGTCAAAATACCCGCTTGGTTTGAGTTGAGTGAGCAAAGATAGACGCTCTTGAAACCAGCCAATGCATACTACTTCCCACATGTCCGCATACAGTAATTTGAAAAAAAAACGCATGCTATTCGGGTCAAGTTTTTTGAATACATCTATTTTACTCCAGCACTAACGTGTATTTTTTTGGGAAGATCAACTACGGATTCATCGACATGTGTTAAAGCTCAAATGAATAAAGTTAAAATTACAAAAAATTTCGGTTGTTGAAAGCCTTTGATGATAATAGCCGAGCAGTAAAATTAAAAAAGGGGTGACAGACGGCATTCTAGGACTATAAAAATCAAAGCATTATACAAAAGGACAACACTGCTTCAAAATTAGGCAAAGTTTTTGGCGCGATAAAAAAATATGGTCGAAATGGTGATTTAACTTCATCATCTGTAAAGGGAATAAAATAAAGTTAAACAAATGGTCAAGTAATGAGCTTAAACACCCTAATCATCCCACGACAAGTCTTTTAATACAACAATATCGAGACAGTTTGTGAGTGTTGTTGAGGAGTTGGGGATATCAATGTGGCGGAGTAACAAAGAATTGAACAATTTGAGAATCTCTTTATGTTGTATTCTTGCAATTGTTTTGCTGCTTCATGCTTACAGAGTAAGGTTGACTCAAGGATTAGAAGCCTACTGACCACGCAGCGTATGAAGACTAAGTTGAATGGATTATGGCACAACAACAAGTGGATGCTGGTTTTTTTCGAACAGTTGCCCCTCCCCTCAGCAACGAGGCTAATTCTAATTTTGACGGCTTGGTTACTTAATAGAAGTGCTCCATTTGAGGTTTGGAAAATCCACCACTGGTCGGTGAGAAATAAATGTATCCACAATGTGTCCCTGCCTGGTGCTGAGTTTGGGCTATTTTTTAGCTAAAAGCGTTAAATCATTTTAAATGAAAATGAGTGCGGAAACTGATGAGAGCTAAACGCACAAAAGGCATTCAAGTGTAACAATAGTGCAAACAATGGCCCATGCAGAAAGCGTTTGGCTTTATTAACTAAATGTGGGCTAGAATTAAATAAAGGAAACGAAAAGCAATGTTACATTTTATTGTCAAGGACACGACTTGTCCTACCTCGCATTCGCGTGCAGAATCGCCACCAAGCCTGACGTTTACTGGCATCTCAAAATCAGGTGCCTAAAATAAATACAAACGGTAGTACTTTACTATTTTGCGAATAAATTAACAGTAATGTATCTAGCTACCTAAATAGATCAGCCTCTCTCAAAACTAACAGTAAGGTGTAAGCTAAGAATTCTCGATCCATTAAAGAATGACTCAAATGTGAAAAGCTTTGCTTCTACAGTGAGACAAGTTTGTACAAATATTGCACCAAGTCTTCCATTCCACAGGCTACATAAGCATAAATCCCGCAGCTGCGACATTCCCCTTATAAAAGACAATTTAGGCAAATGGGTTTAAGCTTCGATAAGGGGTTTCAGGTAAACAGAACTGCGTTCCCGAATCCCACGCAAAAAATTTTCATGACTAAGAAAATCTTTTGAAAAAAGATCGTTCGGAAATTTACTCACGCCCTAAAATTATCACGCAAGATTGCAGAACGATTTTTGGATTAAGGATAGCAAGAAACTCAAATACCACTCGGAGATTAAAGGCAGGCAAGCTAAAGTTGCAACATTCAAGGTCAAAAAATTTTTCATGATGTGCGGGTTAAAAACACAATGCCATTTTTGGTGCATATAAACGCATATATCACCCAAGTAGTTGCAAAGTACGGTGCTTAGAAAACCAAAAAAATCTTTTGACTGCCATACATGTTTAACATATTGCGGAGTTATAAGGTGTTCTCAATGCATTAAAAACTCCCACCTATTTGATGGAACCAGTTGTCCTAAAACGTTTTGCTCCATTGAAGTTTGCAGAATTTGCTTAGTTTTTTCTTTAGTTGATTCTATTATAAAACTTCTTCTAATTGCTAATGAATTTTTGTCTTAAAATGACACTTCTAAGGGAGACTGTCCCCGTTAAAGCAGTAAGCATAAAAATTATTTAGCAATGTTAAAAAGACGACTTGCGCAGATGTACCAGCGGTTGACTTCTGACATGATAGCTCCGTGCAATTAGTGGAAAGTTAGACGCACCAAGTCTTTTTTGAATTTTCAGTAGGTTGGAGAACTAAAAAATTTGAGTCATATTAAGCAAGGCAACAATATTTTTGCTAACAAAATTTGCTGTGGTTGGTGGATCTGTGATATTTAATGATTTGTAGAGAACTTACAAGCCAGGCTTTATTACGCATGTTGTAGACCGCCTCGACGGAGTTCATGCAAGGTACTGCACCAAACATGAGTCCGGTGATCAAATTCTCATAGTGCTGCGTTGCTGCTCCAAGTCCTTGTCGAATCAGCACGAAATCTGGTTTGAAAGTTCTGTGTAAATAAGTTTTAGAAGCTTGATTGAAGTGACACTTGAGTGTTTTCCATGAAGTCGCCTTAATGCTAACTTGGAAACGGTTTTTAAAGGAATGGCTATAGAAAACATCTGCACTGCTGCCGACGGACTTTTTTGATCAGTGACAATTTTCTGCGATTCTTAAAAAACTCTGATTTTAAGGTTAAATGTTTTTTGTGTTTTAGAGCCATGCATAATCCATGAGGAGCAAGCAAGGCTAAAAACGAAGCCCCAGTGCTGAATTTCGAAGGTTGAAGGCACGATTTACTGTGGTTTTTATAGTTTCAGTGAAAATGTCATTTGAGGGCAGCGAAAGTTACGTTTTTTTAAAGCATTTTATAAGAAGACGTACCGTGGCGTAGAACGGCCTCCTCTACCGTCCTGAACTGTTACAACACAACCCTTATCAGGGTAAGCGGTGATGCTGATGTCATTCATTTGAGCCTACGAACCATCGTAAAGCGGAGCATAAAATTGACGCGTTATGCGTTGGGAGATCACGGCATAAGCGACTTCTGTCCACTAAAACTACACGCTGTTGCAATTTTCCATATCTCTAAGTCACATTTCCCTCTATTTCAAGCAAAAAAATCTCTTTTTTGTGACATCGTTTCTGGTTCTTTCTGGATTGAAGCATAAGTTTTAATGGCAGTCTGAAGCCGCTTTTGTAGTGAAAGAAATAATGGGCGAGAGTTTACTTTTCGATTTTGGGACATTTCGGTTACGAAATGTGATGTTTTGAGGTCTATGAAGTTATCAGGTAGCCTCACAAGATTTTTTACTTAAAACAATATAACTCAACTTACTTGTTCAACCCGAACTTCCCACTCGCCGTCAAGTTTTCGCTTGTGTACATATTTAGCCCTGGGGAGAAGAATGCAAACCGAAGAAATGGTTAATTCAAGCTGTCAAATGTTGGCAGCACACAATATAGATGTAGATAATGAAGAGGGGATGAGAGCAAAAATAAAAAGAAAGAGAGATGAATGACCCAGAGGTAAAGGCAAATTCGGAGGCCAAATCTCGTCTTGAAAGAAAGTTTTATAGAACACTGATTCTAGTTTATACTAATAAGCATACCCAAAGGCAATTACTTGACATTGTATTATGACATGTTTTGTGTTAGTTTTGCTCTTGGATTTGGCTTAAGGCCATTGCACAGATACTGGGTGGGCTGGCCTCTAGGCCACACCTGTAGCCCCAATCCTTTCTGTGCACCAAACACGCATATCCCGCCCAATTATTATGTATTCTTTCGTCTTCGTGGAGGTCTTATGGCACTAGATTGATGGTAGCGAAAAATAACCTACTTTTCTACATCTCGAGGGGAGAAGTGCATATACCACGAATAGGCGAACCGGTGCCGGGTATAACGGAGTGACCAACGATGACTTTCCTATTCGGCAATTATTTCGTTTTGCTGTTCTACAGGAGAGCCATTAACAACTAAAGCGATGCTGGCTGTTAACCATTAGGCCAAGGTTCGTCAATGAGTTTTCCCACGGCACTTCCGTAAGAATATCGAGTGAGTCAACTCGCAATACCTCCCTCACTTCTCAACTAGATGCACAGAACCTAGATAGGTATGGCTGGGTAGCTCTGAAGCAAAAACAACCTGACACATAGAGACACGCGCAAAACCTTTCTCCCACGCGACGGCTTGCGTCCCATCCGCCCTAACATTAATCTGCATTTAAGTTGGTGTTCCTACGTCTACCTACGACCACGAGTGATGGTGGTCAGTGCAATTTTCTCTTCCTAAATCTGCTTATCAAATCAGATGAAACTCCACATCTAATTAAAATTGTCAGGAGGGATCAGTGACGCTGCAGCCGTGTAGTTGGATGAGGTGGCTCGTGGGCGTTTCTATTTTAGCCCTGATTATGTTGTGGTGAATGACGCCGAGAAGGAGTTGGCCAAAGGGACTGCCGAGGACTATACTTCGAAGAGAGGACAGCTATGTAACACGCTTGTTATTTGTTTAACTCCCGATTCTTGGGTACAGAGGCTACTTTGTGCCTTCACAAAGTAGGTTGATCTCCGGAACGCAGTGATTAATGAGCACTAACCGAGTAAGTCTGAATAATTGGAATGCAGCCTATGTAAACTATTAACAGAACAAGCTTAACGTTTTTGAGACAAATAGTTTAAGAATTAAAGCTGTAATCATGGGCAAAATACAGACATAGACAGTGGCATTTGATAAAAGAGGTGAGGCGAGTTCTAGGGCAGACTGAGAGATCATCGAGTCACAGAGGATTTATTCTTTGTCATTAATAAAATGCGAGCGAACCGAACTTTTCAGTATCATATCAGTGCCTAATTTCGTTTACAGTTTTTAGAAACAAAGCAACCATTTTGTTTAAAAAGACGTATACTTTTTAGGACTAGCGTAGCAACTAAACACATTACATCATTTATTGCAATCAAGCAAGAATTGTTGCGTGGCCTCATTCCTCTAGTCAAAACTGCACTCATTTTGAGGCTCTACGGCAACGAGGTTGTGAATAAGTTAAAACAACTACTTCTGAGACCTTATTCCGACTGCTTAAATTTTTGATAATATTCGAACCTATGTTAAAACTCGGTTACTTAAAAGGAGATGTTAAATTGTTGGTATTTCAATGGAGCCTTTCCAATGGGCACCATCAAACAAGCTTATCAACTTAAGTATTCTCTCAAGTGTTAGTAAATAATTCAATTTACTAACCAATCAGTGAGAGGATGATCAATGACCAGTAGAATTTTGGTTTTCGAACCACTCACAATACCGGACGCTTTCACATCACCAATGATCGAATTAAGCGTCTCCGTGGAGAAGAGATGCTTTGCCTTGGTAAGCTGTCCGGTGACGGTGTTCATGAAACCACCGCCGGCGCCACTGATGCCCATTGGCGACTGCTTAGTGGGAGAGCTTGGCGCACTGGGAAAAGCTGTTCGTGCTCCCCTTGCCTGTTCACTCTCCGCAGCGACCTGCATGTACATCTCCTCCACAGTTTGTCTGCGAACCTCCTCCGGTAGGTACTTGTAGTCCTGAGTTGGTTTCGGGTTTGGTACTGCCGGCTGGTGGCTCTGTTGGGCGCCGTAGCCAACTCCAGACTTTAATTCGTTAATGAGTTCGGTGGAGGAGAATCGACGTTTAAGGTAATTCAACATCCTTTTAGGACCAAAAAGTCACGAGGTGGAGAGGAGTCAGTCAGAGGCGGAGTGGTAGCTGACTGAGAGCGCCTGGCCTCTGCGCCTATCCCTCGCCTTAAGCGTTGCTTTCTCCTCCACCCACGCATTGATCCCCACGCGAGTGTACGCACGCGTACGCTTGTCCGGCCTATCGATTCGCTGGCGGTACGAGCCAATCGCCTGACCTGAGTAGATCCGTCTCAGCCAACTGGAACTTCTCTTAACGATGGGCTAAGTCACCTTCTAGTGGAGGGGCAGTCCTGCCCAGTTTGTGGTCCGGTTCCATTGTAGGTGAAAGCTGTAACGTCAACGGCTCACATGCTAGCTTTGACTGCATGCTCTGGCAAAATTCCCCCGAGGGTTGTTGTTATGCTGCCCAATAATTAAGAACACTTTGCAACATTCCTTTAAGAATGCGATTATTTTAAAATAATTAATTCGGATCATGCATGGGTATCATTTTTTGATTTTATTAAGGTAAATTTAACAGGAGTTATCGAGGCCTCGTAAATAAATGTTAGAAAACTCTATACTACTTATAATGGGTTATTAGTAGCTGACCGACACAGCAAACGGAATAATTTCAACATAATATGGTTTGACGTATGTCAGTACTTGAAGGATAAACCCCATAGAGGAACACTTTGGAGTGTCTCTGAATGAAGACTGAAGACAATCAGAGCCATGTGAAGATGGCCAATTTAAAAACCTGAGGATTACATCGCTCCATAAATTCCAAATGCATAATAATGCAATAAACTGCGTAGCTAATGGCACCATTAATCCCCTTTTTGAAAAAAACTGCCTTTAAGGTGGATCGGTTGAGTTGTTGTCGTAGTCACTGACACATTCCAAAAAAAAGATATTTTTTAACTGTTCCCTAATTTTGCGCCATTTTATTCAGGATTTGATTAAATTGCGACCAGAACACGATAATTTTGCACTGAATTTTGCATATCAAATTAGAATGTCTGCTGTTAGGATTAAAGCCGGACAAATGAATGATTTTAGCAAGTAACCTTCCAATTTTCAAACCAAAGCTACTAAGAATGGGGGTATGTTGATGTCAGGTGAATTTGTATGAACCCAAGAAAGAAGACATACTATTTGGGCAGAAACCGAAACCGATAGTTAAACAGGAAACGAACTTATTTGGTCGAGCCTCTCCCTTTACTCAACCTATCGCAACAGACATCACAATGTGATTCGAGCAAACCGTGCCAGTTATCCAAATCCCTTCCAACTGAGAGGACACTTGACCACCGCAACGTCACCGACTCCTCCATTGGCAATTTAACTAGTCTTTAGCTAGCCTCTGGTTTAGAAAACTTGATTCAAAGACGGAGAATTGTGCTGGCTATCACGCATCACCATGACTAGACGCAAGAACAGTGGCGCAAAAGCAAATTTATGCAAAAGAGACGGGAATTCCGCGCAGTTTAATGAGAGTGTGGTTTCGCTTTTATTCCTCCTTGCCACGTTATTCTCATAGTTGGAACTGTCCATTCTTATATGCATCTGGGTTCTGTGTAGTTGGTAAAGAAGTGGATGAGGTATCGCGACTTCACTTTGGAGGTATGGGAAAGAAACTCCATAATGCTGTTAATAGCCTTCCAGCAGAACACAAAACTGGGGTATACGCTGAGGGTAAAAGTCCTTTTCAGCCCTTTTATATGGTGTTGTCACTTACTGACCCCTTCCGTAGCATACCCACTTCTTCCACCACGCCAATATTATAACATCCAGCAGTAGAATTTGGGCTGGGTACCCTTTGAGATTGGTTCTGCTCATCACTACCAACAAGGCAGCGCCTTTTGACTTCTTTAAAGACGAGAGAAAGTGTCCCACTCTGGAGGAAGGATCGGGACCACTGGTGTGACCCTGGCGAAGGTAATTTGGGCAACCAACTGAGCCTTTTGCAAAAACTGCAAATTAAACAAACTGCCAACGTTGTAGTACTTTGTTTGCTCTGACTGCCGGTTTCGGTTTCGGTCACTTAGGTGTCCATATTGCCCTAGGCGCGTGGGCTGGGCTCTGGGCCAGGCCGGCAGCCCTATTCCCTCTGTTCATTGAACACATATTCTGCTTTGGCGTTATGCTTTCTTTTGCCACCAAGGAGGTCTCGGGAATCCACATCGGTGGCTGCGGAAAGCAGAACCGACTTTGGAGGACTTCTATCTCGATCTCTACTGCTTATGCAAATTAGTGGTGCAAAAGATGTGCATGTGCTACGGATGGGAGAAAGGCCGAGGTCGACGTCCGCCTTTGGTATCTCCTCCATCTCTGCGTTCTGCAAGGAGGATACTAACAACTGAAGCGACACTAACCGTGGACCACCTAGAAACATTTCGTACCGAAGATTTCCTTAATATACCTGCTTAGGGAGACCTCTGTTCTTACATCTCCCTGTAGACACGCTGATGCTCGGCAGAGCCCCTTACTCTTATCTTGGTTTCCAAACTGGACGAAACTCCAAGTCCAGTGGAACTGTCAAGAGGGATCACTGACGTTGGAGTCAAGCATCGCCTCAGTTGCGTCGAATGTCGGCGACTAACACGGTTAGCTCGTGGGTGTTTGTTCCAGCATTGATTACGTTGTAATGGCTGACGCAAAAGGTCTGCGATGGGGGAGTGTCGGGGACGGCGCTCGAAAGAGGAGAGGAGCTATGTAATACTTTGTTTGTTCTGACTGTCATTTTCGGTTCCGGTCACTTAGGTGTCCATATTGCCCTAGGCGCGTGGGCTGGGCTCTGAGCCATGTCAGCAGCCCCATTCCCTCTGCTTGCTGAATATATGTGTATGCTCTGTCCTAGTATTGTGCCTTCCTTTGTCTTCCAGGAGGTCTTGCGACGCTACATCACGTAACGAAAAGGCTGCAAATGACGTCCGTCTTCGGCGTCCACCCCATCCCCGCGTCCCTCAAGAAAGCTGTTAACAACTGAAGCAACACTAGCCATGAACCACCAGGGGAGATTTCGTTGCGGAGATTTCCTTAACACCTGCTTAGGGAGACCGGTATTCTAACGCCTCCCAATGGACATACTGATGCTCAGCAGAACCTCTTACTCTACATTTAGTTTCCGAACCGGACGAAACTCCAAGTCCATTCGAATTGCTGAGAGAGAAGAGTGACCTGGTGGTCAAGCATCTCCTCAGTTGCTCTCAAACCTTGCTAACTGGCACGGCTTGTTGGTGGGCGCTTCTTCTAGCACTGACTGCGTTGTGATGGGTGACGCAGAAAGTTTACCAAAGGGAGCCTCAGAAGAAGAATGGGGCTATGTAATTGTTTTTTCCAACTGCGTAGTTTCGGTTTCAGTCATGGAGGTGGTTAAATTGTCCTAGCCACGTGGGCTGACCTCTGGGCCATGCCAGCAGCCCCATTCCCTATGTGCATTGTGCATATATTTTACCCTAACATTATGCGTTCTGTTGCCTTAAAGGAAGTCTCGGGATGCTGCATGAGTATCATGGAGGCGGTTCCGTGATGGGTGGATGAATAGATGGTAAGTAGATAGCAAGGCACGGAGGTAACTCGAGTTGGTCAAAATTCCAACAAGTAAGTGGTTAGATAAACCTTCTGCTGTTACATAGTCTATCAATCTTGGAACCGTCAAAGGTTTTAATCTAACCTCTGCAGTTATTTTTTATGCGTTGTTTTTATTGAATGAGTGGTGGCAAAATTAATTAAGGGAAGATCTGGTTTGGTTTGAGGGAATCTTTCCCTATAGGCGACTGACTTCAGCCTTGATGATGAATGACGATGGAAGTTGGAATTGAGTCCGGTCTGGAAAAACACGTCTAGTCAGGATCAAAATACTATCAAGAAAAATGCGAACTAGGAAATAAGATTCCTTACGGTAAAAATTAAAGTAAAATCAGAATATTGTGGCTGAGTACTAAATGTAATAGATATGGAATCGAGGAATGCTAGCCGCTTCATGATTGACGAGTAATATGAGGTTTGATAAGTTTAATCTATTTAAAATTAAAAAGTATTCAAGCGTTACGGCTGACTGAGGTTTTTGGGTAAAAAAGCGCAAAAAACTGGCCATAATTTAAATGATGAAGTCGTCTTAACGATGTGTACACGAAGCCTTCATGTCATTTCCTTAACTCTTTGAGGCCCATGTGCTTAGACTTGATTGCGCGGATAATTAGTGAATAGAATTAAATTTTGTGGCTTATTTTTTTTGAAAGCAGAGATGTATGCCTTTGTGTATGCGAGAATCTGTAAAAGTCAGTGCAATACTTTGTTTGTTTTGACTGCCAGTTTCGGTTTCGGAGTGGAGTGGCCATGCCAGCAGCTCCGATCCCTCTGTTTGCTAATATATGTGCATTCTGCCCTATTATTATGTCTTCTCTTGGCTTTTAAGAAAGTCTTGCAATGCTACATTAAAGACGGAGAACAGCGAACTCGACTTTATAGCATTCATATCCCAACCCATACCGCTTGTGACAAACTGTAGTGGTGCAAAGAAGAGCATGTGCTACGGTTGGGAGAATCTCTGACATCCCATAACAGAAGGGCTGAGGTCGGCATCTACCCCATCCGCGTGTTCTGCAAGAAAGCTGTTAACAAATGAAGCAACACTAACCGTGAACCACCTGGAAACGTTTCTTTGTGACGGTTTCATAATACAACTGTGGGCAGACTGGTGATCGGCGGAGCTTTTTACTCAGAATTCAGTTCCCGAACCTGACGGAACTCCAATTCAAGTCCAACCGCCAAGAGGGATGAGTGAAATGGCAATCAGGCATCTCCTCAGTTGCGTCGAATATCGGCGACTGGCACGGTTAGTTCGTGATGGCTGACGTGAGGATTTTTATCAAGGCAAACGTCGAGGATAGCGCTGGGAAGAAGCGAGGGGCTATGCAGCATTTTGTTTCTTCTAACTGTCGGTTTCGGTTTCGGTTTCGGTCATTAAGGTGGTCATATTGTCCCAGGCATGTGAGCATGTCTCTGGGCCATGCCAGCAGCCCAAATCCCTTTTTGTTTGCTTGAATATACAATCTGCCCTAGTCTTATGCCTTCTTTTGCCTTCGTGGAAGGTCCGGGACGCTACAGTCAGCATATTTTTAATTTAAGGTCAACACAGTCCCACTATTTGGCCTCGCCCTATTCAGAGCGTCAATTTTAATGCAGATAAATGACTACAACATCGGTCATAATAATGGAGAGGGCAAAAATTGAAACCGACTTTTATTGCAGAAATCAAAATGACAACAAAAAGGCTTTAAAAAAAATATAAGATTTGAAGTAAAATCCTCTTTTAGAGCTTCCACGAAGTTCGCTTTAATAGTCCTCTTGTAGCGTCCCGAGGCTCCCTCGAAGGCAAAAGAAGGCAGAATGCTAGAGTAGAATATATATCTTCAACGGACAGAGGGAAATAAGCTGTCGGCATGGCCCAGAGGCCAGTTTACGCAGCTAGGGCAATACGGCCACCTCTGTGACCCTGACCGAAACCGGTAGTTCAAACAAACAAAGTATTACACCTCTTTTCTTCTAAATAAATTTGTTGAGCATGTTTGGTAGTGCGAAGAGTGGACGAGATTCATGGACGACCGCTCCCACTACTACAATTTCGGGAGTGTAAGGCAGCTCCCAAAGATTTCCCTCTTTTTTAACAACTTCAGCCTCGCCCCAAGACTCAATTTGTTGTTGCTAATTTGCTCTTGTCTGGTTTAAACCGCGAAAGACGACTAGGCATTTAAATGGTTAATGCTTTTGCATTAATGTAATGAGAGGTATTTATTTACTTGATTAAGTCGGACTTTCTACTTCAGGCCGAGAATCGGTTGACACTATTTCTTCTTGTTCCCCTCTCGTAAGTGCTCCCCAAGTTAACAACCCAGCCAATGTAACATGGGACCTTTTGTATAACAATTAACTCCATCCAAGCTGCCCCAAAAGACGACACAAAGAGGACAAACCGAAAGGTGACCTTAAGTTCACAGAAAAGCCGCTCGTTTCGCGGGGTGCCATGGTGAATGTGTAGATGGATATTAGGTAGCATTCTAACAAACAAATGATTAAATAATCTTTCTGCTGTTTCCAATTTGACTTTTGAGATGTAACTAACACAATAGCAAACCTTTTCTTAATTTTTAGTGAATCCAAAAGAAAATTTTTCTAAAAATGTTCCAAATTGTTCAAATTGAATTGGAATAGATGAGAAGCAAAGTATGGTTCAATTCCATATAAAATGAATTTTTTTTCATAAAATTTAACGACTCAATTTAAGAGTAGTGAGAATTTTTACTCAACGTTTGTAGCCTCCCGAGATTTCCTTGAAGGTAGAAGAAGGCATAATACGAAGGCAGAATATCTATTCAGCAGACAAAGGGATTGGGGCTGCTAGCATGTTCTGGAGGCCACCTGAATGATCCAAACCGGAATCAGCACTCAGAACAAACTAAACACCACATAGTCCTTTCCTTCTTTCCGATCGTCGTCCCAGACGCCCCTCTTGATTAACCTCCCACGTCACCCATCACAACGCAATCAGTGCTGAATGAAACACCCACGACCCAACCATGCCAGTCATCGAAATTCGACACAATTGAGGAGGACGCTCGACCACCACGTCACTGATACCCCTTGGCAGTCCGACTGCACTTGCAGTTTTGTCTGGTTTAGAAACTCAATTCGGAACAAGAGGTTCTGCCGACCATCAGTGTATCCATACGCCTAAGCAAGTATATGAGGGAAATCTCCACAACAAAGCGTTTCCAAGTAGTCTATGGCTAGTGACGCTTTCTTGGAGCACACGGAGATGGGGTAGATGTGGAAGGCGGACGTCGTCTTCAGCCCTTCTTTTATGAAATATCAGAGATTTTCCCATTTGTAACACATGCACTTCTTCGTACCACTACAGTCTGTCACAAGCGGTATAGCTCGGGACAGGAATCCTACAAAGTGGGGTTCGCATTCCACCGCCACCAATGCAGCGTCCCGATACTTCCTCGAAGGCAAGAGAAGGCATCGTACTACGGCAGATTACGTGTATTCAATGAGCAGAGGGAATGGGGCTGCTGGTATGGCCCGAAATCGGAAACGGCAGTCAGAACAAAGTATAACAATGAGAAGCAAAGTATGACTCAACTCTATTTATGAGGACTTTCATCCATAAAATTTCACGACTAAACTTAAGTTGTGGGAAAATTTTACTCCAAAGAGTAAAGTAATAATAAGGAAATAGCAAATACGCTAAACATAAGATTTTGGCAGCCCTTTAGGAATGCCGGCCCGAATAGCGAAACAGAGACATTTATAAGTAATTTTCGGCTAAATTTCACCACTTATTCTGTCAAGTGTCAGCTGTTAGTTAAAATAGACTTTATTTCCTAAATGGGTACAAGCTGTTTGGAGCAGGTGCCAACAACCTTACTTCTGTGGCAAAGCAGATAAACACGTACTTGTCATCCTCGGCAGAGATAATGGTGCGTATTTTGCTGTTGGTTTGTTTACCTCTCGGTTGTGGGGTGAGACCACTTTGTGTCGTGGCTGTTGTACCTTTGCTGGATGTGATGGCCTCTGGGCCATGCCAGTAACTCTGACCCTTAATGTAGGCCAAATATGTACATTCTGCTCGAGTACTTTGTCTTCTTCCCTCTTCAGGGACGTCTCAGGGTGCCACACATTGATGGCAGTGGAAAGCAAAACTGATCCTCGAGGACATCTATTTGCATTTCCACTGTAGAATGGTAAACCTTAGCGAGGCGAAAGAAGTGGCTATGCTACGGATAAGCGAACCAGTGAAGAACCATAACAGAATGGCTAAGGATGAAGTTCACATTTTTGGCGATCACCCCAATCCTGTGTCCTGCAGGAAAGTCATTAACAACGAAAGTGCACCAGTCTTGAACAGTCTGGCAAAGCTTCATTGCGGCGATTCTCCTACCGTGCCTCCATCAGGAAGTCGATCGAGTGAACTTCCGATATCGTCTCCACTTCTCAATCAGCTACACAGAAAAGCATCTCTTAAGTGAGACTAACTTGGCAAAGGCGGAGCAGACTTCAAACCCTACATCAACGTAATTGCGGTTAATCCTGTCATGCCTTGCATAATCCTGCCTCTAGGCCAATGTTACTTCATCAAGCTATGGACATGCGCAATAGCTGCCGCAATTACCTAGTCAAAAATCTGGTTTCCAAAAGGGACGAAACTACAGATCCACTTAAACTGCCACGGGAATCACTGACGTTAAGGTCAAGTATCGCCTCAGTTACGTGGGAATTTGATGACTGTGATACGCTGACTACGTTACGATAGCTAACTGAATAGAGGGACGGGGGATGACGCTCAAAGGAGGAAATGGGCTATGTAGCACATTTGTTGTTTGTTTACCTCTCGGTTTTGGTAGAGGGTCACACTTTGTGACTTGGCAGTTGTACCTCCACTAGATGGGTTGACCTCTGGATAATGTCTTATTTCATCTTCAGGGCAGTCTCGGGTAGTTGCGTTTGATTACAAAGAGGTGCGGCATTACTTGAAGGGTAAATAAGTTGTCTCGTAGAAGAGAATTTGTTTAAAGACTTCCATAATGTGTACCTACATGAGCCTGCTTTTGACTTTTCGACGTTTTCATTGGGCTGAGACGTCTTTTATTCTCCGATCACTACTAATGGGATGCAAATGTGAAGGACGACTTTTTAAAAACATTAGCTAACTATCCATTCCACCAAATTGCATTGCATTTACCTCCACTTCTTGCCTCGAAACTAATGCCGCCGGTGGTACAATTTCAGAGGCAGTGATAAAATGAGCGCTTTATTTACTAAATTGCTAAAAATTTCCGGACCCGTGAACTACAAAGTTTGCTTGTCAAGAGCCTAACAATTAGCATCAAAGGCTTTCCATTTAAGGCTGGAAGTAACTACTGAAACAACGTTGGGAACTTTCATGACGTCATTATCAAAGGCGAAATCAGACCATCTGCTCCATTTTATAAAGTGACCTTGAAATGAAGAATTCAAACAAAGTAAAAGTAGCAAAAATGTGGACCACATTCGAAGTCTACCTAAGATTAATAACGTCCGGTCGTGACGTTTCGCGCCTGTTATGGCTGCAGTGCCTTGAGACATCCCCAAAGACTAAAAAAGACGTAGCGCTCGAGCATACGGTAGAGCTTGGGACCACATGCATGACCCGAAGACCAACGGACCCGGTGGAGGCACAATGGCGCTCCCTTCTGGCCAATTCTATGGCGCCAGCCATCACAATATAATCAGTGAGAAAACATAACACTCGAGAGCTACCTCACTTAATCATCAAATTCCTATGCGACTGAAGAGATACTCGACTGCAACGTCACTACAATACTGTGTTTGTTTGGACTGCCGGTTTTAATCAGGGTCACAGAGGTGGCCATATTGCCCTAGCCTCATGGTCCGACCTCCGGGCCATGCCAGCAGCTCGTCTTCCTCTGTCCATAGAAGACATATTCTGCTCTTGCAATTTGCCTTCAAGAGAGTCTCGGGACACTACAGTCACTAATCTCTCGTGACAATTCAACCGGGTCTACAGATCCATCTTATTTGAAATGCAGATTTAGGAAGAGAAAATTGCGCTGACCATCATTACGCGTGGTCATAGGTAGACGTAAGAACACTGACTTAAATGTAGATTAATGTTAGGGCGGATGGGACGCAAGCCGTCGCGTGGGAGAAAGGTTTAGCGCGTGTCTCCACGTGTCAGGTTGTTTTTACTTCAGAACTACCCAGCCATACCTGCCTAGGTTCTGTGCATCTGGTTGAGAAGTGAGGGAGGTATTGCGAGTTGACTCACTCGATATTCTTATGGAAGTGCCGTGGGAAAACTCATTGACGAACCTTGGCCTAATGGTTAACAGCTAGCACCGCTTTAGTTGTTAATGTCTCTCCTGCAGAACAGAGGACTAAGGTAATTGCTTAAGTTTGAACGTCGTCCATAGCCATTCTATTATAATTCGTCACCGGTCCGACTATCCGTAGCACAGCTGCTTCTTTAGCTCTATTAAAGTATATAACCCAACAATCGGAATGCGGATAGGTGTCCTCAAGGATTTAGTTCGCTCCCCGGTTCTGCTAATCTCTAGTGTCGCGAGATTTCGCTGAAGATGTTAGAAAATATTATGCTTGTAGTAGTGGAATAGCCCAGAAGCCAGTTCATCCTGCAAAGCCACAATAAGCAAGACAAATATTGGCTCTGCACCAAAACCGAGAGTTGAATAGCCGATGCATTATGCAGCCATTGCATAATACCAGACACCGTTGGCTTTCACAGGTTCAAAAGTTCTTGCCGCAGACATTATTGTTGCCCTGAGCATGATATGCAATCGCAAAGAGGCTGGTCTAGACCACAAAAGCAGACAATTTTTAACACTTCAATTTTTGTAACGAAAAACGACCATTTTCAAATCATGAAGACTCACACAACCTTTCAAACCATGTACTGGAGACAGGACTGTTTGATAAATGAAACCTCCCACAAAAAACTGACACTATAATTTTAGTGGTTAGTACTAACGAGAATGTAATCGTGAACAAAAAACTCATTAACTACATTTGTCTACAAGCGCATTGTAGGGGTAAGATATTTTCGCAAATTCAATTGAATACTTTGACAAATTAGCCATCGCACTTTGTAGTTCCGCATTGTGACTTGAACGTTGGGACAAGTTAATGGTCTCCTGGAGCGTCCGGAGGACTCGATGAGCCGTAATGTCCCAATCAGATACAAATCAGTTCCAGCCGTTAATAATCTTGTCAAAATGTATAGCCAAGGTATTTAGGACGGATTTGCTTCTCAAAAAAAGGGATCTTACCTAAAGAACAAAGGTCAAGAAGCAACATTTGGTAATGCATAAAATGCCGACTGCTTTTAACGGACACAAAGAGCCAGTTTTTTTACTGAAGCCTAATGCTTTAAGAAGTGTGTGTTGGGATTTTAAAGGGATGAAAAGTCTGTCTTGAAGACAGTATCTAGATGCTGAAACAAGGATTTGTTGCTCTTCCAAGGCGAATGAGCATTAAAACAACAATTGCTACAGGCAAAAATAATTTACGAAAATGTTTTGTTTAAAGCTATCGCTTTGTCCAGCAAGCATTCCAAATATTCCCCAAATGGTCGATGTTGGAGATGATGCCGGGTCGCTTCATGATGATTATCCGGACGATTGTGATGACTATTATGGACTTTCAGAGGACAGTGATAAGGACGAGACTATATTAGGGTTAGTGGTGCGCCTTTGTTTATATCCTGACTCAGGTTATCCAATGACGATTTTGTAGAGGACTTGAAATGTCGGACGCTAGATAGCGAAGAAGTCGAGCAAATTGTCTCTGAGGATGTGAATTTTCTTTGTGAAAAGCTCAAGGTATTTTTCATCTCTCATAACCAATCACAGATCCCCTGGTGGTTAGGTAGCTTGTTTTTGCGCCATTTTAAATGGAATATCCACCAAGTTGAAGACATATTTAATAGCGATCCTTTGTCTCTTCTTATATCCTCGAATCTTATTCCTGCCGCTGGGTCATGTTATACATCTGACAGTTGTGAAATCTCGGACCTATTTGGAACTATTTCCCAGAATTCAAAGTCGTTTCGAAAACCCCAATTCAAATTAAAAGGCAACTTAACTTCATGAATTCTTGAACCTTTGGTTGGATTGTTTAGATAGAAATTTTAAATCAGACCTGTGTTCTATTTGTTTTTCGTCCCCATCTGTTTTGGATGGTGTAAACGCGAAGCAAAATCCCGCACTATCAACAGCTCGTCTATTTGGTATGAGCTGTGGCCACATGTTCTGCCTCGAGTGTTGGCGAGCATTCTTTGACGTTCGGATCTCAAGCTCTCATGTCTCAGTTGTTGAATGCATGGCGGCCAAATGCAACATTCGAATCCCCGATGACTTCATTTTTGCAATACTTAACAGTCCTGAGTCTGTGCAGAAGCACCGTAGGCACATTCTCAACGAGGTGATAGAGGTAACTTCTTATTTGTATGGTTCTCACATTTTACACATCATGAGCATAGTTTTCGCGCCTGCAATTTCGCAATGGTTTTGTTCAAAACCCACTCAGTGTATTTTGCGCACTTTAAAAGCTTTAGTGAGTATGTGTTCCCATTGCTGTCTCGGTTTACATTAATCGAGAATCCTCGTTTATTGCATGCCTTTGGTCGGGTGCATAGTTATACCAGCATTATTTTATCCCATTTTTATATCAGGCCCATCCCCGTCTGCGCCCCTGCACCGACACCCATTGCACACGGGTGCTCTACGCCCTTGAGGTTCCAAGAGCGTTGCGCGTAACCTGTGAGGGCTGCGGTACGCAGTTCTGCTTCGCCTGTAGCGTGGAGTATCATGCACCCGCGCACTGCGAGACCATCAAGCAGTGGCTGCAGAAGTGCCGTGACGACTCCGGGACCGCCAACTACATGGCTGCACACACCAAAGACTGTCCTAACTGCGGCGTGGTGATTGAGAAGAATGGAGGTTGCAATCACATGGTGCGTCTTGCCTTCCTGAAGTTTTTGACGTTCCCATGTTCCGCTTGGTATTGATGAGTCTTCCGTCCAGTCTTTTTGCATTAGCATTGTTTTTGTTTTAATATTGTTCTCTACTAAATCGATGATGTGCTAAGAGCAGTAGATATTTCTCAAACTGCATGGTGGATGGGTAATGAACCATCTGTTCCGAACCGTTTGAAGCAATAGGAGGACTGGGCCTCAAACCCATCTAATCCATTGAAAACCAGTATTTGCTAGTCTTTGGAATACTAGTTGGGCAGGCTGGACGACGTACTTACATATAAAATTTCGTGTTGACCGTCCGCCGTTGGATGTCTATTGCATTTATTTTGACGAATGTTTGTTTAGAGCGAATGCTGGAAGTAGTCATCTACTTAGGGATCCCTCTAAGGCAACACTCAATTGCATCGTGATTGTATAACCGTCGCTGTTTCAGCTACTTACTAGCACTGCATTTTGAAGTTATGCTGTATTGAACTAATTAGGCTCCCGAAATATCTAACCACTTTTCATGAGCCTTGATAAAAGGTTTTCTTCATTTCATCTTTTACCAGTGTTTCACTGGAGTGTCTTAGTAATTGTGGAAGAAAACGTTGTCACTGAAGTGACAATAGAAATATAATCTCTTGAGCTGAGATTTGATGTGATGGCCTGATACTATTCTGGGTTGGTGTTGACACGTTAACATTCAAATATCGTCCCAAAAGGAACAGGTCATTTTCCATTCTATTCAAGAACAGAAGACTTTGCTAAACTGGTGGACCCACTACAGCAATTGCTTTTGGTGACTAAACTTTCCTGCTATTACATTCTCTTCCGATGCGGTTCTACAGGTTGTATGGCGGGGCGGCTATCACCCATAGATTGGAAAGCATACAGGCTCGAATCACTACCATCAACTCCGGCCGACGCTTTACACATGAGGATAAAGTAGGAAGACATTTGAGAGTATAGTGTTATCCTGCAAGTTTCAAGACGTCTTCGCAGTAGTTTACAACCACAACGGCAGTATGGACCTTTTTGGTCTCCTTGGTACACGCTAGTATTACTTTAAATGCTTGGTTTCATCTAACTATGATAAGTTGAGTGATGGTGCGATTCTATTCTTTTGTAAAATGTAAAGAATCTCAAATTGATCAAGGTGTTGTCATTCCGGAAAGTGCATCACATTACATCTGTAGCAACAATTAAACATCTTCTGAAACCTTTCGTCACTATCATTCCAATCTTTTCCGTTTTTAGCAATGCCTAAAGTGTCAACACCAATTCTGTTGGGTCTGTCTTGGACGTAAGTGGAAGACTCCTTTAGTTCACTGTTTATAACCCAAACATTAATTTTTTAATCCCCACACTAGGCTTTACTAATGTGCATAGTATTTGATTACAGCATGGCGAGATCATCCGGTGGAGTACTACGATTGCAGCAAATACCGCAAATCCGAGGTTTCAGAACGCGAGTCTAGCCGGACGCGAGCTAGGGAGTATCTTCAGCGCTACCTATTCTACTATGAGAGGGTGAATTTTCTTTTGCATTGTTGCCGTTTTACTGTGACTTTAAGTGTTTATCGGTTGCACCGAATCGCGTGCAACAAATGATTTAACACATTAAGGTGAATGTAATGTGGTCGCCTTTTTTAGGTTTTAGGCAGCAATTGAGTTGTACGGTTTGGCCAATGTAAGTGTTGTTGGTGTTATAGTCCGGTACGTTGTCAGGCAAGCATAGTGGACAGGTGAAATTTGGCTTCAGCAGACACGACCGATGTCGGCTGCTATTGCTAAGGCTTCATAGAACCAAGACAACTAGCGTTTAGCTTCCTGCAAACAATCTCACTAATATATATTTCGTACATAACTACTTTCACTATTGAGATTCGTAAACCCGTCAAATTTCGGTCAGACAGTAGTCATGGTGAATCTAGTGGTTGTTAATTTGTGTGTGTGTATGTTGTGATGGCTTCGCTCATCTTTCTCTTTTTTTAGTTTGATATCTACCAGAACGTACTTGCCATCAAATCTGTCTACCTTGCATTCAGTGTTTTTTGTGTTGATTTCGGGATGGGACTCACTTTTACGAATAAACTTAGCGATTATGTGCGTAAACTACAACATCTTCCTGAAACGATTTATAAATAGGTACTTAATTACATCAAACACTTTTTTTAAAAAATGGCTTAATGGTTTGTTTGGTTGTTTGCGCTCCAAAGTGGGAGAATCACGAGCGGAGCCTACGGCTGGAGGAGAAGCACTACGCGAGCATTCAAGCACGAATCCAATCAAAGGTACAAAATGGCGAGGGCACATGGATTGACTGGCAGTACCTACTGACGGCAGCGGAGACGCTACGCAAGTGTCGGTACACTCTCAAGTACACCTATCCCTATGCCTACTGCCCACCGGCCGGTGCGGCACAACGCTTGGCCTTGTTTGAGTACCAGCAGGCCTTGTTGGAGGCCGAAGTGGAGGATTTGTCCTGGAAGATCGCCCGTGCCGAGATCACGGATCAGGGGGCGTTGTTGAATAAGATGAATATCTGTGAGAAGCATCGCAAAACACTGATTCATGAGTTCTATTGACTTGCTCTCACATTGGATTACCGCGCCGACTTTTTTTTCCTTTGTCACAGCCTGTACAAAGTTTAAATAAAGACTTTTTTGTGGAAATTCCTTTTTTTTGTCGAGTGAGCATGATCAATGGAGGTGTTTGGTCTTAGTGGTATAGTCACTTTTGCCAAGTCCGAGGTTTTGGTACTGATTTTTGAAGGTGTCAAATTGTGCAATATCATTGACTCGGTGTCTACGTCGTCGCCCTCTTGTTTTTGCACTCTGTGAGGTAGAATGGCCTTCTTCCACCGTAATGTCTATCCCTAAATGTGAGTCTTGTCTGTGCCTGGTTCACTTTAGGTGTTGAAAGTCACTAGGCGGTACGGAACCTCGAACTGAAGGCATCAATCAGTATGCAGTGGAGGAACTCCTTGCAAAGAATGTCACCGATCACCCGTTCATGATTAGCACTTAACATTTGCTAAACCTAAGTGAAAGAGCGTTCTTCTTCCAGTAGTTGTGATGAGTAAATGCATTTTGCATTTTGGAGATCTCCGATAGTCCAATGCTGCCATCAGGCCACCAGGCTCCAACTTCATCCAACAGACGACGCAAGCATTTGGGTCTATGTTAAGCATGTGTGCAGGCCATTCCATTACGCTTAGTCAGGAAACCTTAACCTTATCCCTAAATCTCTCTCTAATCATTGTCTTTCATATCAGTGATTCGCTCAGGGCTTTCTCCTTTCGAGAGACATCCACTTATTGTTAGCCCTTTCAGTACGATGGTGATGGCTTTGCAGATGTGCAGTTCGGTATTTGCCATGACGAAACCGGCTTTTCTATCGAGTTTTTGTAACTCATCAAAAATGATACACCAAATCTTCACACTACTCGCTTCATCTCATTGGCATTATCCACAAACTTGGCTTGAGCCCATCTCTTCCTTCTATTCGGTGCACATAGGCACCGCTCGGTTTACTTTCCCACATAGAGCATCGACAAGTGTTGCGCCATTGTTAGTTTCACGCTCCATCAGCTGGTGCATACGCATCTTGATGTAGTTCAAAGGGTAATCAAAGTATTAAACAAGTACGGAGAGCAGGAGACAGCAACTGTCGCCATAACAACAACAACAACAAGAGTCAAGGTTAACTCCCGTAGAGGGAATGCACTACTGTTTGTGGCCAAATGGCAATGAATAACAACTTTAAGGTTTGAGAAGAGAATTGTGAACCCTAGCGCTCTGCATTCACCTACTTTTTTATCCCACAGTATGCATTAATGCGATTTTAGAGATTGACATTTGCTGACGTCTGTGCATGTGCGAACCCAAGTGCTATTAAGAACGCATTGTTTAAAGACGCATACTCAGCTTTGTCACATTGTGTAAGAGGCCAACTCAATCCATAGAAAGGATATTTATTTAAGAGTAGCCAGTGGATCTGAATTAAAAAAAAGAAAAATACTCGAGATGCTCAAACTTCGTCGACTAGGCGTCGACCTGACACGCATTAACCCCATCCCATTGGATTGTAACTTACCCTCCATGCGACAAATGATGTAATACTTCTTTTTTTTGATTGCTGGTTTTGGATGCGGTCACTTGGGTGGCCATATTGCTCTAGTCGAGTGGGCCAGCCTCCGGACCATGTTCTGTCCTGGTATTATGTATCGGGACGCTACATTGGTGGCAGTGGAATACGAACCCCACTTTGTAGGATTCCTATCCCGAGCTATACCGCTTGTGACAGACTGTAGTGGTACGAAGAAGTGCATGTGTTACAAGTGGGAGAATCTCTGACATTTCATAAAAGAAGGGCTGAAGACGACGTCCGCCTTCCACATCGACCTCATCTCCATGTCCTTCAAGAAAGCGTCACTAACCATGAACTACCTGGAGACGCTTCGTTGTGGAGATTTCCCTCATATACTTGCTTAGGCATATGGATACACTGATGGTCGGCAGAACCTCTTGTTCCGAATTGAGTTTCTAAACCAGACAAAACTGCAAGTGCAGTCGGACTGCCAAGAGGGATCAGTGATGTGGTGGTCGAGCGTCCTCCTCAATTGTGTCGAATTTCGATGACTGGCATGGTTGGGTCGTGGGTGTTTCATTAAGCACTGATTGCGTTGTGATGGGTGACGTGGGAGGTTAATCAAGGGGAGCGTCTGGGACGCCGATCGGAAAGAAGGAAGGGACTAGGTAATGCTTATTTTGTTCTGACTGTCGGTTCCGGTTTCGATCACTCAGGTGGCCATATTTCCCCATCCGTTCTGGCTGGCCTCCAGACCATGCTAGCAGCCCCAATCCCTCTCTTCATCGTATTTATATTCTGTTCTAGTGTTATGCCTTTTTCTGCCTTCAAGGAAGTCTCAAGACGCTACAGTTGCAGCGGAGGCTTTTACAACAAACAAAAGTAAAACAACTATGCCAGTATAGTACTTATTAAAATATGATTGTAATTAGGCAGTTTTTGTGCGGCCGCAGGAATTTGACTGGTTCCAGTTCCGCACCAGTAGTATTTGGTATGACCCATTTTGTAATTTACGTTTGAATTATTTGATGCTTTAGATTGACTAGAAATACGCAATACACGACTAGATTACATCAATTCGACCAATAAAGTGCCATTTTAACCAAAATTTTATCTCCGCAGTCCATGCCAAATGTCGTAAAATTGATTGATGGTAAGCCTACATTGTCGTTCACTAGGTTAACAAAATACATGCATCCAGCCTCGTACTTAACAGCACGTGGACGTGCTCGTTGGGAGTTTAATGTGTGGTTCCAAATAATTTGACAGTGCTGCCACATCAATAATCATAGAGGAATGAAAGATGACACAAATGTAGTGCTTTGTTTGCTTGACTGATGGTTACGGTTACGGTCACTCCACTTTACCCATGCAAGGTGGAGCGGCCTCTAAGCCATGCCAACAGCCCAAACACTTTGTGCCCAGGTATTGTGCCTCCTTTTGTCTTCAAGGAAGTGTCAGGATGCTACAACACTACTCAGGCAGGATATACATGCATTCAGCATATAGTTGGCTTTGGAGGTGCTGGCATGATCTAGAGGTTAGCCCATCCGGCGCAGGTGCAAAGTGCAGGATACAAAGTTATCCTTTGCAAGAACCAAGAACTAAATCAACAACAAACACATTCCGTGGCGATTAACTAAAGCAAGTTTACATGCTAATCGGATAGTCTTGTAAGCTTTGCCAATGTGCGTTTAATAGTTCTGGAATATTCCCTCCGTGATTCCACGCATTTCGATTAGCAGAAAACAGCCTGACGGAATGAGTCATCAAAGAGTTAATTTTGCATAATACAGGTGTAGCGTCCCGAGATTCCCTTGAGAGTAGAAGAAGGCATAACACTAGAACAGAATACATCTATTTAGCAAGCAGATGGAATGAAGCTGCTGGCATGGCCCGGAGGCCAGCCCATCCGGCTACGGCGATATGGCCACCCAAGTTCGAAGGCAAAATCAGCAGTCGGGGCAAACAAACTATTACAATAGTCATTTGAGTTTAGGTGAATTAAGACTTGTGACTAAAATGCATGGCTGGTTTGCGATTTGGTATACCATTTCCTGATGGCCTACTTGGATCCATTAATGCACGATTTAGCCAAGTGACTATCCACATTTGTACAACGAGGCACAAGTGACTTATGTCTAGTAAAGCAGTCAGAAAATGCGTCAAAGCACATCTAAACGTCGAAAACCTACGGATGTGATTGTAGTGCTTTGTTTGTTTGGACCGCCGGTTTCGGTCAGGGTCGCAGAAGTGGTCGTATTGCCCTAGTTGCGGAGACTGGACTCCGGACCATGTCAGCAGCTCATTTCTCCCTGTCTGTTGAATTTACATATATATGTGTGTTCTGTCCTAATATTCTGCCTTCTTTTGCCTCTAAGGGAGCCTTAGAACGCCACAGTGATAAAGCAAATTGGGCGGAAATCCGTGCAAAATTTGGCATTGTCAATTACAAAAGGCATTAAGCAAATAGACATACTCGAAGGTACTGATTGTTATGAACTGTCGCTAAGTGTAGACAAACATTTCCTAGATACGCTGCTTTCGCTACAATCCAAGAAAATTTTGCTTTGTGTTATCAGAAGGTGGAAATCGATCCCGCGCTTTGCTAATTAAGTTTACGAGAAAAACACTGAAATTAAAACCCTAGTTGCTTTTGGTCGTCCTCATAAGAATACCCTAATTGGTCATTGCGTTCTTGGAATTCATACAACGTCGGTGGGGTTGTTTTAGTTTATCACCGAGTGAAATTATGCTTCGAGTAAGTGGGTGCCGTTAGTGTTTTCGTTGATTCGCGGTTAGGGCCACGTATTGTGCACGTGTATTTGAACATCTAGGAGAGTGCTTGATACTAGATCGTATGTCGCGGTAAATACAACAAAGTGTTAAATTCCCTCCTCAGCAATGCTGCTGCTAAGGTAGTTTTGATAACCTTATGTAGTATGTTTTTTTGTCATCTTCATATTTCCTTTATATCAAATAATTAGACTTATTGCACATTCAACTTGCGAACTCGGAGGTGACATTACTGCGATGCAAAAAAACTCCCATGTACTAAATGTTACCGTTTTCGTATGGCTTAGTCTGCAGCAATCGCGTGTGGTATCGTTCCTCGTCAGTTCAAGGGGTTAAAACCTATTCAGTTCCCCTTCATAAATGGATTCCGAAGGGTTTTATACAGCGATTCGAGAAAGGATGTTGCTTCGTTTGGAAATGCGGACACTGGTGATGATGACGTCATCGAAGTTTTCGACTTGCCCGTAGAGCCACAGTTTGAAGAAAACCCGGAATTCGAATATGTATCACGTACCACTATTGAATGCCAATATCCTTTTATCTCTGACAAAAGTATCCTTTTAGTCTTGATGCCAATATAAGCATAACTTTAGGATCTCGAGGTGGTGTATTCGATCTTTCGGAAGTAGTTCAATTTCTTAGAGCCGAAAAATTTTCAGACATTGTGGCTATTCGGGTGCCAGAAGCTGCATGTTATGGGGATTTCATGGTGATTGCTACTGCAAAATCGAGTAATCATGTATCCCAAGCGTCAAGAATTTTGCATGAATTAGTACGTAGGTGCCTCTCCGGTATTTTATGCAAGCATTTCTCTGTTATGTATTTTAAGCTTTGTCAATTGATTTTCTTAGTTTAAAATGAAACGGGCGCCGTCGGACCCCTTTCCTTCTTTTGAGGGACTCAAAGGGCACTCGGAGTGGGTCGCTGTGGATTTGGGTATAATTTTAATCACTATTGATGTTTTGTGTGGATCAACAGCATTAGAAATTCGACCATATTTTCAGGTAACGTCATCTTGCACATGTTCACTAAGGCTAAGTGCCGACAGAGATACGACCTTGAATCACTGTGGGGAATCGGTCCCGAGTTTGACGAGAAGACACAAGGGTTGGACGCCTCAGAACCTCAAGCTGCCGCTTTCTCCTCTATGGGTTTCACCCAAGCAGAATGGGAGAGTATAGTAGCCGAGGTGGCCGCAGAGCAAACTTCAACCCCCGACCAAGCCGGGAAGACTAACCGGCAAACGTCGCATCGTTCTAACTGTATTAGGTAAAGCTGAAAGCAGCCATTTTTAATTCTCCCGGGGCCTAGCTCCATTTTTGGTTTGCCGATTTGCTTCGATGCACGCAGTTCCAAACATCGCCGTTCCCCCCGATCGTACTAATGATGATGTATATACAATGTATTTCCTCTAATAGAGTGGGGTATTAAAATGTTTAAAAGTTAATTTCGGTTATAAAAGCGGGTTTCACGGGCTCTCCCGTCCCCATGGAGCCCAGATTGGGGGTCGTGATTCGTCACGTTGGCTGCATGCGGCGCAGGTCCGAGGCGTGGCAAATCTGTAATATCCTCACTGCTACCATATCGTGAAGTCTGTACTTCAGAGAAAACTGGCGCAGTGGGATTTTGTTGCGTTTGTCGTCCGCAGAGTGTTCGGCTGCGTGCTCCGTCACCGTACCTGGTCAACGGGCCGACGTCAAAGCCTGCTGAAAAGCATGAAAACCAGCAGTAACGGCTTAGAAGCAAATTGAATAGATCGTGCATGAAGGTCGTTGAACGAACCAGAGTAGGCAAGTCTATCGTGTGGATGAAGGGACGGGTTTTGCCTAGGAGCATAGAAATGCGGCGTGGGGCGGCGTTCCGCGAAACGTGCATGTACACTACCACGAAGAATTGAGGCCTTTCGAGCGAAAGCGGTACTGTCCGAGACTCTCCTATTATCCTGCTGTACATTGGTGGCATTGGGGAACCAAGAGATTGGCGGGCCGGTTGCGTTCCTACCTCCCGTCGATTCAAGTGCACTGGTTCCATGTGTCGAGACGGCTGTTGCACTCGAATTCACCAGAGTTCGACACACTGCTACGAGGTTTTTTATCGCTGCCTGCATGCAAAAAAGCAGTGCCGTTAGTACCCGTTTAAGAACGGGTAAAGGAGACACTTACGATGATAGCTAGATCAATAGCACTCTGTGTGGTGGCAAACCTTCGCAGTGTGGCAGGATGCATTCGAAGGAGATGATCAGCACCACCGATGACGAGCATGCGAAGGTCAAATTCACAGGGCGCTTTCCAATCCATTCCACGGAACCCACTCACGCTGCCATGCGCTGAAGCTGTCGTGGATCGTCGGCGGGCAGCAATTAGGGCCTCCCTGAAGGCGTTCGCCTCGGCTTGGTGCTTCGAACTAATGATCAGAAGGAGAGAGCAGCGGCGAGCGATGTTATCAAGACCACTGCGAAGATTGTCCAGATGGTAGGTTGCTTTTGGTGGGGCAATGAGAACCAGACCTGCTAGCCACGGTCTCGTGGGGATTGGGGCGTCAGAACTAGTCAAACGGCCACAGATTATCTCCTCTAGGGCGCCACCGTTTGAGGGAGGCAAGAGGTAAGGCGAGGTGGCGGCAGCTATTAGCACAATGTCACAGTGCTTACCGAACCCGACCAGGTAAATTGGAATGGGGCGTGGGTCCTCTGTCTGAGGTGCAATTAAGGAATCATTACATCAAAGGAGGCTGCCTTGTAAAATACTGGAGCAAGACACTCACCAGTGAGACAAAATGACGAATGAGGCGCCGGATCTGAACGCTAGTGGTTCCGCTCATAGATACAATCATGAGGCGGCCAAGTTGAGAGATGTTTTTCAGCATTGTAGCAATGCGAGAGCCCTTCGTGTAGTCCTTGGCGATCACGCACATGAAGACGGGCTCGTCCATTATTGAGGATGCACGGCCAGGAGTGGATGTTGAGCAGCTAAGACTGCCGGTTATCAGTGAATCCGTAGGTATGCAGGTTAAAGGTGAATAGGAACTAGTCGACCCATCGTGAAGGCGCTGATTTGAGACACAAAGCTGGCTCTAATGTTTGTATTTGAAATGAAAGGAAGCATAAGTAGAAAACCCACCCCATGTGTTGTACGAGAAAGGGACGACCCAAGTCCATCGACGGAAGGCAGAAAGGCACAATCGAGGTATTTTGCGTAGTCAAAGCGTTTCACTGTGCGCTGCGAGATGATCTCCGCATTGAGTCGACGTAGAAGAGATGAAACACTGCTTCGATGTGTGAGGCACGCATATCCGCGCAGATACAGTAGAAGTAGACTGCTGGGTAAGGTGTTTAGCAGACTTTCATGAAGCTCCGCACAGGTATCAATGCGCTGGGAACATTTGGGCGTAAACTACCGAGAAAAAGAAACTTACCCAATTAAGAGAGGTAAACATTTTCCTAATGTGCCGCGCGACATTCTTTGTCAACAACTCCCGATAGGAATGGCGCCGGAACTCACCCAACTTATGCTTTGACTAGAAGAGCCGTTGTACTTAGAAGAGTACTAACCTACCATCTGGGAGGAAATAGAACCCTCCAAATCAATCTGCGTCAGTGCCCTCTGGATTTTCCGATATAAGTAATCAACCGTGGTATTCCATGTCACCTGCGAGGAGCTCCTGAATTATTATGTTAATATTCCTATATATTTACGTGTAGGAAAGTTGCTTGTTATTACATTTCGGCTCTTCAATCGGACCGAAGGTGCAAAATCTAGTGAACTGACAAGCGTTTTCATTAATAGGCGGTGCTGACATTTGGTCGGGAAATTTAGTTTCATCTCCTACAACGTCGACCCAAGTGTAACTAGTGCCTTCTTCACAGAGACCGGAGTCATTTGATTTGGACACCGGCTCAATGCATAAGGTACTAATAGGATCCAAGTAAGAGGGGCGACTGTACGGATGATCATGCTCGATGATCATAGATTGTAGATGCCAATAATGAGGATCCATCCGCTATAGCGCAAAAAATTTCTCAACTTGAAAAACAAGAATTGTATTTACAGCCCAGAACGAAAGGATTAAGTCCTACCAAGACGCAAAAAAAATATTGCAAAATCGGCGAAATGGGCATCCCATGGTGCCCATAACCGATACAAAATACACAGCGATTATAACCTCAAGATAACAGCAAACTTCAAAACGAGTGACCTAGAGCCCCGATTTTCAGCAGTGAGATCAAAAGTTCATTTCGATGAACCGGTGGTTCAAGTGGACAGACACAAAATAAATGCGAATTTTACATATCAAATAATTCCGATATGAGAGACGTACTATAACCTGAATCAAGTGAACAAGATAATATTGCCAAGATTCAGCGAAAATGGACCGTACAAAGGAACTGAAAAATGAGGGCTTACATAGCCAGAAGCGATTGAGCTAGTTTATTTATAACTTCATATTAACAAGAGTGCATAATAAAAGGCGATACGAGAAAGAAACTGGACCAAACAAGTGGTGCATAGTGAAGGGTGGGTTCAAGGAAGCATTTGAGCAGTGAAGATATTTGGAGCAGCAAACCAAGACAAACAAAAACAAAACATCTAAGTACGCAATCGCACGGACAGCAGATCACCAAATGACACACCATAGCCGCTAAACCAATCAGAATCCCAGGTTCGTTTAAATGGTTCTAAATATCATTTTAAGAGTCGTACTGCATCTCGCACAAAATAATCAAACTAATTTAAAAATATTTAGAGTTTAAAAATTTTTAAGCAAGATGATGTAAACGTAAGACAAGAATTTCCTATAAAGTGACCTGAATTGATAATGTCAAACTGCAACCTTGAACGGGGTTTGGCATTTCATTCATGCTGACGTCCTTGGGGGATGAGATCTAGGGCTAAGAGTTCTAAATTGGGAGATATAATACGCTCAATAAGTATTCTCTTCCATTTTTTTCACGTTCTTTTCGCTTAAGCTCGGCGAGATCCGTCTAAAAGGCAAATTAAACCGGTGAATACTGAAACGCTTCTGCTGGATGACTTGGACGACGAAAGTGATGCTGAATATGTATACGATGGGACTAGTGGTACTTATGTGATGAATTAATTTTTTTAATAGATGATATGAGTGACGATTCAGGAAGCAGCTCTGAAAACGGAAATGATTCGTCTTCATCAGAATCTGAATCCGAGGGCGATGGTTCTGACTCTTCAATTAAAATTATCGGCGTGTCTCGCGCTCCAACCATTTCCAAAGATGGCTCTGCCCTACACGATGCAATTAGTGTGCCTTCAGAGGCGTACCCTCTCAATCTATCCCAGAATAATATGGTACTTGACTCTAGTGATCTACATGCCTCCTCCGACTCCTTATCCGGTCGAATCTGCATGCTTTGTCTTAAGAAACAAAGCCACCAAAGTGATGAAGTCATTGAGTGTGATGCGTGCAAAATTATTGTTCATGAGGGTTGGTCCCTAATGCCTCAATATTTCTGTAGAGTGTCATAAGGTATACTTCGATGTCTTTCCATCAAGCAGCGCAAGTTCGTCTGACACTGACCCATGGTTTTGCGAACCCTGCTTAGCTGGCGTTGAAAATCCCGTAGGTTTTACTTTTTCGCTCATTTAGAAAATCCTAGCATTGTGAATTGTGTCCCAATCTTGGTGGCGTATTCAAGCGGACTGATAATAATCGATGGGTGCATCTACTATGTGCTCTCTACATCGAAGGAGTTGCATTTAACTATACAGACACTCTTAGTGAGGTATACGTCTCTTTTCGTTAAGTTCGCCAGGTTACTCTCACTGAACTGTCTGCAAAAGACTGGTCATCAAAGGAATGTAGTTTATGCGAGGAAAAATTCTTTGCGTGGACAGGTGTCTGTATTCATTGTGATGCTGGTTTATGCAAGAGCTATTTTCATGTCACTTGGTAGGATTTCGGACTTAATTTTTAATTTTCTCAGTGCCCAACGCGAGGGCTTACTTGCTGAGCCAGCCTATGAAGAAGTGAGTCACCAAAAGTTAAAATGATTTGTTGGCTACCATGGCGGTTTTAAATAATTTTGTTAAATTTTTTAAGAATCCCGGTGACCCCTTCTTTGCACATTGTCGTCAACACACAGATAAAGACGTGGTGAAGAATCGACGTCGCAAATACCTCTTGGCATACAGTCGATGTCATCGTTTGCGCCAACTCTGTGAAATGGAGAAAAAAGATGCTTATTCCATAGATGCACTGGAGGATTTCGCTACAGCGAACAATGATCCGAAGAGCAAATTTTCTTTCCTGGATTGTAGGCTTAAGGAGAAATTGGAATACTTTCGCCGTCTCTATAACGCTATGCTTAGCAAACGAGAAGTGCCTTACAGTATGTCTACGTCTTACGCATCTTATTTTTGCCATTTGAACACTTAATGATTTAAATGTTTCTAACCTACCTTAGCGAGGCCAAACAAAGCTCCTCTGTTTCTGGAAAACTCTCCCGTGGCTATGCGATTGTTTATGGCTAAGGCTATAGCCTTGTCCCTCCCTATTGAGTTGACAGGAAGTTCAGCTGTTACCGAGGCCTTCAAATCGCAGGCTTCTGGCTACCCAGTATTTTGCCCCGACTTTATTAGCCACGTGTTAGGTATTCACTGTGGTTATTGCTCTCCCACACATTGACGCCGATTTGGTCGTGTAACATGCCCCTTCATTACTACCTTCAGAGCGTGAGAAGAAGATAGAAGAATACTCCAAAAAGCTGCGCAGTCTTGAGTCAACTCAGAGGGACCTACAATCGTCTGATGCCAGTATTTCGCGCAATTACAACGATGTGAGTGCGAAGTGCTTTGCGATATGAAGTAGTTCTTTGCCAAAATGAGTGTACGCCTTTCTTCCCTTCCTTCCCCTTCTCCTTCTCCTCCTCCTCCTCCTCAGCTTTCAACTCGTCTCGCCGAATTGAATGCGAGGCTAGCTGCTAATCGGAGCAAAGCCACTAACCTCCTGCAATGTCTATCGAGAATCTTGCCTGTAAGTGAATGGTGAATGATAGACTGCGTGATTGCCACTACATTGCAATACTCGAGGTGTCCACCCAACGTAGGGTATTGTGAGTGAGGAGTGTTGTGAATGGGTGTCAGTGACACATCACTGCTTCTTCCATTTTGAGGGTATCAAAGCATCGGGTGATCTGGCCACTCTTTTGACGCCACCAGAGGTCGTGGAGGTGCACAGCACCAGCCTCACCGCCGACTCCAGTGGAGTCGCCTCGGTTGGTGTTGGCGGTGGTGGTAGTGGTGGTGGTGGTGGCAGTGGTGGTGGTGGTGGCGGTGGCAGTGGAGGTGACAGAGTAGTCACTAATGGTCGAGGGCGCACTGTTTGTGGCTCTTCGCGTCAGTCACGAAAACGCTGCTGCAGGGACCCGACAACTGTGTCAAAACGTGCCAAACGCGTGACTAAGGAGAGTGACGTAGTTCTCGTCTCTGAGGCGTGCGCTTATCCTGTCGTTGAGGAGAACAGTGCACGCGTTGACACTATTTTACAACCGTAAGTTCCTTCGATTTCCAACGTGTTTTGGCTGACATTTGCATGGTCTTGATTAGTGTTGAGGGTCATCTGATACCTGTCGCGTTATTGCAACGTCTCATAACATCGAGGCGTTGGTGGTTCATTACATCCGTCTGGATACCATTGCTGAACCTGTGGTCGTTGTCGATGAATTGGAAGATGAGCGTGTTGAAGCAAAGACGTGTCATCAAACTGCTTAATTAGGTTCGTGATGCCCTCCCCCAAATACGTGGCATAGACGAGTCTAGAAGCAGTTCTGTCATGCCTTACTGCTAGCGCGGACACCCAACGGGGTCAGCATCTGCACTCGCAAATGTCTGCATCATTGCCATGTTGTGGTAGTCGTAATAGCACCAAAGGTGGCACAATCAACACAATTTGTGATTGTTTGACCATGCCGCAACGACTCGCTTCTCTTGTAGATGCAGCGTTTGCAACGGTTATCGGGATCAGCACCTGTTGACAACTTGCGAGACCTGTAAGAAGGCCTTCCACATCGGCTGTCTCGATCCGCCTCTTACTCGCGTGCCCAAACGCAGCAAACTCTTCGCTTGGTAAGTGATCACTTCCACGCCGCCAACACACAAACACTTTGTCGGACAACTCCAAGAAATGCATTCAAGTTGTGCGTATGAGTAGTCGGTGTAGGAACGTGGCAATGCCTAGCGAGTTGTCATACGATTGCCTACGATTGCTTTTGTGCATGTGTTACGGCGCATTCTTACTTCTATCCCACGTGTTAGTACCTGTCGATTGAGCCACATGCATGCGATGCGAGCTTGTCCGCTTTGGCTAAAAGAACCGCCGACCTCGGTTTCAAAGCTACAGAAGCTGGCTTTTCAACAGACGTGTCCTGTTGATGCATCACGGGGAGTTGGCTGCATTGCTTGCATGATTGTCCCGCGTAGGTGGGAGGACAGGGAAGGGGAAGGGAGAAAGTGTGTTCTATTTTCGTCCCTGTTCCCATTCTCATCCTCCGCATCCCCTCTTCTTTCTGCCTCTCATTTCTCCAAATAATGATTGTCACCTTGCATTGGCATTAAGCAGACACGGTAATCAAGACGACTTCAAGGTTTGCTCTACGATTGAGTAGTAGCCTTCTTCATCTTCATCATAATGTCTTTTTGCTCTTTTAAGCTTTTATGAGGTTTGACTTGGGGAAGTCATGTGGACGGCTTGGATTCTTCGTCAATACGTCGTTCTTGTTACTTGAAAGGGTCTGATCTCGAAATCGCCATGTATTATTCTTCGTATGTTAGTGAAATTTCGGTTCTTTTTCCCATGAATATACGTATGCCATATAAAATGTTCCTTTGATTAGGAATTTTTTTGTCTTCTAAATGAGAAGGTATCCTTCATGACTTCCCTTAAATATTATGGATCCAATTTTACTGCTAGAAACATGCATTTTTGTTCATGAAGTACCTATTTCCAGGTAGTTTCTTGAATATACCAAAAAGCATTTTAAAAAGTGTCGCCACGATGTAGCAGTCGAGTTTCTTTTGTTAGGCCGGGCGTGATTTGCTGATGACAATATGGAAAGTTCCTTTTTAAAATTATTTGGGCCTTTTAAGTTGACTTCGATGTTTATGACTTAGTGGGAACTGACACGTACCAAATTACACTGAATCATTAAAAGCAGACCTGTATTTTAGGAAATATGTACTTGTTGGTGATTTGATGCAATATATTACCATTCGTGACACCCAGTAGTTCGGCTCACTTTCTGATTACAGTCCTCCTTTTTTTACTTCGGCTTCGCCGTTTCATTTCATCATTGAAGGTTTGGCTAAATGAGACCATTTCGAATTTGTAATTACCTTATTCTATGGTTTGATTTCTTCGCAGGCAGTGTAGTATGTGCACCGTGGCTATTGTGCCACCTGGAGATACAGTAACTGTTGACGTGAATGCTCCGCGTCAGCTTCGTCGTACCACTGCTCCTCCCGCCCTCCCGCCACCTCCGCCGCTAACTGCCACCATCACTTCCACCTCCACTGTCACCGTTGCTCCTACCCCGATCAAAGTCGTTGCCCCTGCTCCTGTCGCACCGTCGTCAGCCCACAGTAAGCGCTCCTCTACCTCCGTGCGAGGACGTGGAAAAAGTCGGCGTACTCGTCCAGGTCGTCCACGTCGTGTGGAGGCGGAGGCTTATCCCTGTCAAATGGACACGCAGGAGGTGGTGCCTGCTGAGGCCTATCCGACCACTGTTATTTGCAGCAGCACCCCTGTGATGGAGACCGGTTCGGATGGTGTGGAAATGCTTTCAGTATCACAACAACTAAGAAAAGTTGGGTACGGGGAGGAGGGTGATGGTGATGGTGCAGAGGAGGATGAAGCTAGCTATAGCAACTGCAATGGAAGTAGTGCTAGTGACTCGGAGGAGTCGGAAACACTTGATAATGATGCCAAGAAGGTGGGTCTAGGGCTTTTTTCTCGTTTTAATGTTGGCTGATCACTTTACGCTTATGCTTTGTGCTCTTTTAAAGCTTTCCGTACCTGTAAATGCTTATGAAGACCTAATGGCCAAACAGAACGCATCAGATGATGAGTTGGCTTCACTCCGTGGATCAAAAGGTTAGTAAAAACGCTAGTAGTATCAGCTCTGAAATGCTTCTGTGTTTGCCTTGTACTGAAGGCGTATTAAATTTGGGGGATTTGGAAACACGTTGTCCATTTATAATCAGCTACTACTTTGATTCATGCCGTCTTTTCCAAATTAGAGCTTCCGTTATCCTAGTTCCAGTCTCGAAAGAAGGGTTTGTTGTTGAAGCAAATGTTTTCAATTAATTCAGTGTTGGTAAATATCACTTTTTCCTTAATTGACAGTAAAGTTTGTTCGGATAAAGGATCATGAGAGTCCCAACGAAAGCCTCGCCGATTCGGCTCCACAACGCTATGTTATCTGTCAGTCGCAGGAGGCAACGCCTAAGGTAACCACTTTAACCTATTCCCTGTGGTCCTGATCGTGTAAAATTTCATTGTTCTTTTCGTAGAAGTCGCCGACGTCGAGCAACTTTAAAATAAAAATACGCAAGTCTACTGACTCCTGAGTGTGGCACTGTGCTTCTCTGCGTCTGGACAAATTTTACCTTGACTTTCATCCGTAAATGCTTGAATCCTTTTTATGTAAAATGGTTGTATTTATTACCTATTAATGCTCAGTTGTATGACGTGTCTAGTATGGTTTCCTTGTTTGTCTTGTGTGCGAAGTCTTTTATTCTCTTTGTGGTAGGGTGGGTTTGAGGTGCAGCGGAGGGGTAAGACGAACTTCTAAGAGCGTGTAGGATGGTCCAGTTGCGAGGCTCTTAAGGAGCATTTTCAGATTTCCTGCGGAGTAGTATTTCGAGTTACGTAATTCGCCCTCCACCAGCGTTTCGTTAGAGCACGTTGTAGAACGAAATAGTAATTAAGAATTCCCCTAGATGAATTACGGGAAGGTGAAATGGAATCGTTTAAGCGAGAGTTAGCAGTGTTCTATGCATGACATTAGAATATATTTAGGTGTATAAATGCGTCTTTTTAAAGTGACATTAGGAAGATATTGGTGAGAAAGGATACAAAGAAAGTTGATTTGACTAGATGCATTATCAATGCTCATTAGTTTCTCCCTTGCAGAATATGTTTGCTTGCAAAAAACAAAAAATTATCGAAATATTTTAAAGAAAAACAATTTTTTACTTTTAAGCTTTGTAGCGGAGTCACTCACCTGGTCGTTTTACTACTCCACTCCTCTAGGTCGTTTACACCAATAACGATCAGCTGTTTGTCTTTGACTTGATCACCTGATTCGTCAAAGGGAGGTGCCACGCTGCCCGGGTCTGAAATAATATGGTTTGAAGCTATTTAGAAAATGAACCTCGAGTCAAAGGTTGTTTCGAGGCTGACTTGTATTGACATAAACGCTTTTGATCCTGAAACTGATAAAGCATCCGAAACATTTGTCAATGTATGTGAGCTGATTTTCCGAAGGGGCTACGTTGATAGTACTCCTTTAATAAATCAATGTGGTGATCGCTGTACTGAACAGTCTGTTTTCCCACGTTATGCTCAATCCCAAGATGTAATTCCCACCTACATTTAATAGATATTAATAATAGAAACGGGGTGTAACGCCCCTTCATGTTGAGTTGAAGAATACTGGGTACATGGGTCATCCTATCGTTATTGAATTTTTGCTAATCCCATCGTCAGAGATTGAAGGTGAAAGTCGGTCTCCCAGTAGCAAGCAGATTCCGGCTTACTTGATGGAGCGATGGATGATTCAATTCCTTCCAAAAAGGTAACCCTAAATTGCCATCATGCTGCCACTCATAACGTAACATATGTTAAAATGTGTAGAGTACTCCCAAACTGGGTTTGGATTCTAAGTTCCGCGTCCGATTTCCCTCCCGCAGGCTTGTGACCGACACCCTTTCAGATATGTCAAATCTCGTCAATGACATACACACGTTTTGCAAGTCATCAGCAGTAAATAAAGTGCTGTTTGAAGGTAAAACCTCCTGTAGTGTTCCTGGACTAAGTGAATTGTGCTGCATATGCAGGTAATTTTATGACTCCTGAAAATTCTTTTCCTTACCATGATGCCAACATACTGGATTTGATTTTTGATTTTTATCCTTTTATTTGCCGTTTTGTAGGCTTACAAACTTACGAAGAGCAAATTCATTCTCTCCATGTTGGTTTACAATAAGTACTAATGAACTCTTTGGCGAGGAGGCAAACATTAATTTAGCAGACTTGGCGTTCAAGGTTATTAGAGACTTCTCGGACAACTTTAACACTTCTGATGGTGTTCACACAACAACGCGCACAAAAAGCCCTAAAAGGACGTACCTCTGTAGTAGTCCTTGCTCACACGCACACCGGAAGGACAATGGTGGAATTTGTGTTTCAAAACCACTTAGTCGAGTCCTTGCTGGCAGCAAAGAGGTTATCGATACAATCGTAACATATGCGTTAGAGCTCCCACCAATTCCTCTAAATGAGGTTATTTTCGACTCCCTGCGATGTCTCCATAGCGGTACAATGAGTCTGCCCACAAAACGATGGAATGAGATGTCCTCGTATGTTGACCGTCTTAGCACTTTATCCGACGTTGCTTCAAAATGCAAAGAGCCAAAGAGCCCGGTTGTGATAATGTCACAATGGACCAAGCCTACGTCTTTCCTTGAATCCCCACCCTGCAAACTAAAGCGTATGCAACAAGACAGTGGACCTCGAGTGGAAGAGTGTATTAACCAGTTCACCTCCTTGAGCGTGCAACAACAGAAACAGGCGCAGACGAATAAATCATCGAAGTCCGAACTGTGCACGCCAAACGCTTACTCTGTGCAGCGTCACTCTTCGGTGGTTTGGAATTCGAAAAAAAGTTTTACAGATCCTTCTTCACATTCGCTGTCTTTCAATCCACAAACCGGTTTACCTTTGCAGTCTTCACCTGTGAGCTATACACATTCTTTAGGATACATATTTTCTGCAAAAAGCTCTTAACTACCACCGTCCAGCAATGGTAATATGAGGTCTTGTGTTTCTTTTTTCTCCATTTCAGGTACCAATTAAACAAAAACGCACAAATGGTTTTAACTTTGATGATTCCACCCTCCATTTGCCTTCTGCAAAAGCGTGAGCTGATATTTCTATTGAGTTATCTTTTAGTAAAGAATGCAGTAGAGCAGAATGTTTAAGATGTTTCATTTCCCTTTTTACGATACCATTAGAAAAGGTTTTTTGTTTAGGAAAGATGGTCTTTTAATGGGGGAAATAGAGTTTTGATCTTACGCTCTCGACTACGGTAAATGAATGTTTTTTTTTGTTGCTGTTCGGTATGGTTGGCGTTCAGTGAGAAAAGTGCCTTAACACAGCAATTGCGCGGTTGTGGTGTGGATTGCAACGGAGTATACAAGTTCATCTCTCCTTCGTTTGCAATTTCCTGCACAGATTTTGGAGTTGTTCGACTTTTCTACAAGGCGAAATCGTTTAATCCACCCTAACTCATGTAGAATGTGTGCGTCCGTATGATTCAGGCCATCCGGTCATAACCACAGCCTATCTGCCCTGCCCACTATCGATAGGTATGGTGACGGCACTAATGGCGATGCCGATTCAGCCAAAACTGCACGGCCAACGACTCTGGTGTTGAAGCGTCGATCATCGCGACGCTGCCGAACAGTGAGCGTCTCCAACACCGCCACTACTACGTCGCCCTGTGGTGGAGGTCTCTGGGGTGGTAATGGGGTCTGTGCGCCCGGCACTCCTCTTCCACCATGTTCTTCACATCAGCTACTAATCAATTTTGAGGTAAGTTGGGTGTTTAGCCATTGGGAGGAAAAGACTTTAACCCAGAAGGGAGAATTTCCATGTGGCTGTGGCTATTATGAAAGAGCAAAAGCAAACATATCACGGAGCCGGTTCGATAAATGAATTAAAAGAGCTTAAAGTAAACTTTTCAGAATAGGCCTCTTGAAGTAATTTCCCATTGAAATTGTCGTAATTACAACCTGTCTTTTTCTCTCCTCAGCAAGGCACAATTTTGATGTGAACGTTTTGTTCCTAAAAGCGAAACTCCTGCCCCCGGTCACTTTTGTTTCTATTTCGCCTTTATTTTTTTTTATCTTCATATTACGTTTTGCATGAAAACATGTGACTGTCTGCTTAATGCCAATGCAAGATGATAATCATCACTTGGAGAAATGAGAGCGACAGAAAGGAGAGGGGATGCGGAGGATGAGAATGGGAACAGGGACGAAAATAGAACACACTTTCTCCCTTCCCCTTCCCTGTCCTCCCACCTACGCGGGACAATCATGCAAGCAATGCAGCCAACTCCCCGTGATGCATCAACAGGACACGTCTGTTGAAAAGCCAGCTTCTGTAGCTTTGAAACCGAGGTCGGCGGTTCTTTTAGCCAAAGCGGACAAGCTCGCATCGCATGCATGTGGCTCAATCGACAGGTACTAACACGTGGGATAGAAGTAAGAATGCGCCGTAACACATGCACAAAAGCAATCGTAGGCAATCGTATGACAACTCGCTAGGCATTGCCACGTTCCTACACCGACTACTCATACGCACAACTTGAATGCATTTCTTGGAGTTGTCCGACAAAGCGTTTGTGTGTTGGCGGCGTGGAAGTGATCACTTACCAAGCGAAGAGTTTGCTGCGTTTGGGCACGCGAGTAAGAGGCGGATCGAGACAGCCGATGTGGAAGGCCTTCTTACAGGTCTCGCAAGTTGTCAACAGGTGCTGATCCCGATAACCGTTGCAAACGCTGCATCTACAAGAGAAGCGAGTCGTTGCGGCATGGTCAAACAATCACAAATTGTGTTGATTGTGCCACCTTTGGTGCTATTACGACTACCACAACATGGCAATGATGCAGACATTTGCGAGTGCAGATGCTGACCCCGTTGGGTGTCCGCGCTAGCAGTAAGGCATGACAGAACTGCTTCTAGACTCGTCTATGCCACGTATTTGGGGGAGGGCATCACGAACCTAATTAAGCAGTTTGATGACACGTCTTTGCTTCAACTCGCTCATCTTCCAATTCATCGACAACGACCACAGGTTCAGCAATGGTATCCAGACGGATGTAATGAACCACCAACGCCTCGATGTTATGAGACGTTGCAATAACGCGACAGGTATCAGATGACCTCCAACACTAATCAAGACCATGCAAATGTCAGCCAAAACACGTTGGAAATCGAAGGAACTTACGGTTGTAAAATAGTGTCAACGCGTGCACTGTTCTCCTCAACGACAGGATAAGCGCACGCCTCAGAGACGAGAACTACGTCACTCTCCTTAGTCACGCGTTTGGCACGTTTTGACACAGTTGTCGGGTCCCTGCAGCAGCGTTTTCGTGACTGACGCGAAGAGCCACAAACAGTGCGCCCTCGACCATTAGTGACTACTCTGTCACCTCCACTGCCACCGTCACCACCACCACCACCACTGCCACCACTACCACCACCGCCAACACCAACCGAGGCGACTCCACTGGAGTCGGCGGTGAGGCTGGTGCTGTGCACCTCCACGACCTCTGGTGGCGTCAAAAGAGTGGCCAGATCACCCGATGCTTTGATACCCTCAAAATGGAAGAAGCAGTGATGTGTCACTGACACCCATTCACAACACTCCTCACTCACAATACCCTACGTTGGGTGGACACCTCGAGTATTGCAATGTAGTGGCAATCACGCAGTCTATCATTCACCATTCACTTACAGGCAAGATTCTCGATAGACATTGCAGGAGGTTAGTGGCTTTGCTCCGATTAGCAGCTAGCCTCGCATTCAATTCGGCGAGACGAGTTGAAAGCTGAGGAGGAGGAGGAGGAGGAGAAGGAGAAGGGGAAGGAGGGGAAGAAAGGCGTACACTCATTTTGGCAAAGAACTACTTCATATCGCAAAGCACTTCGCACTCACATCGTTGTAATTGCGCGAAATACTGGCATCAGACGATTGTAGATCCCTCTGAGTTGACTCAAGACTGCGCAGCTTTTTGGAGTATTCTTCTATCTTCTTCTCACGCTCTGAAAGTAGTAATGAAGGGGCATGTTACACGGCCAAATCGGCGTCAATGTGTGGGAGAGCAATAACCACAGTGAATACCTAACACGTGGCTAATAAAGTCGGGGCAAAATACTGGATAGCCAGAAGCCTGCGATTTGAAGGCCTCGGTAACAGCTGAACTTCCTGTCAACTCAATGGGGAGGGACAAGGCTATAGCCTTAGCCATAAACAATCGCATAGCCACGGGAGAGTTTTCCAGAAACAGAGGCATCTTGTTTGGTCTTGCTAAATTTAATCAGAAAAGCCTACGACCTACCCACCTAACAAGTCACTAATCGGCCAGACGTTTGGATTTTTTTCATCTCTGAATTTCTTCTCTGGCTGACACAGGATCAAATATTTCAAGCGTGCCGTTTCGAGTTTAAGTTATTTTTTAAAAATGTCACGGAGTGGGACACTGAGCCTTTGTCTGGCTGAAAAATGAGGGTAAAATTTTGCGATAAATCATAAATCCTGATAATTATTTGATTGCTGGAGTGGGTTGTTTTTTTGACAATACCACGTCTGGTTATTGTCTAGGTCCCGGCCTCCGTGCTATTGTCATCCCCGAGGACACACCACGACGACTGGATATAACTTGTTTTTTACAAAGAGCCGTTTGTTTTTGAGACCGAATTAGCTGTATTTCGGGTCCTTCTATGCCCTGCCTCCCACTCCCTCCTGTATTGTCAAGTGTTAGTCTTTCTCCCAACGGTTTCAGGCCCTTAAGCTGATTTTTTTTTGAATGGAAGAATTAGAAATTTTCTTAAAGGTAAGTATGTGCTTCTGTTTGTCCTTACAAAAATGTGCCTTGTCAGGTTAATCTCCTTTCTCAATTTCAACCAACTGTGTTAGTGGGTTTGCTGAGGCGGACAAGTAGGTAGTTGAAACTTCTGGCCACTCCCTTGACCACTTAGCCTGTTGTGAGTACTCACTTTTAATGACATGTTAAAACATGACTTCTAATCTGTCATGAGTGATGATTGAGTGTTGTTAGATGCAAGTAAGATCTGGAGCACCAAGCATGCCTCAGAGATAATATTCACAGCCCCTCATTTCTCCTGGGTGGATTTCTTAACCATTGCCCCAGTCACTGCATAAAGACCAAGACAGAGGCGGAATTGTATTAATACTAGTTGAGAGGGAAGGCAAATCACTTTTTCATGTGGCAGTAATGGATGCTCCTCATTTTCACTGAGGAGGCATGCACAGTACAGAGAATCACTACTCCATTTTTATTGTGAAAGTCTATTAATTTCCGGCTTTTTTTTGGATTCTTTTAACAAGTCTATGAAAGTCTATGCAGTGTTTCGTCCACGTGGAATGATGTCGCCGTCTCCAGGGTCTACCCTTAAACTAACCTAGCCGAGGTGTTTAGTTTACATCGCTTTGTGTGTGTGTTTCGTCCAGCCACTTTCCCATTGGCTCACGACAAAGCCCCTGTTATTAGCTAATTTTACCATATTTGACTATAAATAAATGCTTATCATCTCATTTTGTGCATCTCTACTTATTTTGACAGCAAGATGTGCTCGGTCTTCCTGACGGTTCACCATAGAAGTCAAATGCTGGTTGTTTTGTTAAGGTTATTTCCATTTAGGCGAGATTTTGGCCCACAACTTTCGAGTCTTTTTTGTAATTTAATAAATTTGATTAAAATCAAGACATTTGTTCAATCTTAATCGGATAGTGCAATTGTAGGGAAATAAATTTTGCGCTAAAAAAATATCCATTTTTGAAGGTCCCAGTTTTACACTGGAGACAGTAGGCAGCAGGCAGCCTCTTAATGCAACCTGTTTGTGGAGTTAAGTCACCTTTTTTGCAAATCCAAATCGAGTGTGATTCGCGTGTACTTTGGTTGATGTGTTTTTTTTTATGGTCATTCATCCCAGCGGTGAGTCAAGCTGTTTTTGCCCATCTGGCATATAAGTAGATTTGAATTTGGCCGAAATAACCACGACTAGTTGACTGTCTGCCAATTTAATCTGAACCTGTTCGCCTATCTCTGATAGCAACAGGAAACGCAGACTTTGAAGACTTTCTACTGCCTTATCAGTCGATTTGACGTATGAATTAACCCTCCTAGGAATTGACTCTTGGGGGAATTCAAATCCACTAAGACTTATCCTGTATCCTTTAACAGCGTGCGGCATCATTGTCATTTACAAACTAATAACATTAAATAAAAGTAAATGGCTATCTCGAAGTCCTCTCTACTTTCTTTTTTTTTAATGCCTAGGAGAGCATGCTTAATGGACGAATTCCACCCAAAGGAATGGTTGAGGGTTTCTCATTGGGCATTGGTGCTAGTGGCTCCTTCTTTCCTGTCCATGTGAAGTTGCCTGTTGTAGCGTACTTCTTTCAACTCTCTGACGATGACAACACACCCTCGCCTTACCTCGGTCATGTGGATCTCACTGGTCTTGCCAACAAACGCGGCTATCATGTACCTCATAAGGGCTTGATACAGGTTTGTCTTGCCTGATACTACTCCGCTCTGTGTTAGATTTATACCATCATTCGTGCTGTGAGGTGCTCTACCAATATTAATTTTGGTTTGCCATGTGAAGTTTAACGTCACACAAAGGTTAACTAAGTGCTTTGGTATGCGGAGTGGATTGACGCGACTCCCTGACGCCCACATGCGTCGGCCGAGATGACGCCAATGCAACGTGTAGGCTTGAGAGACACCAGCAGCCGCCTCATTGCATTAGTGCTACTGGTGTGGGGAATAAAACCAAAAAAAGAGAAGAAGTACGGATGAATAGCAAATAAAAAAGAACGCAGCCAGTTGGTCGAGAAATTGAGAGGATCTGGAAATGTGTGCGTATTTTGTGGGAAAATTCTGCCTCTCTCTATGTGCGCAGAAGAAGGCGTTTCGTGTGATGTAGGGAATGTAAAAATTACAACATTATTTAACTTGAGAGTAGACATTCACAAAGAGCTTAGCCCTTGTCAATTTGTAATTAGGAATGAAATTAGCCAATTTTATGCTCACCTAGTCATTTCTCCTTCTTGAAGGCCTTTTGCCATCACTGCTGTTGATGCTGTTTAAACAATGTAGTGTGTGTGTGTCACTTCGAGATACACGAGAAGAGTAGCTACGGGGCTATAAAACCTTGCTTTTCACACACTCCCTTGCCTCAAGCTGTGAGATGTGTGCTTAGTATTCCAGGAGCATCTCTATGCGCTCCTTCACTAGCCAACACAAGTGACTGTCAATCTACCTGAGCATGGTAATGACGTACAATCGAAATTATTTCTTCTCTTTCGTTTGTAGTTGACTCTCTTTAATCCATCCCATTCTGTGCTGAAGATGTTTGTGATCCAATACAATCTGGAGGATATGCCTGCAAACAGTCAGACATTTTTGCGACAACGGACAGTCTACATGCCCATTACTGGCGACGATGAAGGCACTAATGTGGCCAATCTGCCCTCCGACTTGGTGTCGTGTGTGTTTAAGAAGGGCAAAGCGGGCAGTTGGGAGCAACGCCAACTTTCGCCTCTCAACGCCCCTGCAGAACCATTGCCTATCTTTCTTCGTTCTTTGGTTCATCTACGGTGAGACTGCCACTATAAATACGATTTTTCAATTTATACTGGTTAAAGTGTCAACAGAAATTGACCACTTTTTCTGGTTGGTGGACTTCCTCTGAAACGGACGTCTCCCATACACAACACAATAACTTTTTGATGCCATTATAGCAGGATAAAGAGATCGTCATTTCCTTAGGCGCCAGCCGTATGGCTGGTTCACTCACTCACTGTGATTGTCGTGAATCAGGGTGACTTCAATCCTTACGCACCCAACTTCTACAGTTTATTGCGTTCACCTTATTATTGACTGCAAGTCGACATTCCTCCATTCTCCTGCCGCCATAACGCAGCGTTCATTAATAATAGACGAGTGCTACCCTCACATCAATTCTGCGAGCTGATGATGAAGATTAATTTGCCCTTCCAGCACACCTGCCCATGGATGTCGCTCGCTTTGTTGTAATTTATGCAGTCTTATCCACCCCAAAGGTGACAACTCACATTGTCAAACTGTAAGAGCAATAGAGCGAAAAAACCTCTATTTCTGATAGAAATGTGAAAGTGTTGGGATCTTATGATTGCCCTTGTGCTTATTGATTTGGAGGAAGGAAAATTGCCTCTTTGGGGTTCCTGAATTTTCACCAGTGACCTTGGAAGGTCAAACTGTATTGGAAAGTCTGCAATAGAGTGACTTTTGTTTAAGTTTTATTCAAACATTCTACGTGGCCTACTGCTTCCGTCCATCCTTCTCTTGATAGGTTTCATACAACCAAGTCGAACAACCTCTACCTACACACAGACATTCGTCTCATTTTTGCACGCGACACCTTCGAATTTGATCCGCGTGTGGCCACTTACCGAATGCACTCCTTTGTCGACGGTCCCAGCAATCCGCGCTATTCACCGAAAACCTCCTAACCGTTTGCACAATTTGCGTGCAGATGCAGTCTTTCTCCCACGATTGTAGAATGAGCCCTGTGGTGGCAGTACTGCTACGCAATGCAGTGCAACGGAACACAGCCTTTCGTCTCCATTCAGGCAATGCGCAGTTTCATTTACATCTCCTCTTATTCTTTGTACATATTGGTGAATTGTTCTTCACAGTCACTTAGTTACTGACTTTTACATTGTGGGTGTGTGTATGGTCATCATCGAGTTATGGCAGAGGTGGCATAACTTTTGCGCTTCGGTCGTGATTGAATGAATGAACACACTTAAGGTTAGTCAATCCATCAACTACGATCTGCGGATACGGTGCGAGTTTACATGCCCTAAAGTCGCACTCGCGCAGTTGCTTTTTACAAAACAAAGAGGAGATCACACACGGGACAGCGAATGCCAGCCAATGAGATCACGTGAGAACGGCCTGAACGGCCTGCGAGAGTGCACGTATTTGTTTTAGTACATTGTTTATTGCGAAGATATGCTTTGGGTCCTTTGTCATCAAGGCCTTCAATTGCTATTTAACTTCAACTTTTGACCCACAAGGATCTGGGGTCGTTTTACCTTCCATGCCTTATTTACAAGCATTCAAGGTGTTAGTTACTTTGACCAGAGAAGCTGATGGGGGGGAGCTATGGTCGTTTGGTCAAAGGTCCAACTGCATCTATGCGTAATTAGGCTTTTATCCGACCCTTATACTATGTCAAAGAACTCTTCACGTCGAGGGTATAATCTAGCCTTTTCCATGCACGTCGTGGGAACCGTGTATGACATCACAAGTTGAGAGGTCAAAGATCACGTATAAATGTTGGAGGTTAAGTGACAGGCTTTCGCTTCAATTGCGTATTTGCTTGTATGGACCTTTTAATCCAACTGGTTTGGTCTCTTAGCCTCTCTGAATGATAAAATTGGTATACTAATGAGAAATCATCATTAATCGCATGCTCCGATGCATCCTGATATTTCTTGTTATGTTCTTAGAAATGACTTGGAAGTTATGTTAGTTACTAAATAAAAATTTTCCTATCATTTTTATAGTTCGGACTTAACTTTTACTGCAATGTGGTCCCTTACCTTTAGCCTTCACGTAGTCATGACAATGTATTATGCCTCCCAACTTCCAAGGCAAAACTAATACGGTTGTACGATTGCTTTTAATATAGCGTTGCATCCCCAAAAATCATATAAAAGTGTTTCTCGAGAAGAAAAAAAAACACGGATTAGCAAAAAATTTCCACCACATCAGTTTAGAATTGGCACTTGTGGAACTCATCTCCTTTGATCACGGATAATATGATTAGTGACTAGCCTTATGCAAAAAAATACTTGTGATCGTTTAATTGCGCACAATCTACTCGTTTGACTTCGAAGGCACAAAGCATCGGTTACTTCTACCTGGTGGTGCTTTTTTGCCGTTTTGAGTTACCCATAGACGCATGCTAACACAGGAATTGTCGATGTGCTGGCTGCAGTGTACACGGAGTTGAGGGCTGGAAGGAACTGTGTGGTTATGGTTTAACATTAAAAGTACAAACATCCTGCCTAGAAAGGCGCATGAGGGGACCACCACCTTCGGGTTGGTGATTACATTATCGAAATGGGACTTTTAAGAAATTCCAGGCCTAAAATGAAATGCTACACGTGGTGGTGTAAATGACGGGATGTGTGTGTGGTTTACCCTATTGGCAATTCCCATTGAGATTGTAAGCCACGGTATGGACAAGCATGAGGTGACACAGTTTCTAATGCGTGTGAGCATTGAAACCCGCAGGTACCTATCTACCTGTGCACAAGATCCCAAACACAGTTTCTGTGACACTGGTAGAAGTCTAGACCGTGTTGGAAAGTCGGCACAATGTAAATATTTTTAAAGACGTTCGTGTGTCTGCCATCGTGGACCCTGTCATCACAGTAAACATTCGATTCAGCACGTGAATCGTCTGTTTCCACAAAGGAGCAATTCTTTTAGGTGAGTACAATCAGTAAAGAATATACGTAGTAATATTTAAGAGCTATCTTTCTGCCGTGAAGCTGAAAGCTTTTTTAAGCAATAATTGTGCACTCATATGATGCATAAATGTTGCTGAGGTCTGGTTTTATGCTCCTGATGTTTTGTACATTTTTTATATTAAAATATGGCAAAATTGCAATAATCCTTCAAATTTATCTCTTGCAGCTATTACCCAAAGCGGATTTGGCATCCACATTAAAGTATACCATCTTTATATCACCGCCTCACATACTCGTATCGAGGAGGTGTTACGCTAGTCCAACATCTACACTTCAGAAAGACTGCAAGGTTTGGATATAAATAAATTTTGGACTCCAAAGTCACTACCGAAAATACTACTGGGCGTGGCGAGACGTCAATGCATGGTGATACATAATTAAATAAACAAATAGAGCTACGTAGCCATCTATTCACCCATCCGCCGATCTGTCCGCTAAGGTGAAACGGTGTTATGTGCTTCATAATTGCGGAGAATGAGAGTAGTGTGGGCAGTGAGTAGTGAGTCGTTGGGGAGAGAGGGGGACAATAGTTGACGAAGCATTCGTTTGCCTAATGGAGGTTAAGGCACAAGCACCACTTTCCACTCAGTCAGTTAGTCAGCAAGCAATTCGTAATTCGCGAAGAAAGTGAGGAGCGCATGTCGATAGCCTGTCAAGCCCATTGTCTAGCGTGCGCTAATGCATGGGCAAGGAGAGGGAGGATGCGTTTACTTAACGACCTCCACCACCACGATCACCCCATCCCCGTTATAGTGGTGTAGGTGTCAGCCCACTGCCTCATCATCACCCGTAATAGGGGAGTTGAGGAGGATTGCAAGGTGATAATGACACCTTAACCGCACCGGCTATTTTGACCTCCAGCGACACATGATGCGTCTCTTGTTTACAGCAAGGAACGCAGGGAAAGCCTGCAAGCAATGCAGCCACCTTTTTGTCATGCATCAATGAGACACGTCTGTTGAGAAGCCAACTTCTGCAGCTTTGCAACCGAGACCGGCGTTTCTTTTAGCCAAAGCAGGTAAGATCGCATCGCATGCATGTGGCTCAACCGACAGGTACTAACACGTGGGACGTAAGTAAGAATGTGGTGAAGGGTACAATAGAGAGCACCGGATTCGCTCTAATCAGCATTGGGACCGAGTGTCGTCAATCCTTTTGATTGACTTGTTCTGGTGCCGCACCCTCATTAAATGCCGCATACACACCTGCACCCCTGAAGATCATCTAAACTCCACTTCTTGAAGCAGCCAAGCTTAAACATCTTATTGTGATTTGATTCTTTCTGTGGAATTCTACCAGCTTGTTTAGTGTAGGAGGTCAATGTGCCCAATGATGCATGTAGCATTCAAGCCGGTGTACTTGACGACCCTCCACAGAGTGTGTCGACGAGGCATTGAAGCGAGCTGCACGAAAAATTGCACATGCCTTATTATTCACTCAAAAGCCTTACCACACTTGTAAAAAGATACTTGAGTAGAAGGAAAATTTGTCTGTGGCAGGGTAAGTATTTGTGCAGTTGGAATGGCTACCGAGCAAACACCGATGTGGTGCTAATATTTGCATATCCTGTTTGGAGCATCGTCCATTGGTACACTTCTGCACTGCAGAGTGACACTGATGGTCTCATAGAAAAATTGTTAATCATATTTCAGCTATTTTATCATTTCAACTACTCAGTGCTCCCACTGAGAATACTTTAAAACCTATTTCTTTAAAATTGTTAGCTCCCCTCGACTGTGACTCATAAGCCAGTGTGTTTTGTTTTAATTTTAGTGACGAGTTAGTTAAAATGAGCAATTTTTGCCACATAATTATTTTAATTTTGCATCTCAATAAGAAGATGCTAAGTTTTTTAGCTCTAATGTACTAATTTGACATTAGGTGAGCCTAATCTCCCTTTTTAAAGAAGCAAAGGCGAGGGGAACAGAAAATTTATAGCTGTTCTACAGCAAGAGATTGTTCTAAGGGCTTTTGCCCCAAATTCAAAAGCCGATTGAGTCATTAAAAGGCTTAGATTAGTGACTAATGCACCACTTGTAGAGTCCCGATACTTCCTTGAAGGCAAAAGGAGGCAAACAGGAGGATTAAGGCCACCGGCATGGTCCAGATGCCAACCCACGAGGCTAGGACAATAAAGCCACCTCTAAGTGACCGAAACCGAAAGCGGCAGTCAGTACAAAGTAGTACATGGACCCTCTCTTCTTTCGAGCGTCGTCCTCGACGCTCCTCTTGGTAAACATCTCACGCCAGGCTTCACAACGTAATCAGTACTGGAAGAAACACCTACAAACTGGCCGTGCCAGGCATCAGGATTCGAGCGCAACAGAGGAGATGCTTGATCGCCACGCCCCTCGGCGGTTCGACTGGACTTTGAGTAGGAGATTCTACTGAGCGTCAGCATGTGCATAGGGAGATATGTTAGGAAAACCGCCACAACGAAAAGTTTCCAGGTGTCTCATTATTGGTGTCGTTTCAGTTGCTAATAGCTTTCTTGCTGAACACGGGGATGGGGTAGGCACCGATGGCGGATGTCGCTCTCAGCCCCTTTGTTGTGGGATGTCACAAGCAATATAGGTAGGGGTAGAGGTTACTTAAAGATGGGTTCACTATCCGCTGCCACGAGGCTACCTTGAAGACAAAGGAAGGCATACTACTAGAGCAGAACGTGTATATACTCAGCCAGTAGACGGATCGTGATTGGGGCAATATGGCCACCTAAGTGACCGGAACCGATACCGGCAGTGAGAACGAACAAAGTATTGCACCTCTTTTCAACTGCCGTTTGGAAGTAGTCCAATTTTATTCAGGTCTAGTTTTGAGCCTTTTATCCCAGAGATGAGGTAAGAAATCTTTATTTCATACCTCGTTCAGTCACAACGTGGGGGCAATTTAGTTGTCACTATGTTAGGTTTGCTGTAATACTTCGGTTAGTTGTTTAACTCTCGGGTTTGGCAAAGGTTTGCTTTGTGTCTGCCGTGGCGCCTTCGTCTGTTGGGCTAGCCTCTGGGCCATGCCAGTAGCCATAGTCCCTTCTGTACAGCCCAAGCGTTGTCTTCCTTCGTCTTATCTAGGAGAAAAAAAGTGAATAACCACAAATGAGAGAGTACACTACTGCAGCTGTCCCAGTCCCGACGTCTGTCGGAAAGCTATTATAACGACGAAAGCAGCAAACCACCTCGGTAAATTTTGCTACAGATTTTCTCCTTGATAAAGCTGTAGTAAGTTTGCAATGACATTCTCGACTACTCTACCAGCTGGACTAAACCTTAATGTGCATAACTTTACAGCTCCAACGTGAGAAACGGACTTAAAATCCTATTTTAAGTAACTGTCTTAACTCTTGTCCTCTTTTGCGAAAGCTTGCAACTGGACAAGTATTTCCATGTCTGGCTATTGAAACGCATGATGGCGAGCACGATTCTCCGTACCTGAACCCGTTTTCCAAACAAGATGCAACTTCAACTCCAGTTAAATCATCAAGGCGGATCAGTGACGTTGAGGTCAAGCCGCCTCCTCAGTTGGCAAGGCGATTTGATGCCTGGCACAGTTAGCTGGTGTGTGTCTTCTTTCAGCACCGGTTACGTTGTGATGACTGACGCGAGATGCTGCCAAATGGAAGGACCGAGGACGACTCTCAAAGGAGGCGAGTGGCCATGTAACACTTTGGCTGTTTGTTTAACTCTCGGTTTTGGACAAGGTAAGTCTCGGGACGCCAATATCACCCATGCCCTCTTTTTCCTCCTGTTTCTCATCAAAAAAAGTGATGGGCAACAGTTTCCACTATAAGCTAAAGGCTGCCAATCATATTTCACTTCCCTGCTTGACTTGCTGTAAAACGTAGCGCAGAACATCGGGACCTGGATTTGGTACTTAATTTAACCATTCATAATCTAACCCATAATTCCATTGCTTTTTATTAAACAATCTTGGAAAGTCTTCTTTCAGCTTTTCCCCTGTCTTAGCATTATCGGTGTCATAAAGCCAGTCTGCCAGCCCAGTTTTGGCGATGCCAGCATTGACGACTGCAAAATAGTTAAACACTTGCAGGATCACGGTAAGCTTTAATGTATGGTAATGCGAATGTATCCTGTCTTCCATTTTAATCAATGCTGCTTGTTGGACTCTCAATTTGGGCAAAGGGCCACTTCATGCCTTGACCACTGGGCCATGTCGGTAGCCACAGTCGTTGCTGCTTATTAGAACGTATGTATTCTGCCCTGATACTGGACATTCTTTCGTCTTCAGAGCAGTCTTAAGAGTCTACGTAAAGCTGATATACTTACTTTGAAGCATTGTATGTCAGGTGTTCGTGGAAAGGCTTAGGAGAGTAGTCAAGCGGCAAAAAATTGACTGGTGGCATTGGGTTAAATTTAACAACCCAATTCTAGCATTTATTAACCATCATATATCCACACTTATGCTTTGTTTGTTCCGACGGTCGGTTTCGGTTTCGGTCACATAGGTGGCCGTGTTGCTTATCTGCGTGGGCTGGCCTCCTAGCCATGCTAGCGGTCTATTTCCTCCTTTTATTAAATACATATTCTGCCCTGGTATTATGCCCCATTTTGCCTCCAAGGAAGTCTCGAGACGTTACATTGGAGGAAGCAGAAAGCGAATCCGACTTTATAGGATTTCTATCCCAATCTCTACCGCTTGTGTAAACTAGTGGTGCGAAAGAAGTGCATGTACTACGGATGAGAGAATATCTGACATTCTGTAACAGAAGGGCTGAGATCGACGTCCGCCTTCGGAATCTCCCTATCCTCGTGTTCTGCAAGAAAGCTATTAACAACGGACGCGACGTTAATCGTGAACCACCTGGAACCGTTTCTTTAGAACCGGTGTTCTAACGTCTCCCCATGGACACACTGATGGTCGGCAGAATCTCTTCCCCTGATTTTAGGTTCTAAACCGGACGGAACTTCAACTACAGTCAAACTGCCGGGAGGGATCACTGATGTTGGTGTCAAGCATCGCCTCCGATGCGTCGACGACTGATACGATTAGCTCGTGGATGCTTCTTCCAGCACTGATTACGTTGTAATGGGTGACGTGAGAGGTCTATCAAGGAGAGTGTCTGCAACGACGATAGGAAAGGTGGCCATATTGCCCTAGCTGCGTGGACCAGCCTCTGGACCATGCCAGCAGCTCCGTCCTCTCAAATTATTGAATGCATATTCTGTCCTAGTGTCATGGCCTCTTTTGTCTCCAAGGCATTCTCAGGACGCTACAGCAATCACTTCGAGCATTCATTTACTATCCTCTACCCGCGCTACAAACGCATTCGTGGTAAAGGTGAAACCAATCACTACAAATTTTAGTCGCTAACTCTCAGTCCCATCCACATTCGAGCACTGCAATGCATGTGGACAGTCGAGTTTGTGTGCGTGCATTTTTCACACACGGAATGACATTTTTTTTGTATTCCAAGCCGCCGCATGAACCAGGTGGCATTAAATTTGCGCACAAATCGTGCCACAGAGATGACAGGATTATTTGTTACCTTCCGAAGGGTAGGTATAGGCCTTTGTGCTCGTAGTAAAACAAAGAGAGAGCATTTGGGAGAGGTGACATTAAAAAAACTCTAGTGTACTTCCTATGAAGAAGTCTGCTTCATGAATTATGTAAAATAATTTTGCCTGCTTAATCACTCTTAGCTGCAGATAATTGAGATTACAATCTTTTCACCTTGTAGCTAGCTTGCGATTAACTTATTTCTTAAATGGCTGAAAAGGCATTTTTTTATTATTTTCGTTGAATTGTCAAGGTAGCGTCCAGAAACTTCTTTGAAGACAGAAGAAGGCATAATATTAGGACAGAATATATACATTCAGCAAAGGGAAATTGGAGGGCGAATGAGGAGATGCTTGACGACCACGTCACTGATTTCCCTTGCCAGTCCGACTGGACTTGGAGTTTCGTCCCATTTGGAAACCAAATTCAGAGTGAGAGGTTCTGCCTACCATCTATGTGTCCATAAGAAAATCTCCACAACAAAACCTTTCCAGGTGGTTCACGGCTAGTGCCGCTTCTGTTGTTAATAGCTTTCTTGCAGAACACAGAGATGGGGTAGATGCCGAAAGCGGACGTCTTTCCCAGCCTTTCTGTTATGGGATGTCAGAGATTCTCCCATTCGAGGCACACCGCTAGAGTTTGCCACAAGCGGTACAGGTCGGGGTGGATATCCATTGAAGTCGGGTCCGCTTTTTGCTGCCATCAATGTGGGGTGCCGAGACTTCCTTGAAGTCAAAAGACGATATGTTACTAGGACATTCAGCAAACAAAGGGATTGGCCAGCCCACGTGACTAGTGCAATATGGCCACCTAAGTAACCGAAACCGACAGTCAGAACAAACAAAGTTTGTTTAAATGCTCCATTTAGGTAAGAAGCGCTCAATGATTGTTGAGTCCTGAGACTTTCCTGACGAGGAACGAAGACATATTACTCGGGCAGAATGCATAGATTCGGCCTACAGTAAGGCCTGTGCTCCTGGCATAACCCGAAGATCAGCGCTGCAATGATCAATCCACAAATCGGCCCATTAGCAAACCGGGTGTTGAGAAAGCAACAAACATGCTACAATAGCCCCTCTCATCTTTTGAGTGTCGTCCTTGACGCTCCCTCTATTCAACCGCCATGCGTCAGTCACCACAAAACAGTCATCGCTGAAAGAAACCACCTGCAGACCAACCATGCTAGTCATCAAATTTCCTTACAACTGATGAGTTACTCAATCTCAACATCATTGCTTCTTTTTGGCAATTTAAGTGAATATGGATTTTTGTCCAACATGGAAAGAGGATTCACGGATGGAGAAGTGCGCTCACAGTGATGCATGTCCATGACTAGACGTGGTAAAACTGACACAAAAGCAGATTTATTATGTAAGGCAGGACAGAATCAAACGCATTTCGTAAAGGTAGGGTTTTGGGTCTGTCCCGCCTTGCCACATTGTTCCAACTCCACATGTGCTTAGCCTTCCCTGCTTGGGTTCAGTCCAGCTATCATGCAATCACATTTCCGACAGCTTTATGCAAATACGGAGGGAAAACTCCGCAATTCGCCCACCTGTAGCAATATGCACTTCTTCCATTGCACTAAAGCTTATTATCTTGCACTAGAACCGCAAACAAATGTACTTTAAGATTGGGTTCACCCATCAATGCGGTGGCCCTAGTGTAGCGTCCCGAGGCTTCCTTGAAGGTAAAAGAAGGCAGAATGCTAAGGTGGAACGTATAGATTCACCGGACAGAGGGAAAAAGGCTGCTGGCATGGCCCAGAGGCCAGCCCACGCAGCTAGGGCAATATGGCCACCTCTGTGACCTTGACAGAAACCAGCAGTTCTAACAAATAAAGTACTACATTGCCCCTCTCCTCTTTCGAGCGTTGTCCCCGACGCGCCCCTCGGTTATCGCCCGCGTCAGCCATAACAACATACTCAGTGTTGCAACAAGCACACACGAGCTAACTATGCCAGTCGCCGACATTCGACGCGATTGAGGAGATGCTTGACACCAACGTCAGTGATCCCTCTTGACAGTGCATTGCACTTCGAGTTTCGTCTGGCTTGGAAACAAAGCTCGGAATAAGTGGTTCTGCCGACCATCAGTATGCCCGTAGGGGGGTGTTAGCACGCCGATCTCCTTAAGCAAGTATTTTAAGGGTAATCTTCGAAACGAAACTTTCCAGGTGGTCCATGGCTAGTGCCGCTTCAGTTGTTGATAGCTTTCTTGTAGAACACGGAGATGGGGTGGATGCCGGAGGTGGACGTCGTTCGTGGCCCATCCGTAGGACATGCACTTCTTTCGCACCGCTGCAACATGCCACAGGCAGTAGAGATCGGGATGAAAACCCTACAGAGTCGGATCCGCTTTCCGCTGCCACCAATGTAGCGTCCCGAGGCTCCTTTGAAGGTAAAAGAAGGCAGAATGCTAGGGTGGAATGTATAGATTCACCGGACAGAGGGAAAAAGGCTGCTGGCATGGCCCGGAGGCCAGCCCACTCAGCTAGGGCAATACGGCCACCTCTGTGACCTTGACAGAAACCAGCAGTTCTAACAAACAAAGTACTACACCTAGGCCTCCCGGAAGACTAAAGAAGGCAATTCTTGGACAGAATACATACATTCGATCTAGAATAGGGGTTAGGGCCAATGGCAAGAGTCGGCAGAATTTCCCAAGGCAGGGAAGCGTTCAGTACCTTGACATTCGCAAACTTTACCGATTCCCTTAGCTCTAGCCAGAGAGGAAGAATTATACAAGAAATGCGATACAGTTAATAAGGATGAAGCCTTTAAAATTATGCCTTGAGCAGAAAACCTCTGATGTTTGGTAAAATCAAGGTGGGTTTCATTCATGAAGTAGGTTAGAGGGATCAATGACACTGTGGGATCACTAATGTCGTACAGCCAAATGATCAAAATATTCTCGACTCACTATTTTTCGGTTCCTTTTAAAATTCTTATTCCCGAGAGTAAAAAATTACTGAATCTCACTCAATGAAATGAGATATTCTCCCCAAAAGAAAAAAACACGACTCCAAACTGATTGAAACAGTCGGTGGAGAACCAAGTGTGCTAAGTACCCGACAAAGAGGTAGTTTGCCATTTTCAATGGTTTATTGCTGTTTATGTTGAACTTATTTTGAACTTATTTTTCCAAAATTATGCCAAGTCACACTACATATACAGTGTTCCGAGACTTCCTTGAAGGTAAAAGGAAGCATATACAGCAAACAAAGGGATTGGGTCTGTTGGTGTGGCTCGGAGGCCAGCATAATGTGGCCACCTAAATGACCGAAACCGAAACCAACAGTCAAAACAAACTAAGTATTGCACAGTCCCGCTTTTCTTTCGAGCGTCGTGCTCGACGCTCCTCTTGATAAACCTTTCACGTCAGCCATCACAACGTAATCAGTACTGGAAGAAGCACCCACCAGCTAACCGTGCCAATCGTCAAGATTCGAGCGCAATTGAGGAGATGCTTGACTACCACGTTTCTACTGGACCTGGAGTTTCGTTCGGTTTAGAAACTAGACTCAGAGTGAGAGGTTCTATGAAGCATCACCTTGTCCATGGGACGACGCTAAAACACTGGTCTCCTTAAGGATGTGCATTTGGAAAATCTCCACAACGAAACGTTTCCAGGCGTTCCACAGCTAGTGTCGCTACAGTTGCTGACAGTTTTCTTAGCCCTTCTGTTATGCGATGCCAGAGATTTTTCCCTTCGTAGCACAGGCAATTTTTTCGCACCACTAGTTTGCACAAACGGTATAGATTGGGGTAGAAATCCTGTAAAGTGGGGCTCGCATTCCGCTGGTACCACTGTAGTGTGGCGAGACTTTCTTGAATCCAAAAGAAGATATAATACTGGGACAGAATATAAATATATAGAGCAAAGAGAGGGGATGGGGATGCTGGCATAGCCCGGAGGCCACCCCACGCAGCCAGGACAATGTGGCCACCCAAGTGACCGAAACCGAAATCGGCAGCGGGAACAAACAAAGTGCTTCAGTATAAGTGTGCAGCAAATGACGGAAAAAACATAACGTGATCCAGATAATCGAGATGATTTGACAGTTGAGGAAAACTAGAACAAAACTAGTAAATATAACTAAATGTTTTGGAGAATATGTAAACACATTTTTGTTTGAGAGATATGTTGATAGCTGGAATGGGTCTATGAAAGATGGTACAACTACAATATTTTGTTTTTTTTTTTTTTTCTAACAGCCGATTTCGATTTCGGTCACTTGGGTGACCACATTGTCCTAGCTGCGTGAGGTGGCCTCCAGGCCATGCCAGCAGCCTTCAAGCAGATCTCGAGATGTTACATTGGCGGAAGCAGAAAGTACAGCCGACTTTAAAGGGCTTCACATTCCTGGCTTACATCGCTTGTGACAAATTGTAACGTTGTGAAAGAATTGCCTGTGCCTTGGAGGAGAGAATCTCTGAGATCGGCGTCTGCCTCCAGCATCCACCCCATCTCCGTGTTCCACAAGAAAGCCACTAATAACGGAAGCAACACTAGCCGTGAACCACCTGTAAACGTTTCGTTGTAGAGATTTCCATTGTCTCCCTATGAACAGGCTGATGCTTAGCCGAACCGCCTGTTCTGAATTTATTTTCCAAATCGGACGAAAGTCCAAGTCCATTTAAACTGCTAAGAGGAATCACGGACGTGATGGTCAAGCTCGAATCTTGACCACTGGCACGGATAGCTCGTGAGTGTTTCCTCCAGCACTGATTACGTTGTAATGGATGACGTTGGAGGTTTACCAAGGGAAGCGTCGAGGACAACGCCCAAATGAAGAGAGGGGCTGTGCAATACTTTGTTTGTTCTGACTGTCGGTTTCGTTTTCGTTCGCTTAGGTGGCCATATTGTCCTAGCCAAGTGGGCTCGCCCCTTCGAACCATGACAGCAGCCCCAACCGCTCTGTTTGCTGAAATATATATTTTGCCTTCAAGGAACTTTCAGGACGCCAGAACATCTGCTATGCCTCATTCTCAGCAACTATCAGAGTGTCATCCACTTTGCTCTTATGTACCGAATAAGCCTAGTTGAACATTGCAAAATGAAACAACAAAATTTATTGCAACAATTAATTTAGGCAATTTACACATTTTAAATTTCCCTTGCCCACGCAAATTTGTGTACAGTTGAACCTTGGCATTGGGTGGTGAAAAAGTTCAAGCTTACCGATAGACTGGTGACCTGGTTATGGTTTGATGAAAACTATTTTCACCACAACATTTTCGGCGCAAAAAGTTGTCAGGTTTGTAGATGCCTATGGTAGGAGGATTGAAGAGCATTCGTGTACACGAAGAGTATTCCGATGGCTCAGATAACCATCACCTTCAATGGGGAATAATGCATTTTTCTTTCTCGCGGGGGAGCTGCAATGTCTTTGTAACTTGACAGGAGTTGTCACAATTCTGAAGGAGCCGTTTTTTGCCTTGTCCATGAAGCACTGAGAAGTTTAGCATTCGCGTTAAATTTATTGCCGAATTGTGCACACAAACATTTGAACAACACAAAGACACGGCTATTAGGATGATTTTGTGAGGGAGTGAAAACATGTAAATGGTTGGATTGGTGAATGTAAGTCTAAATTTGACCTGCAAGTTGTTTAATTCACGAATTTGGTAAGGGATTGTGCCTTCGCCGGGTGGACTGGCATCTGGGCCGAGTGTAATGTCTTCTTTCGTCTCCAGGGAAATCTTGCGGTGCTACAGTAATGATGGCAGTAAAATGCAACCCTGATCCCAAAGGACGTCGTCCCTGATTTCTACTGCTGAGTGATAAATCTTGACGAGGTGGACGGAGTTCATGCGCTACGAATGGGCAGATCGGCGAGGACCCATAATAAAAGGACTCGAAAGTGACGTCTGCCTTCGGCAAACTACCTCAGTCCCGTGGTCCAAAGGACTGCTGTCGACAACGAAATCGACAGTGGCTATGAATTATTTAAATAGTTTCGTTATGGAGATGTTTACCGCGCTTGTATGGGGATATCTGATAAGTTAGCTCGTAATCCCTCCTCCGCTTCCCTACTATCTGGACAGAAACCGGATAGGCATGACTGGGCAGCTCTGAAAAGGAGAGCAAAGCGTTGGGCCAGTATTTCTACCACCACCCATGGACACGCGTGATGACCAGCACAAATTCCCGTCCCCAAAATTTCCTTCCCTAATCCAGTTGAATTGCCAAGAGGATCAATGATGTTACGATCAAGTGTCTCCTCAATTGCATGACAATTAGATGGCTGGCACGGTTGGTGCCAGGTTGTTGGTCTTGCAGCAGCGATTGCATTGTGATGGCTGTGACGTGTGATGCTGACCGAATCGGGTTTTTACCATAAAACAAAGAGATTTACTAGCATAAGTGCTATATGTCAATAACTCAAGTTGGCTATGAGTTTCTGACGATAATTGATAAGAATGCAATTATGCTTTGCGCATGCTTTTACACCGCAAGTACAAAGTGTCAGTCAAGTACCCTTCACTTGTAAACGTTTCAAGTCGAAAAAATAGGACCGTTTGCAATAAAAGAGGGCGCATTTTGATTATATTTTGGCTACAAAGCATTAAAATCTAAATTTTGGGATGTCGTTTGCCCATAAAATGCACGGTTAAAAAAATACTCCCCACCGAAACTCGGTGATGTGAGAAATTGAGACAAAAGTTGCCATTGGTTGAAGCACCAGGGTGTAATGTGCTTATTCAGGTTCTACTTGGCATTGATCCCTACCCATTGACACCAAAATAATGGTTACAGGTTGCAGAGGGACAGGACTGCGATTTTATGCCTTTTAACTTGTTACATCATGTGTACTTTCGCATGCTCAACTGGGCATAAGTAATGTCGCATTAGTTGTTAGAATAAAATGCGTTCGTCAGCTATTTTTATATTGTATGCGATTCAAGTTCTGTCTGCCAAAGTAATTGGTTCGTGCAATGATGGCGCGCCAATGTAAAGCGTGCAAAAAGCTAGTTTGACAGTAAGCCAAGTCTAACTTGCTGGCAAAAGAGAGTACCAGTGAGATTGTCCTGCTTGAGTCAGTGCTCAAAATTTGGCCTGTTAGCACGTAAGTGAGAGGGCAGTGCCTGAATCGCCAGTATTCGACAAATGCGCGAAGTAGCAGACCGTTCGCAGTCGAGTACTTCAAGTTTGGGACGAAATGATAGATGCTGCGATCCTCTTCACTTGTTCTTGAATTGATCTCATCTGCGCCATTAGTCAATTTACTCTTTCAAAAGTCGAAACAAACCTCTCGCATACCTTAAAATGTCATTTACAATAATTAAAAGTACCAAATATCAAAGAAACATCCCAAAACTCACTCCAATGCATCACTGAAGGCGAGACAGTTCTGAACAAAACCAATGACGAATAAGGCCACCGTCATACTAACCGGAATTGTCAACTTATTTTAGGAAATAGGCGTAAATGGGTAGGTTTCCTAGCAGTACTAGTAGGATGTGAAATAACCAAAAGGATTCTGACATAAGGAGGTGTAACACCCTGTTTAAAGAGAAGAGGACAAGTGGTTCCAAAAAGCTTTAATTTGAGGGATCGCAGTGACATACTTTAGAGCAGACAATTCGGCTTGCAAAGCTGAGCGGTTTTACAGAGAGCGAGCGGTTACTAGAAGGCGGAAAGTTAGGGATTGAGAAACCAGCACACCCACGCACACACATGCTACCACCGAGAATTTACAACGAAAGATCCAAGAAGACACCGAGATCGAGTACAAAATTAAAACAATGGGAGAAGAGAAGGAAGTGTGTGTCTGTGTGCGTGCGACCACGTGAGGAGTTGAAAGATCTGTACAACATGCGGAAGAAAATGGAGATGTCGATGACAGCTTTCTATAGCTAAGATGAAGTTAAATCAACTGGTGTTGCCTATCCCAGGGATCACATTACAGAGCATTTTGAATCCTTCCCACCGCTTGTAGACGATACCTGACGATGCAAATGATGACGGTGGTGTGATTTTGAGCGAGATGAACTCGATGCCGATGAATTGGCACTGTGCACACTGACTGAATCCTGCGCTACCGTGGTAGTTGCGGATGACATAGCGTTGGAGAGATCACCGGAGGAAGGATGTCCATTTGAAGTGGTCGTTTCACCGGTGCGGGTGATTAGGAGATTGGGGTAAGAGCAAGGCTTTGTGTCAGCCAGCCGGCGTGGACTGCTCTTGTTGGTAGGGGAAGTGGGTTTGCCTGTGACTGTCAAATGAGTGGCAGTAGCGGCGGAGGACTTCGGACGTGCGGCAGGTTTGGTAGCAGACGGCATAGGCGGGTGTCCTTGAGCGTGGGAGATACGGGAAACGCCTTCATTGCCACCCCCATTGACGCGAATTGCCTTCGCACCAGGAATGTTGTCTTCGTCATCATCCTCACAGACACGCGACAACCCGCCGTAGTTGCTGCATCCATCGTGTGGTTGGATAGTACGTGGAGGACTGGCAAAATCACGCAGATCTACTCCACATATGTGTGTTGATGGCGGAGTATCCGTGTCCATTTGCTCGTTCCCCATGTTCCCTTTTTGTGGAGATGCCCCTGGTCCTCGGTTCGTCCGACTTTGCGAGAAAACAAATCGACTGAGAAAATTTCACCCAACGCTAGCCTTCAACTCTCTCTTGGGTAATCATAATATAGCTATTTATAAACATTAAAGCCTTGGATAGGCTTTCGCATTCAGCTCAACCGCTATCCTATTTGGTGTTAGAGTTAAAAGGAGTTCTCAAAAGATTTACCCCCTTTGACCTGAGCGAAGGCGAGAAAGGTCGGGAACGAGGGCACGAGGGGGGTCCATCACGCTTGACGCAACGAAGGAGAACCCCTGTAATTGAAAGCAAGCAAAATGCTTTACTTATAAGACATAAGTAACAAGCATATGAGGCGCTACGGAAGAGAGAGAGTAACATAAGAAAATTCCAACCGCCAACATTTTTGAAGGGCCGAGGTGTGATGACACCGAAAAAGGATACAGATAGCACAAATCCTAAACTAAGACACAAAAAACGAAATATGTGACAGACGCACACTTCACAAGATCTTGTGGGCTAAGAGTAGGCATGACCAAATATGGAGCATACATTTATGAGGCAAAAAGCAGACTTGAAATGCTACAATATGGTAAAATTTTGTGCCAATTGAAGTTAAAATCCAAGACCCGAATCCAAGACTGCGTGCCACGGTAATATCGTTAAGAAACCGGAAGCATCTACTTTGTGACAGATAATTAGTGCCACTTCCTGTTGTACAAAGCTACAACACGTCCTACGGCAACATAAATATGAGACAAAGGAAATGGGGCTAGTCAAGATCCGAACCAATTCCGACCGTAAGATAGAAAAGGGAGTTACGCATTGACATGGAAGGACAAAAAGCACACAGCTAATTTCTTTAGGTGTAAAAAAAGGAAAGTCACTTAAATGCTGCAACTGAAGCGGTGCAGTAAAACTCTCGAGAGGCAATCAAATGGTACTTTAGAGACTTTGCGCTGCTAGGCAATCATATACGCCCACATGCCATACGCAAGCAAGTGGGTACAGTTGGTCAGGCGATTTGAAAAAAAAAGACTAGTTTGGAGGCTAGAAAAACCCCCTTTACTAAGACTACGTCGATAAAGGAGGCTGACAGGAGGCTCCAGGGCCAGGCTAAATAGTATCTGCAACAGTGTTATGCTTGTGGTGCCACAAAGGCGTCTGGTACATCACGTGCAGCAAACATAACACTGAATGGGAGCATGACCCAATGACGTGATTCCTCGACTAAGGCTATGTGTCAAAAAGGCATTTTAATGCGCAGAGAGCACGCGTCGCCACGACCACAACAGCGAGAAAATGATTTTTTTTAGGCCAGTAAAGTTAGTGAATGGACGGTGGACGAAGTGGTATTTAATTGACAAGTAAATCATGAATGGATTGATCGAGAGGGGACCCTCGCCTTTTGTGTGCGTGTGTAGATGCACAGTGGGAAGAATGAATGGGGTGTGCATTTTGAGGACGGGGAAAAGAACAACGCATAGAACCTTTTACGACCTGTGAAATTGTATGCACTGCCAAAAAGCCTGCGGGCAGTATTTTGGTAACCAAAAGGGAAAAGCGGGGCTGCTTCTGTCAATTGGATGTGCGGGCTAAGAACCATCATGAAGGCAGAAGAAATTAGCGAATAGTGGCAAGAGAATGCATTTCGAGTGGGTAAAAAACCAAGAACCGAATCAATCGCATGTGCGAGGTTTGTGTTGAATAATTGCGTAACAAAGCGCGCATTTTAAACACGCAGAACAAGTACATCAAACAAGGCCATAAATTGCACCAGGAATGCTAATTAAATTCCATTGAGAAATTGCGTCAGTGTTGCATGTTTGGTGACAAATATTATGGAACGTCAAAGTGAAAGGTTTTGCGTCACGCGTGGTAATGACATTTTCGGTTTTAAAGAGGCAACAGTGTAACAAGACTAATCCGTCACTGTGTGTGACCAAGGTTAGCACCTCAGTCTACCCCCATCTGAGCCACAAAACATGATTATTTTGACAACTAATTCCACAGTTGTCGACAGCGTGAAAACAAAATAAAAAAACTTTAATTTACCACCTAACTTGGGTTGCGGCACTATCCACCTCCAATCGGTTTGACTAACTGCATCAATTGTGCTTGTCTCAAAAAGCAGATACAAGGCAACGGAGAGGCATGCACAAACACCATCGGTCAAAGTGAGTTAAGGAAGCAAATAAAAACACCTTAAAGATGTCAATCAAAGCATATTTGCAGAAGACCGTGATGAGGAGGGGAACGCAAGAATTGAATTGGAGTAATAGAAGTATTAGTGTTTGGCGTCAATGGAAAGTAACGCGCACGGGCACATACTATTGGCGTGACAAGCTAGTATGAATCGTGACAACAACACTACCTTCTACAAAATGTAATGATGTCAACACGCAAATTAATGCAAAGCGCTGCCAAACAGATCACGTCCTCATCAGCTGGTCATAGTCAAGGATAGATCGGCGAGAAAGGGACGAGGAATGGGATAACTCAGTGGTTACGTGGACTCACGGAGAAACTGGATTAGCCAGTGTCTCACAGAGTGTTTTCGATAAAGAAGACCTGAATTTGTCAAAACAATGCTGAAAACTAGACAGTGCGTAATGAATTACTGCAATTCGTTTAAAAAAAAGGTATACGAGAACCTAACGCAACGACGAAAAAGTACGTGACAGATGGAGTTTTCCGCGACAAGTATACACAGTGGAAGTGGCATAAGTCAACTAGAATCCTCAGTTTACAGCCATACTTAACTGAAAGGTAAAGGATAAACAAAGACTTACATTGCATAACAAAACTTTAAACAAAAAACTTGGAAAAAATTTACATTTATTTCAGCGATCACGAAATCAGAGCACGCGTCGCCGGAACCGCTACACAGGACGCGTTACCCTTGGCTTATTACTAAGTGGTCAGACACGTTGGCAGAAAGGGGAAAAGAGAAGGGGGTTATTCCTACAAGACAACGCGGGGATGCGATGCACTACAACACGGGGATGTGCACGTATGCACACTTGCACGACTGTGTTTGCATGCAAGCGAGCAAGGAAGCAGGCAACGATCACGAAGCGCTGCCTGTGCAGCGAAACGCAACCGATCACACCGCTAACTGCTGCAGCAGGTCAAGGCTTCACATGGAACCTTCCAGTTGTGCGATACACACACACACACAGGCATTATCTGGGGTGGTGATAGCAGCATGACTGGTAATTAAATAAAAGTGGAAAATTGGGCTTGATAAAAATCAAAGTCAGCTCATTTTTTCAAAGCTCAAAATTTGAGTCCTTGAAAATGTGAACACCGGCACAACAACATGTACGCACAAAAAGACGAAGACGGATGCTCCGCATGATTAGCATCAAGTTGCATGATTTTGCCAAGATGAAAAGGCGATGCAGGACAAGTTGAAGAAACGTGGCATCCAAATGAATCTCAAGGCTTTTTGAATGTAACTTGTAAAAGACTGGTGGACGCGCTCAAAGTTATTGCACACAAACGCATACGTTTTCAATTCACATTATCCAAAAGCGCCGAGCAGACAGAACGGCCAAACTCACTTGGAATAGGTCAGGAGGCACATGCTCGTCAGAATTCCCAGGGCTTACGATCGGTTTCATTCCAGTGAAACTAGGATCAAACATTGAAACATCCGAATCGGAAGAAAGCTGTGGCTTATAAGGAGGCTCCATCTTTCGATTGTAAACATCATCCCAGTTGATACCCTGCAATACAAAAGTGCCCAGACAATAACCCATTCAACAAAAGAACTTAGTTGTGATCAAACTAAGCTGTGCGCCGAAACGAGATCCAAAAGAAGCAAGTATTTTAATAACAACTGTCCATACATGCATCAATTTTGAATTATATCCCAAATTTTATGAAAAAGTGAATGCCTACACGTCGGACGAAGAAATACTGCTCCTTAATTTCTTCGACGTCATTTTTGTTTCCAAGCCTCTCTTTTGGATCTTTTTTGAGCAAACCGCGGATGAGAGCAATGGCCTCAGTCGAGAATGAAGGCGGAAATCGAACCTGACTCTTAAGAATCTATGCAAAGATTTGCGGGAGTAAAAAATATAGAACGAACCTTTTCCGCAGTTGCTTTTTTGTCTCCCTCTTGACTGAATGGAGGCTATAAAAAGCTCGGAACACACTTAAACTATACTTACACCACCAGACAGCATGTCAAATAATAGTGTTCCAAGGCTCCACCAGTCAACCGCCCTTCCATGTCCTGCGCACCGGATTATTTCAGGGGCCCTAGAAATGCTTCGTCAGAGATAATCGCGCTCACATGTATTCGATCGTGCCACAAAACGTGTTTGTCGTCCCAACACCCTCCTTGGATAAACCAAAATCCGTCAATTTGACATGACCATCTTTATCCAGAAGAATATTTTCGGGCTTGAGGTCACGGTAAATGATGCCAAGTGAGTGAAGGTGCCCTATGGCGAGAGCAATTTCAGCTATATAGAAGCATGCGGCATCTTCCATGAGAAAGCATTCTCGCTCTAAGTATCTGAACAGTTCACCGCCTGGACAATACTCCAGCACAATGTAGAGATTGGAACGGTTTTGAAAGGCATAATGAAGTCTCACAAGAAAAGGATGCTAATTTAACACATGTGTTTAAAAAATCGGGAAACTACCTTAAGCATTTGCAAAATGTTACGCTCGGAAACGGTGTGAACGGTGTTCTTTTCGTTGCGGATCAACTTTGCTTTCTTTAAAACTTTCATTGCATAAAACTTGTCCTTATCAGGACTTTTGGTTGTTTTTTGAACGAGAAACACCTATGGCTAGCAGCAAAATAGGATGACTTACAGTTCCATAACCACCTTTGCCAATGACCTTTAAAACTTGGAAATCTTCGGCATTAACCTTTTTATGGGGATTGACGGTATCCCCACAAATCTCTAACACCTCCGTTCCCGGTCTAATTATAGCAAGTAACGAGAACCAATAAACTTACTCTACTTTTTCTTTAAAGCCATTGATATGGTCTTCAATCTTAAAACATATATTAATAAGAAATTGATCACCTCTTTCATTTTCGGAACATGAATATCCTGTTCATCAAGCTCTTCACAGTTTTCAGTGTCTTCATGACCGGAAATTTCATGGTCGGGATCAACCGACATAAAAGCGATCTCAGCCATCCTGTTTACCACAACCGCCAGAGTGCTAACCGCACATAACCGAAGTCTGTTCGGAAAGTCGCTAGTCGGTCAAACCACTTAAACAACATATCAGACAAGTTGTCACATGATTAGTAAATAGTTTATCGAAACCCACAAAAACAAATGTGTCTAAAATAATCTTTGTTAAAGCTAGTGCAGTAAGCTTGCGTGCTTTAAAATTTATAACAAACAATTGGAAAAAATTAAAAGGGAGAATATAAAAATGCCCATTTTTGCTTGCCTCAAAAAACCCAAACTTATAATGCGATTAATAATTTTGTTGATAAGTTATAATGAGAATCACTGATTACGCTAGATTTTTTATTACTAAGGCTAAACTACTCACATCCGGTGCCCTTAACATTAGCCAAAGCTATGTTTTGTATTAAGCACGAACGACCTAAGCATGAGGTGCAAGTCGGAGTTCTTGCTAGTGTTTTTGGCTGTACATGCGTTTGTACAGTTAAATAGGTCAATAGGAGTTGATTCAATGTTTTATTATGGCCTCTAGGCTGGGTTGCTAGTTATTTTGCGCTTCTGTAGACTAAGAAAAGGTTCCTCATCACGCTACGTTAATTTCCGTGACCTTTATGGAAAATTTTAATAGGCTTGAAAAAATGGGATAAGCAAAGTGAATTTCCAAATTCATCTAACATCTTCATCTGCCCATAGTTAGCCGTCTCAGGAGAAAAGCTTTCTTTTCGTCCGCTCAAATCAATTAATGCTGCAGGAGCTTTTTATCTGAACTGCAGTAGGGATGGTACGGCAAAACTATTCACATGGCTCTTACCGCAGCATCGCCATTATTGCATAATATCTATGAAAAAGGGAACGCAGTCTGTTCCAAGATATGTTAAAAGTCATCAATTCACTTATGCAGAACCTACTAATACTTCGCTTGGATATGCATTTAATTTGGCATCCCTATCGACCTGGCAGACCCAGAACTCTCATTTTACTTACTTACCAATATCTGTTCCTTTGCACCAATTTGAACGAGAATGGAAGAATAGTCTCTAAGCACAAAACAAAAACCAGGTTTTTGAAATATCTAATCAGCGGAAACAAAGGGAAGTAACATGGTAAATGAACCACTTGTAATTGTGCCGCTGCGTGGCTTGTGCATGCAATGCCAAAATTTCGAAACCAAATATGCATTGGGGCTCAAGAAAGCTTTCTTGAAGACAAACGAAGTCACGATACTTAGGCTGAATATATATGCATAGTAAACAGTAGGAATTCGTGGCTGCTGGCAATATGACTACTTATGTCCGTAATCGAAACCGACTGTTAACCAAAAATTATTACATACACATGGTAGCACATTCAGCAAATTATAGTAGGAACAAAATGATGAAGAGATCGTATATTTTCCCTAAGCTGCTGGTGTTTGTGAGCGAAATTATTAACAAGTATATGCTATTAATTTTTAAGCAAACAACTAGGTTTGGCGAATAGATCAATATCTGTCAGAAAGGCTCAAGAAAGCTTTTGGTTATGTGCATTGAATCTTTTTAATTGCATTGATGCCCTAATTTCCTACCAGTAATTTAGTGTTTGTTCATTCCAACTAAAGTAGCTCATTCAACGCACTTTATATAATTTTAGGGAAACAGCTGTTCGGGTGCTTGTTGGACTATTGCGTGTTTTTCAGAGTATATAAGCAACGTTTTTTTAAATGTCGTCGAATTATATTCGTTTGGGGATTTATGAATATAATCCTGCTGACATTTTGGGAAGTGGGGCCTTTGCTATCGTCTACAAAGGACGGTTTCGGGATGTGAGTGCCCATTATTAAAATGATATTTTTTCTTTATAGAATAAAAACCACAAAGTGGCTATTAAGCAGATGATAAAGGGCCAGAACGTGCCTAAGTCAAAAACTCTTTTAAGCAAAGAAATATCTGTTCTTAAGGTGTGCGATTTCATGGAAAAAACATTACTTCTAGGATCTTAATCATGAGCATATAGTTCGGCTTTACGATCACAGTGTAAGTCTGGGTCTATTGATCATTCGGTTTCGCAGATATCCAACGCTGATGTTTATCTTGTGATGGAGTTTTGCAATGGTGGAGACCTGTCGGAATATCTTCATAGTAGAGAAATTCGTTCTCATTAAATGCTTTATATAGGTAAGAAAACATTGCCAGAGGAAACGATACGTCATTTTCTAATCCAAATTGGTTCTGCCATGGATGCCATGAATAAAAGGGCGATTATGCATCGTGATTTGAAGCCCGGGAACATTCTACTTAGCTATTATGGCGATTTCCCATCAGTCAACGAAGTTCCGGGTCCTCTCATAACTTTTAAGCTTGGTGTGTTTGACTAAACGGTGCTCGATTATTATTTTTTATGTTTTTTGACATATCGTTTGGCATGTTCTCTATCATGATTTTAAAATGTTGGTGGCACTCGTTGCTCTCTGAAGAAATGGTCTGCTTCTCATAATTATAGCGGATTTCGGGTTTGCACGATTCTTACAAGATGGAATAATGGCTGAAACAATGTGTGGCTCTCCGATGTATATGGTAATGGTCGTCGTTGTTTGCCAAGCCTTGGTGCTTATTTTTTAAATTTCCTTTTTTATCTCACAGGCGCCGGAAGTGCTAATGTGCCAAAAATACGATGCACGTGCAGATATTTGGAGCATGGGCATCATCGTTTACCAGTGTTATGTTGGGAAGGCACCTTTTTATGCTAACAGTCCCGAAGCACTGAAAAATATCTATTTGAAGACTGTTGATCTGAAACCCAAGTGAGACATTCTGCTCATGCCTTATATCACTGTTTTTAATTGTCGATACATGGAAAACTCTTCGCTGTCACTGAAATGCAATGCATATTTTACTGGCTTATAACAAGACTTGTTGAAAATCTTTTTTAGAATCCCACGCGAAACGAGTCCCAATCTACGTGATCTCTTACTGAGAATGTTAATCCGAAAACCAGCTGACCGTATTGATTTTCGTATGTCTTTCGTTAAGGCATATATTCTTCTCATTTGTCTCATGCCTTTTAATTTATTCTGTTGTGTGTTTTTAGCGGCGTTTCTCTCTCATCCCTTTCTCACCGCAAAACACATATCTCCCTCCGGTAGGTTCAACTGCATGTAACTAAACTTATTAACCTATATGTAATTCTAGTGGGAATTGATTTTTTCTCCCAGATCTCATACCTCATAAGCCGGCAACAGTGCCCCCTTTGCCCAGTTCTGTGCGCCGATTGCGCAATGCCCAGTCTCCTGCATCACGCGCGACACTCACAACCACTGCCCGACCCCAGTTCGCCGCACCCTCCCCTAAAACGCGTGGAACCGATCTGCCTCTACCAAGTAGAGGTCGTGGTCGTGGTCGCAGCTCTATCGCAGACCTCATGCCAAACCCTATTACTAGGAGTCCCCTCGGACGTGGCTCCCGTCTCATACAGCCCACCACAGTCCCCCGACGTGATCCCCCTGGTGGTGGTGGGGGGAGTACTAGTCCTTTTCCACCACCACTTCTTCCGCCTCCTCACCCTAATGGTGGGATTGGGGAGAAAGGGGATGACTCCTCCGATGCTTCGCTCACTCCCACCGAGGATGGTGATGAGTTCATTGAGGATGGATTGGGAGGTAGCAGCTTCTTAGATGAGACGAGGCGACGTGTGCCTCTGTCAACTGAGGGATTCGGTGCGTTGGATCCCTGTCTAGCGGAGGTGCTACAGCGGCCCAGGCCGCTGGCTACAACTAATGCTACTGTTGGAGGGCATTTCCAGCCTTGCTCTGCAGCGGCGATGGATCGCAGTTTGGAGGGCTACGTCATTGTGGAGTCGGACGGCTCAGGTAAGTAGCGCTGAGTCAACTTTCCTTCCCGACTGATCCGTCACTCCGGCGTTTGTTGGGATTATTGGGGTAAATGAAGATATTTTGGCAGGCAATCTGCTGTCTTTGCAAGAAAAGTCCTCATTCTACTTGCAAAATGCTCGTATGATTTGATTGTCTTGTTAATCCGCTTTTTACTTCAATCATTATGCATGAACCATTTTCGGTGTTCTTCCAGAAGAACTTATGTAAACTTGTGGGGTAGATAAGTTCGTTTTTTTTCTGATTAATTTCATTTTCAAAAATTTTTTACACTTTTTTAGCTGAAAAGTTAATTGCTTGTATTTGTCTTTATAACCGATGTAATTTTATTGCCAACAGCCCAGAAACCCCGTCCACATCTCATTTATACGTACTGTTGTGTTGTGGACTCGGCGTCTTCCTCCTGTTTGAAAACTAGGTTTTTAGACTAAATAGGTTCTTACTTGAGCAAGCTTTTATAAATCTCGGATTCTGAAATTGGTTGTAAATTGCTTTTTTCAATTATGATAGCAGCGTTAACTGGATTCTGCATTCAAGTTCGGGCTCACGTATTCCTATTCCGGAGTATGCTCTGTCAGTAGCTATACTCTTAATGCTTCTTCAAGTAGCTGTTTTGAGGAAACTTTACTGGATATTGAGATGAAATGTGTGTGTTTTTTTCTCTCTTACTAGAATTTGAACACGATCGTGGAGCCCGGCCTTTGCCTCGACACGCGTAAGTTCGTTAAATTCGAATGGTGGGCCCATTAATCTAAGCTGGGAATGTTTGCACGTTTCCATGGGAATTCCTAGTCACCTTTCGAGGCATAAAATTGCCTACAGTGGTTTACTTTAATGTTCTTACCCTACGGTTTCATTCCACCATATCCTTATAGGCGCACAACTTTGCTTTCTTTGTTCATCCCAACAAGCAATATCATCATGACAATCCCAATATTAGTCTGATCTTTAGACTAATTCTGGAACTTGTCCGTTTGTTAGGCTCCCTTTTTTCATCCTTACCAGATACGGCCACTATCAAATTGGCAAATTAGCCAAAGCATGCGTATTCACCGTTAAACTATTGTTCAAAAGTTTACCCTTTATGCAAATTCTTCTGGTCTTGTTAACTGGTATTATTGACTAAAGTGCTTTTGGCCATCAAAAATTTGACGGTTTAGTGACTTCACGTCTTCTGCTGTATGGTAAACACAAAATTGTGTATAGAGCGTCTGCTGCTGCGGAGAAAAGGCGAATTCTTACTGGACAATCCAACACATTGTTGTAGACTTCTCGCATAGACCGAGCGAGGCTATGCTCTCAGTTTAGTTCGAGCATGGCGTTCGTAGTAGTGTGCTTTGACGAACCCTTGGTATTGTGGACGACACTGCAAACTAAGGGTACTGTGTTAGAAGCAACGTGAGTTGCAGATGCTTGTTTGAATGAGCGTCTCCCTTAATACAAGCCTTAACAGCTATCGAAAATATAGGGATGCATAAAAGTGGGAAGGGACAGCATAACTTCTTAACCGTCACCGCTATGTCCAACGAAGGGAGAACTTTTGGGAGGTGCTAGGAGTTCATTCTGACTTTATAGACAGAAGGTCTGGTGAAATTTACGAAACCCTCCATCTTGGGATTACTATGGTCAATGGAGTTGACATTGGGAAGAACCTTCGCCAGTACACATTATACATGTACTATTGTGCTTTGTTGCCAATCGGCAGGACCTACTTGAATATTCTGGGGTTTATTTGGCTTTATGTATTTTATTTGTCGCATTACTTGACTTTATATTAATTCTTTTCGTTCAAGTCCACTGAGCTAGCCTTTGCACTTTGTAGAAGTCAGCTTCCTCGACGTAGCGAAAATCCACCTCCTCACTATCGAGCATCACCATTGCCGCCTTCCGATGACAAATCGCATATCCCTCGAAAAGTTAATCCCATTTCCAATGGCAAACTGCAGGCCGGAAGGATCTTGGTATGGCATGCGATTGGGCTTTGTGTCCTCTTTACATTGGACGTCTTGCATGTGGCAGCGGTTTGTTTAAAGCACTCAAGTCGGATGATGATAATACTAGTGCCCATGACCACTAGATGTGTTAGTTTTTTTCACTCCACAGAAGTGATTTGAATTTTTTATTCTCTCGTGAGGTCTTCGCTTTTGTTGTTGGTATGCTGGTTTGCCTTCCAGGGTAAAGAAGCTCGCTCTGATTCGGATCCAAAATCATCTGCCAGAGGGGTTGGCGCGAATGCACATCCAGGTAGGTGCTCTCGTGCTTGTCACTTCCCTTCAACGCCAACTGACTTGAGGGACGTTCTTTTCTCCCTATTAGCAGCCGTCAAACTCCCCTCCTCAAATCCACCCGGTGCCTCCACCGCAGACACCAAATCGCCTTTCATTCATGCCTCAAATGAAGTTAAGGATCGAAATGAAAATGTCAAAAAGACGTCTGATGTTCCTAGTAAGTTAAATACCTATACACACATCATAATTGCGACTTAATGGGTTCTCGAATTGATGTTTCAAGTTAGAGTCTTTAGAACGTCAAATGCATGGACGACACAATTTGCCATTTTTACAAACCCCCTGAGAATGGTACCTATGGTGCATAAATAAGTTCCATTTCATTGAGCATGAAGTCTCTCCTCGACCTCTCAATTTGATTAACTCTCGCTTCTCACTTTGGTGGGTCTGTGAAGCTCTCTCTCTAATCGCATGTCGACTTATTTTGTTGGTAATGATTTGCAGAGAAGCAAGTAATGCAGCGTAGTCGAATCACTCCAGGCACCTATGTGACCGAGGAGGCAGCTCGTCTGTTAGCCGGTGAGTTGGGCATCACTCGTTTCCGCGTCTCGACTGCTCGGCTTAGGCATGCGCTTCTCAGTTACCTGTACACATACAAGCGTCCTTTTGATTATCCGAGTTGAAGTTGCGTAGGTCGTGACGACCCGCAGTGATCGCAAGTGTGGCTTCGTGACTAGATATATGCTTCCATTTCTAGTCAAGGCCTTCCCTCCCTCCTCTCCTTCATTATTTATGCTCTTTTTACGAACCTTGCTTATTGTCATCCTTTGTCTTTAGTGCAACTTCAGGCGGCCAGAGATCAAAGTGGTTTGTCCGGTTCAAATGAATTTATTGACGAGCAACTAATGGGGGTGAGTAATTATTATTTATCTTTGACATAAAAGTGGTGTGGCTGTGTGTCTCGGCTTTCGTGCTGTAGGCCATTTAATTGTGCTCTTAAATATGCTATGTATGAAGTCAATAGTTTTATACCTCTCTGTCTTTTCATCCTCCACATTCTGTTCAGTGGGCTGCTAGAACGTCCTTCAATCACTTGGAGATGGAGTGTCACGAATGTCAGCACTAGCTAAATCTGATTAAACTATACCATTTTGTGAATGCTATTTGAACCACTCTTCACCAGCTGGGTTTTTGTAGCGATTTGAGGAATCGTTGGGTTGGGAAGTAACTAAAGGCATTTCGACGTGGTTCTGCAGACGGGGTGATTCATCAGTAGTCGCCTTTTCGGTAATAATCATTGCTTGTCTCACGTTTTTTAAGTGAGACGCATTGCTTGCATCTATTTGTACTCGAATGCTAGTTAATGGCAGTTATTTTATGGACAAAGAGAGCGACTGCGTGTACCTTCGATGGGGTAGCGTTGACCTCAGTAGACATTCTAGGCTTATCCCATCAGACTCTAGCTGTAGGTCTTTTCACGTGGAAATCCCTATAGATTGTTTTAAAGTCCATTTATGATGATAAGCTCGGGTTCTGACTGGTAGAAAGACAAATCGCCAAAATACGTCCCACACGACCTTGACCTTGTTTAGGTGTGGCCTTTAGTAATGTCGACTTTGATTCCCTCTTATTAAGAGAGAGCTTGTAAATACCATCAGAAGTTATTTCGACTAGATGAGGACCCTTAGACACCTTGGTTGTATGCTCATTTAAGTCGACAGGTCTAGGTAAATGGTCTATATTTGCGGCTGTATTGATACTGTGATCAATTTCAATTGTGTTTGTTACCTTATCTGCACTGAACCACCTGAGGTTGGGTTTTAAAATGTGAAGCAATTCCTCCTCGTTGTACTTCCACAGCAGGAGCACCGACAGGAGATGCAAACCATGACAATGGTATTGGATCTGTGCGAACTCCTTGCCGAACTGGCGGAACGACGAGCCTCCGCTTTGACAGACTGCACCACCATCACCACAGCATCCAAACAAGCGGAGTCCAATCTAGAGAATAGTGGACCCGCACCACCCGGTGTTTCGAATGAATCCCACCCGTCTACGAAACTTAAACTGGTGCCTGAGGCGCAGCGGTGAGTCTGGTTAACCTAAAATTGACCCGTTTATGTATATTTTTGTGATCTTATTGGGTTTTTTTTAACACCGCCACTATCTTTGTTGGTTTATGTTCTATGCTTAATTTGCTACCACCGTTTTTATGAAACAACTGTTGCTGCTACATTTTTGTGGGGTTTGTGCAAGCGTTGGGCATGACTAGTGACTCAGCCGCTTTGGTTTGGCATACCTTTCCAAGTCATAATTCTACAAAATCTTAGATGCGAAAGGGCAGATCGCTTTTATTGTTAGTTCGTTTATGTGTCAAACTCAAGATAGAAAGTCCGCCCCTGCGACTCCTTGGGGTCAAACTGACTGTTCCAACTGATGGCCACGAGGAGTTGGTCTGATACACCTTGAAGCCGTTTCATTCTAATCTTTGTAGTACTCTGGGTAACAAGTTAAATCTGTAAAGGTGGAATCTCGTCCCTAGTCTGCGCGATGTGACCATTGGGATTGATTCCGGTGTACTACAACTCCCCGCCCCCCAATTGTTCCTCCCTTTCCCTTATTTTTATTTATGATTTAATTTCTTCTTGGTTAATTTTGTTAGTTGTGATGAAGCAACACCAAGATGGTTGATTTCAGCGGAGATCCCATAACCTGAGTGCTGTCGCATTTTGGTCCACAGTGTCACAAATTTCATTTTTTCTTCATGATAAGGGTAACTACTTCTCGCTGTTCCCTCTGCTATCGTTATAATTCATTTCACTGATTCTAGAAACGAACGCTGTAAAAACGGAGAAACCCTTAGGCGTAGGCACATTGGCGAGTGGCATTGCTCCGCATTGTAGTTAACCGCTATGCTTGAAATTTGGTATTAATTCGGATTGTGATTATTTGTCTAGCGTGTTTTTCTTTTCAAATACAGGATTGTGGAGCAGCTTGTCCTATACCGGCGGATTCTCTACTACCTTGAGTACGTTTTTGCACAAGTTAGAAAGGCAGTTGCAGAGCATCGTCTCCAACCCACTCTAACCGCCAAAAAACGTGAGTGTTGCTAGTGTGCCTTGGTTTATCTGTATGATCAGAAAATGAAAAGGCTCTAGACTCACACGCCTTGAGTCATCTCATTTGGTTAGCTTTTTTCCACACGTAGGCTTAACTGATTGTAACGCACTCTACCACCGGTGCTACATTCGGCTCTGTCAGTTGTCACGTCTTTCACGCCGTGAGGACTTGCTTGAACCCGTTGGACGCCATCTCTCTTGTATCACTGCTAATCGTCTCATCTTCAACTACGCCCTCGATCAGGTTGTTCTCAATTTGCTCATATCTCCCTCCCCTGTACGTTCTCTATCCCATCTAATGTACTTTTATTGTGCTGTAGTGCTTCGCTGCCGAAATGGACGATTACATAGGAGAACTAGGTTTGGTGAGTTTTACCCTTGTGCGCATACGAGCCACCAAAGCCAGTACTTAAATGTCCAGATGTCTGGTTACTTTCAAACGCAAAAATGCTTATGCATTTTATAGGTTTAGATAAGTACATTTGTCAAATTTTCTCTGCAAATCATCATGGAATGTGCTCGGTGAAATGTGCAATGTAGTTTGTTGAAGTTGCGCCTTCTTTCTGTCCTTCTTTTCCACATCGCTGTCAGTGTCTACCTGTCTATCCACTGAATTTGAATCCATTTTAGAAGTAATTTCTACCTGTTTTAATGTGGGATTGCTGCACTACTCAAACTGCTATTAGCTGCCGGAAATCAACGCGATTTCACTAACACTTCGTTCGTGTAGCCCTCCATGTTAGATGCTTATAGTGCTGTTTCCAATTAAGCCACCAGCGCTGCCACGAAAGCGATGCTCGAGTCACTTCTGCTGGAGTTGAAGCGCGCGAGTCTAGAAGTAGCTTTAAGCAGCAAGAGAGGCTGCCGAACTAACAGCATAGATGTACGATAGATGTTAAAGACTATTAGTTGGGACGCTGAGTCGCGGTAGACTTGGAAGACTCGTTTGGTATCGTTTGCCATTCTTTTTCTCAGGCGCTTCAGCGTTACCGAGCGGCGATCACTCTCATACACGGCCTCTGCCAGCATGCAACGTCAGAGTATGACAAATCCCTGTTAGCGGAGTGCCTACGCATGATTCAGGATCGTCACGCAACTCTTTGGGCCTACGTGGTCGGTGGTGGTTGCAGTACTAGGGAAGAGGACGCAGAACGACGAGGCCCCCGCTGTGGCGTTCGGTCGCTGCCGACACCTGCTCAGAACATAGCTGCAGCAGCTGCTGCCACCTCTCGATGATGACCCTCTCACCACCACCTTTTGAATCAGACACTTTGCAACAGGCGCGGTAACTTACTCCTCACACACCCAAACGCGTAGACCTCTTTTCTTCCCTACCTTTTCATTCGTTTGGATGCGTGTACATACGCGGTTGCGGCTTGAAGAGGGCTCGCTTTTGCGGTGTGCATCCCATCAATGGGGGCTTGCGCGTGCATGATGCATTTGTTCGTCATTAGTCCATTCATTTATTTTCATTACAAATGCTTATAACAGTGGCCTGTTTGTAAAACGGGCTTCTCAATGTGAGTGGGTATTTTTTACTCCTTTTTGGAGCATATGCGGTAGCAGAACGTGCTGCACAGAAAAGGTTTGAATAATTAGGTCGTGGTGGGGAGGGAGAAGGATACCGCTACCAATTGCTTGACATTGCGCAATCATATGGTCACATGCGATGGAAGACAGACAGAAGGGAAATGTGAGTCAGGTGGGAATGATGCCGGCTAGAGCTGGAGTGTTTGCTTTTAGAAGCAAAGGGTTGTATAAAAGGAACCGACGAGCTTGTGTCTCAATGGAAGAAGGTTTACAAAATGCGGTGGTGATGGAGTTAGGTCCTAGTACTGCCTTCTACATCCTGGGATCTTGGGACACTTTTGACCGCATAAAAATGGACTTGGTAGGCCTGAGCTGAACAGCACAGCACGGTCCGTCAGTTTGGCATTCATGTCCGTGCCAAAATAATGATGTAGCGAATTTCTTGTGTTTGGTAAGTGATTTGCTTTCGCTCCTTGTGCCGAGTCACGCACGCATAGTTAAGCTGGTGGTCCTCGTACTCAACTGAAAGGTGTGTTCTGGGGGATCAATTTATCGCACCAGAAATGTAAATCACAGATGTGCCATGTAAAGGTAACTCCGACTATCTGGTCAAGATGTCGCTAATGTGTACTACCAGATCACACCTCTCGCAGCTTTATAGCTGCCAATTGATCTGGGTATGCAGCCATACTTCGGTTACCTATGGTTGGCGTAGGTTTTTATCATAGGGTCGAATCAATCTTCAATGCTGAAAATGTAGGTGCTGATGAGTGCGCGAGGCTGCTCTCTCCACCTTAGATTGACTTTGGCGACAACCCATAAGCATGCCTCCACCAGTGCTCATTTGACCTCATGACGGCGGTTTTGATTCAGAGGCTAAGAAAGACCTCAGTTCAGGACAAAGACAGAACCGAGCGAAAACACATTTGCTCCGCAACTATGAGGTGCGAATCTCTTCAGCGGTGCGTATTCCCATCCACCGATATCAAATTGTAAGATCTCTCCGTGAAAGACCGTACGTGAGAGGCACAACTTCCGCGTTAAGTACGTATTTGGAAGCACTTGAATCCAGAATAATGAAAGGGATAGAATTCGAAACTTGGGAAAAACACGGCTCAAATGTCTCGTCGGGGATTACAGTGAATCTGGAGATGATATCAAAAATGGAACGCATAACAATTTTTACGCCAAAAATGCGAGAACTATGACCAATGCAAACGGTAACATTCTAGCCAATAATTGAAAATTCATTCCCATGTCAAGAGGACGCCACCATTCACCACGTAATCACTTCACCTCAGTGGACAAAGATATTCATGTGTCACAACACAGGTCCCAAACCCTGGCATAGATGCTCAGAAGGTACCTCCCAGTACACTATCTCAATAGACGGGCAGAGAGCCGAGAATTAACAAAACTGAGGAAGATTGGAGCGGCCGGATACGAAGTCTGCATGAACACTCCGGAGATTTGGATCATGGTTACAGCACCCAATTACGAAAAAAAGGTGCAGCGTCCATTGAAATGAAAGTGTATAAAAAGTGAAAATTACAATTCCTCCACCAACAGGCTGCCTCGAATGAGGCAACACTCGCTGACTTTTTTTGGATCCTGAGGCCTTCGGTAGATCGTATCACCATCCTGATATGCGAAACTGAAGAGACAAATAAGTTTAATCGTAATGCGCTATGCTATAAAATGGCACCAAATTTCACGCAAAATACTAAATGATGAATGGTGAAGAAGAAGCGTTAGAGACAAAATGAAAACGTACGGCAATCTCGCGACCCAAATGTTTCCATTTTCTAGATAAACATATCCTGGATCACAGTCTGAACTAGTTTGTGCTTTTAACTTCCCATCAGTCAAATTTCGAGAGCCTCTGTCGAAATTATGCGAGGTGGAAGTTTTGAGGTTGGCATTGTTAGCATCAGTCTAAAGGAAAAAGGATATGGGAGTCAAGTCGTGTAGCGGAGAGTAGATGAAACTTTCCACAGAAACATCACCTCTTGGTCGAGAGTTGGACCGAGATGGAAGATGGGAGTGTTAGAGTCGATCGGACCAGGTCTAACCATCGGCGCAAAACGGACGCGAATGGGGACGCTGGGAATGGCTACATATATGCGCATCAGTTGAGCCCAAACTGTTCTGTCATCGCCTCCCCCATTACTCCCACGACTGTCCCTCTCCTTCTTCCCATCAACTTCATCCGCCGCCGCCAACACTTCTGCGCCTGCTGCTTCAGCGCTCTCCGTTATCACTCCACCAGCTGTGGGTGAACAACGACAGGGTAGATAGAGTGCCAGATCGCAGGAGAGAAGGCTGGAAACACAGCGTCGCACGTCACCGCCCTGCATAGTTCCCGTCATCGGACGATCCGGACCGGCGAGAAAGAAGCGATGACCCATTTGACACTCCATCTCGAAGCCGAGGAAGAGTTTAACACTGTCCGAGTCACGTGGACGTCCTATTCGAGACTTTGACGGAGTACCAACTAGTGACGCAGGGCGGGAGAGTTGAACATCCCAGGGGAGGAGGAAGTGGCTCCCGCGTAGGAAGCCGGGAAGAGCCATTCCTGAGGTGAAGAGAGAACAAGACGATGGAAAGTAAAATCTACATAGCAAGATAGGAACGAGGCGATGAGAGGCAAATTACCAGATGAATGGGAATAGCTGAAATACTTTCCCAGTGCATGGATGGACCAAGACGGATAGAGAGGCATGGTTCCAATGGGCTGACCGAGCACAGGCATACCAGAGAAAAAGGTAACTGGAACGCGTTGCTTCGTCTTGACAGCAACATCTAACACCTCAAGAGGCTCTTCGTTGAAGCTACCAGCAATGGCGCCTGGACCTTCCCCGTCCTCTTTTTCTTCACCAAAGTCTTCCGACATATTGGAAGTATTAAGTTTGGTTCGACGAGGTTTGGTGAGCAGTTTGTTGGTAGAAACTTGTGACATGCTGTCTGTACTGGAATAACCAGGAGAGGCTGGAATGGAGGTACTGGAAGAGGAGATGGATTCGTCGCTGTCAAAACCTTAAAGGAGGAATTAACTTGGTTTTGGTGTATGTATAAGGTGCAAAATATCTATCAGCCTAAACCATGGCACATCCAGTTGATGCGAAAGAACATCATGATTTGTAGTAGTCTTTTCGGCGCAATCATTCAAAATACTAAGAGTGTATTTAAAGTAATATTCACGATGTATGCAGGTGAAAGAAGGCCACAGTTTAAAGTGATAGCGCCACTAACTAGCAGGCAGTTATGACCCTGAAAGAGCTGCGTTAGAATGCATCGCGCAGCTGCAATCAACAGCAAACTTTCTTGCCTCGACAACTTTATATTAAATAAGACAAATAATGAGACCAATAAGTCTGGGAGATGATTTCGTACAGTTTAAAGGTAGCTATAACGTTAGAAATGTTTGCCAAAATAATATGACCAAAAAGATAAGGAATTGTAGATTTTGCACAAAGTTCTATGACTATTAATGCCAATAACAGTTTTGTCAGCTCGTTGAGCCAGGACAGACCCGTATAAGCGCTGCTGAATCCCCAGCTTAAACACACTTAGGCATCGACCTTCAAGCAAGAAGCAAAGAATAATATTAACCTCTAACGTTGAGCAAATGTTCCTCTCCTTCTGCGTCACTATGAGTTAACTTCGGGTTGCAAGTAAATTGGGCGGCTGTTGAATCATCTTCACCGTCTGATTGTATGACTCGGCGACAATTTCGCTGAGGCAAGTCTGAAGGCGTCATTCCCGTAGGCGAAGTTGTTTGCTCAATCTCGTCCGCATTTTTTCCTTCCAAATGCGAGCAAAAGTTGTTAGTTGAGCTACTCAAGATCAGCGGGGCCAATGGAATCCCGTTGACCTTGCTGCAGCAAACCAGCTCGAGGGCATTATAGAACTCCCAATTGGCCTCCTGATAGTCGAAGGGATCGGGCCGCAGAGCTTGCAGCCGACCGCAGTTGCAGTAACTGATGTAGCGTCGGTCCGAGCGATGTGGCATCACGGAGAGGTGGTGAAAGCTTGCGGCCTTACCAGAAGCGCTTGTATCGGTGGTGTGCAGGTGCTTTTTTTCCTTCTCCATCACCTCCACAGCACCCTCGATCCATGCATACCGCCAGCGGCCCATGAGACCTAATGATAGAGAGTAACTAAAAATTTACGACTCTGTTTGGCGTTTTGAAGGATTTGCCGAATCGGCAATGTTTTGACGATGTAGAGACAGTATTATCGTTTGCATGAGTTTCTTAGCAAGAATATGATCAAAAATGGATGTGAAAAATGAAACGTCTACCGATGAGCACATACGAGGAAAGTCTAGAATGAACTTTTACCTTCTGCTTACTTTTGGAAAAGCATTCATAATATCACTGGGACAAATGCTACCATTTTACCACAACAGACCAAGTCTGAAGCATGAAGGATCGAGAAAATTACGTCTAAACTCGATTCGCCGGATTAGAACACTCGACTGAACACGGGACTGCCACGAATCCATGGATGGACAAATTGTGACCATGGCTGGACACAATGGACATTTTATGCTAGTAAAACAACTAAGGATATTTTATAGCGCTTTGTTTATTCGATAGTTTACTAGGCTAAGCGCGCAGTGATAAAAATGCATGTGTTCATAGTGAGCCATCTATTCGTACCACCTAGCACTCGGAAAACGCCGTTACAAATCTCTGGCATGACTAATGTGCTAGTTCCATTCATGCTCAGAAAAGAGTAATGGGCGCTTCGGCTCAGATCCAAATTTGAAAGTCTAAGACTATAGAGCTTATTTTGAGCGAAAATGAATGAGTTAGAAACATTTGAATATATGCAATGGGTTTATCAAACGCTAACCTGAAAAGCAGTGGATTTTAATTCATTACAAACCATAACATTTATAACAAATGCTACTCAAATCGGTCCTCTGATTACCATAAGAATCCAGCAGCTGGACAGCGTTAATAAACGTTTGAATAACTTCATGTCGAAAAATAAGCGAACTCGTCAGATCAGCCGGAGGTCAGCTCCGTTGGTGTCGACTCCGAAATACACCAAAAGACAAGTTATCTTTTTACTCATCGATCAGCTGAGAGATTAATGATTCACAAAAACAAACAATAACTACATCGGTTAATACACACGCGGAAAAGAACCACGTGGATCGCTGATAAGTGCTGGGAACCAGTAAAAGATGGAAAAGATATTGCCAATACCTTCTGCTTGAAAAACAAGAATAGGTTTCCAGTGACACTTTAAGCATGAATCGTAACGTAATTAATGGGATTCCCCTTCGAGTAAAACGAAAAAGGGAACGAAAATTCTGCTAAACCACTCTCAGAAACACTCGATAAACTGAAGTCAAAGTTAGTATAAAACAAAGCCCTAGAGAAAACTCACCCAGAGGAACATCCTGTAAGCAATCGGAGAAAATGGTATCGTGGACGTGCCGACTTTTCACCAGACCTGCCTCATTAAACACCGCTGCACTCGCATCCAGCGCCAACTTCATTTGCTTGACGAGGCGCACGCCCAACGATTCCTCGACAGGGCTGCTAACGCTGTTCTTGCTGTCATCAGGGGCATCCGGTCTCGACTGCGATTCCAGCAAGTGAAGAGCTCTGGCGATGCCTGGGAATCGTTCGGGCAGAGTGTGCAGCTCCTGCCGACAAACCGCGCCTGATACAAGTACCGCTGGACAGCCCACACGGCCGGCCAAGTAGAGACGAGCCAAGCGTCGAGTCAGTCGGTCCAATGTCGGGATGACACAAGGTCCACGTGCCAGGCGAAGGAAGACGTTGTACGATGATACCACCTATAATGGAGTGATTCCATACTGTGAACGAGGCTAGTTAACAAGCGTGGAGAGGATTTAATCTCTTGCCTTTGCCAGATGGAAGGTCCTGGAGTAGTGGGCCGGTAGGTCCAGTCGGTAGTGAGCTTCAGCGGTGGTCAGAGCAATCTCGCATCGAGTACTGGAGAGCCGGCGATCGAGTTGAGATTGAGTGGTGAAGAGTGTGACTGCTGTGGCGTCAGCATCTTCGTTAGAAAGGAAGAGTTGGTTCCACTGACGACCTAGGCAGGGATCCGTACCGCCATCCAATGCAGACGAATTAGACTCACTCTCATCAAATAGGCTGGTGTATAGCTTGTAACAAGTCTGCCCGCAAAGAAAGTGAAGAAAAAACATTAGAACTTGAACACAAAAGCCCACTTATCGCCTTATCGTAACAGATCTCAGTTGTCCTCTATTCAAAAGCAAACAATCTGGTGTCGCGAAATAATGAGAGGCTCTGTGCCGCATCGCTCCCTGTGGTCCTGTCCGCGACAAAGAGCTAATTCGGTTACGAAGTTACTTCTGCAGGTACGCCCTAATTAGGATTTCGCATAAAAGATGAATTTGATTCACAAACAAATCTCATAAGGCCGAAGATTTGGCGTCTGCAGAATTAGGCACTTTTTCACTAGATTTCAACAAACTTATTTGGAATAAGCTAATAATCTTTGATGACTGACTTAACCATAATACAGTGACGCCATAATAGTTTTCTTACCAATGTTGCGCGACCTGGTATGGAGATCCGAAACTCTTACCACTTCCAGTCAAAAGGAAATAAAAGCGCACAGACACTCACTAATTTCCAAAATTCAACCAGCTTCCTAAAGCTTCACAAAAACCCAAGTATAAACAAATGCAACGCAGGGTACTAGGCTTTACTGTGGCAAGTAGAGAAATATCGGATTTCGAGGTACCACTATACTTTTTTTTATAAAGAATAAGAAAATTCTCACATTGTACTTGTTTATGCTGTTAGCGTAAAGTGATTCCATGGAAGCAACCTTCAAAGGGGAATAAATGAATCTTAACAAAAAAGGAAGCAAACGTTGATGAAGAACTCACAGTAAACCACCCTTTACAGGTGGGCAGTTCGAATGCATAGGGTGTATAGCTGTCCGAATGATCTCCACGAAAAGGATCCTCAAGAAGAGCCGTAAGATGGCATTGAAGAAAAGCTGAAAAGCTCCGATCATCGGGCCCACCCGGTGGTGGATAGAGAGCCGTGGGAGGCGGCACCTGACGATCCTTAATGAGATCGAAGCCCTCCAGGAGAGAATTAACTCCGGTGGCTGAAACTAGCATCTCGAGCAGCTTCTGAGCCAAATCGCCCTTGTCTAACAGACCGTGAGATTCTGAGAAGTTCCCCACTGATTCGATTCCATCAGGCAAGAGGACACGCACGTAGTTGTAATCCATTAAGTCAAATAACGTGTTCTCCGACGAGTTACTGGAGGGGAAGTTCAACATTAACAAGGGTGACTGCCTACCGTTCAAGCAACCCGCTCTCATAGAGCACATTGAATATTTGGTAGGAGAGATTCTTCTCAAAGTCAACTAACGCGTTTTCGTCCTACAATAAGAGAAGACAACTATCAGAGCCTTTGTCGTATATTTTCAGGAGCTAAGCTGAATGATGAAAAAATGAAACCACTTTGGCAAGCCTTCTGGCAACAATTGTGGGCGGCAGTTTGAAGACGAACAAGAGGCGTGGTACCATCAGTCGCCCGATGGAAATGCAATATCGCGGAAGCGGAAGTGACCGTAAAAGCTGCTCCAAAGTAGGATACAAACTATGCCTAGAAGTAGAGCTAATAAAAACTTCTCCTCGACAGCCTGCCTTAAACGATTTAAGAGTTTGAAAATGGAGATGTATTTTGGATCCAAGCGGGTGCCGTAAGTGACGATCTAAAATAAAGCTCCCATAAAATGCTCACCAAAATGAAATGCGAAACAGTGAACAAGAGGTATAAATGTTTCAGCCTTTCTGAATCCCACTTCTCAAGAATCTTTTCATAATCCTAAAGGGAAAGTGTAACAGAAGTAGGTTTACTTCAGATGTATTTAAGAGGTCCGTCATGAGTTTTTCTGAATCACGGTAATGTAGGAAGATCAATTGACGTTCACAGTCATAGTAGCCTTTTATGACACTCTAAAGGATATAAGAATTGGGAGAAATGCAACCTCACATTGGTACAAGGGAGTGAAAAGGGGCTCCTCTGAAGAAACTCATCTACTAATTGGGTTGAATGCTTCCCGTTGAATGAGTCCAGAGAACCAATGATAGAGATGACAGCCACATTTTTTGATTTCTGTGGAAGGATTCTGTACTAGGGGTTATAAAATACGAATGCATACTTAAAATCGAAACCTGGAGGCACAGTGAAGCGGCCACCACAGTACGACGACATCAATAATTTCCTGCAAAGTAAAACTTAGCTAATAACTATGAATTAAAATCGTAGTTATACGTCCATACACCATAGCAAGGCCAAAAAGCATCACTCAATGCAGACCATAAGAAACCTCCGCCTAGAATCCTATGAAAAATTCCCTTACTCTTGTAATAATGACAAAGGGAAGAATATACAGGACCCGCTACTGGAAGTAATGAGCCAAAAGCGTGAGCTAATTTAGGCAATATAACTGTTGAGAACTGTTCCAGACAAGACCATGATGGCAGCAATATTTTAGATTACAAAATAATGTGACTATAAAACCAAACATTTTCAAACACACCAACACTATGAAAGATCAAGACAAACTCAAAACTGCCGATTGATGCAGGATACATCCAGTACAAGCACCCTTTAAGAAAAGGAAGCTTAGAATGAGAACCAGCACGTGCTAACACGTCGCGCACGGCGTAACGTTATGCATTAGATGGACGATTAAAATTGAAAATAACCTAGCAGCTAGGTAGTGGGAAGAAATAGATCCCAAACGGTTCAGACCAAGGCGGTCATGTGAAAAACAACACAACACGGCGTCAACACATCCAGCTCCGAGCTACGATCACCCGCGAGACAGTAAAAAGCAAAATAAGTAACACTTTACAGAATTAGTTTTAAGAAGGATTAGCAAAGAGAGAATCATTGACTAAACCATAACGCCTCAAAGCGAGTGTAGGAATGCAGAACTCAACCTTTACGACTGCAAGGTCGAGTCTTAACTTGACAAAGTTATTCATGCAACGCGGGCCATTATTCCACCGAAAACTTGTTAGCGAAAATTAGAGCCGATTATTGAGGGCTACCTTGCTTAAGAATGCGACGAATTATCTCAAACAGCACTTATCATAGCTTGGCCAACTATAAAGTGGATTTTTATGGAAAAAGGCATGTGATAGACATGGTTATGAATAATAGTGGGCTTGAGCACAATACCGTAGCAATAATAACCGAATCACCGAAGCAAATATGTTAACAACTTGAGGGATTGATTATGCATTAAGGAAATGCAAACTGAAATTTGCATATGTTTAATATATAGTGCACAGCCTCTGATTTCAACTTTTAACTTTTAACAAGTAATGCGAAATTTTAAAACATTTTTGCTTACAGATGCTTCTAAGGTTAAAATGTATAAATGCATATATTCAGGTGAATAACTCAAACAAATGTAGACACTTCAAAAGGATTTTGCGAGCCTGCCTTTGCTGGCTGATTGGTCTACATGTCTAGTATTGCAGACAGTTCGGTTGTTCACATTTTTCCCGGTGATATGGGATCGAAGGCTCGTCAAGCCTTGATGCATTTTCTCAGCGTTGATTTACGTAGGTTTTTGGTCTATTAACTTGTTCTTGCAGCGATGGATGATCGTTTAAAGCATGGAGCAGAATTGTGTGAATTCCTCGAGGTAACTTTCGGTTCTTTTTACACGTTCTAAAAGAATTTTTCTGCGGATGATGAATTAAAGGAATTCGTTCCTGTTATCTTCGAGTATTTGAAGAAGTTTTTGCTTGAAACTGAGGTGCAATTTATAAAAGAATCTCCTTTAAATCGTTTGAGATGCATGTCTCTTGAAATCCTTCATAAAATCAGAAATGCGGACTATTTTAGAACACATGTTTCTACCGTACTCAGTCTCTTGTTCCAGGTTGTCGAGGTACAGTCTAGTTGCACGTTTACTTTTCTCAGCACGAAAATGAGGAGAATGTCCTTCTTTGCATCAAACTAATAATGGATCTTCACAAGTTATATCGTCCTCATTTTTTACCCGAAGTAAGAGTCCTGGATTTGTAACTCTCCGTAGGTGATAAACCTTCTTAACCTCATTCACAGAATCTATCGAAATCTAAAAAATCATATCTGTAGCATTTTCAAACCGGATCAAGTATACGAAGTCAACACTATTAACGACTTGAAAATTGAATCTATTTTGCCGGGTGTATTTACGGCTACGACTGTTCATACGAAGGACACAACTTCGGACTCATCACCTTCAGTCGTAATTTAAACTACCTTAATATTCCCATTAGTACCACATCCTTCCCAAGGCATGTTTCTCCCTCAAAGTCATGCAGGAGATTCCGATTCTTGTGGTTCTGCTGTATCAGCTTTTCAAGCAGCAAATTCACAGTCACGTAACTGAATTCATCCCTGTCATCATGGAGTTCATTAACATGAGGCCCCTTCCGGAACACACGTAAGTTCCCGTGGGCAACATAAGGGAGTACTTGTGGCAAACTGTGAGGCTTGAGGTTATTACAGCTCTAGCATTTCACTGAGTGGAAATTGTGCTTGTTTTCAGCGCGTTTTCTACCGCAGCTGCGGATTTCAGTTGTATTTAAGTAATACTTGATGAGTTCTCGGAAAGTTCGCCTGAAGTATCCCAGGAAAGCCTGCTCTCCTTCGTTGGTGCTCATAAGTATCTTTAGTTTTTTGCGAGAGGCGCAGTGGCCAATATGGGTTCATGTGTTGTTTCGGAGAAGTAGGACGCCCCTACTTATAAAACATCGACTTTTCCTTCCGTGGGCGCATATTCATGTGTGTGTTGATCGGTTTCACTTTTTTGTTTCCCATAAAAATCGTTGGTTTCAGTCGTGATTACCTCAGCTCATTTTCTCTGTACTTAGGCAAGACCCAAGTTGCAAGAAGAGCAAGTATCTTGACTTTACGGCGGCCCAGGTGAAGACGCTATCTTTCTTAGCCTATGTCATTAAGATATATCAAGTAAGTCTTGGTCTGCTCCACTTCACATTGCTAACTACCTCCTTTTCACAGGAGACTATTGATCAGCATTCCGCAGCTTTGGTCAAAGGCATGATGAATCTTATGGTTACATGTCCGCCGTCGATTACAAATATGCGCAAAGAATTCTTTATTGCTACTCGTCACATTTTAAGTGCACAGGAAATTCGGCCGAGTACGTTGTTACAATTTACGATGTTTAGGCTTTACGGGATTACATGAGAATAACTCGTGACATTGGCGTTTAAGTTGTTACGTAAATTCTTACGGGGCTACCTAACGCCACTAGCTTATTTCCCCTTACTATTCTAGAGTTCCTTCAAGCACTTGATGACATGATGGAGGATAGCGTTTTGATTGGGAAAGGTTATACTGTGCGGGACTCCCTAAGGTAGCGCACTCTTATGCTCTTCTTTGTTGACGTCGTTACTTTTGTCTTACTATTTCGAGCAACCACTTCATTGTTTCTCTTTCCCCCTCTAGACCACTTTCTTATAGTACACTAGCAGATTTGATACATCATCTTCGCGGTGATCTTCCCCTTACAAAGATAGCTCGAGCAGTCGACCTGTACGGGAGGAATATGTTTGATGACACTCTACCTTTCTCGATTCAGCAGATGAGTCAGAGGTTGATTTTCAATCTCGCTGAGTGCATTCGTCAACGGATGACCGAATCAGCTCCTTCTGATGCAACAAAGCAGCTCATGAACGCTGCAAGTGCTCGACGCGTCTTACTTCAGATAATGTCCCTTTGTGTACTCAAGTGCCGAATTGTTGCGGAACATTATATCCCTGAGTTAGAGGCAAAGAGGTGCGTAACCTTTTGCGTTTTCTGCATCAGTTTTCTCATTCACTGTGTTTAATGCATTTGAAATGTTTGTGGGTAGTTTAAGAGAGGATACTGAAAGCTCTCCTGATAATAAAGCATCAACAACAGACGAGGGAGAAGTCGAAAATGCCGCTGCTGGTTCGGGTGGTAAGCAAGACACAGTGAGTTCTTTTTCTGTTTTTCCCACTTGGCAATTAACCATCTCTCTAATCCCGTTCGTTTCATTCAGTCTCTGTATTCTGAGACGTTCACGCAAGGCCATTTGAGTATAAACGATCTGAGGTCTTCAATAAAGGCCTTGGTCTCAGGCATGCGGGCTGTTATCACGGCTTTGACTCAATGCCCACATTGGAGCGGCTCCGAGGATGACACATACCTCGTGGGGGGACCGCAGGCTTCCTCCTCTTTGCCATCGCCCAAGCAGCTTCTGCCCACCGAAGTGGCTGTTTTGTCTAACTACCTAACGTATGGGCTTCGAATGCTTGACGTGTTGCGAATTGTCTCGAAAGATGGTCAATTTTACCTTCGTGGGTATGTGCCTTCTCTCCTCCAGTTGGAGGTTTTTGTGTTTCACAGGATTTGTGCATTGAGAAAGGTCCTCCTTTTAGTCCTAATTCTGGTGCAAAGTATCCGGAGGAGCGTTTCCTTTTGGAGACTTTAGCGATGACCTTTGTACCTATCAGTTCTTCATCATTTCGGGAGATATTTTCAGCAAAGATCGGCGTAAGTGGCGTTTTGCATGCATTTTTATCATTTATTGACGGATGCATGTAATCATCTTCTTTTCCCCACCAGTACGTCGTTGACTGGTGTCGCAAAAGTCCTCTTTTCTATGCACACTTCGCTTTTTACCTCCTGTCTCAATCAAGCCAAACCTCAAACTTCGGTCATATTCTGCTCTCTTATCTCGTTGAACGACTTGAAAAAATCGGTGGTATGTTTCACACTTTTGAGAAGTTATGCATGACATCCCAACCCATCTTCCTCCCGAGTCAAAAATACGTATGATGTGGCTCTTGCCAGTTTACGATAAACGATTGCATTGAATGCTGGATTTCTTGGTCTGATGACAATTAAATTAAATTTTTTTGAACGGTATCTCATTTGGTCGTTTTGCTGGTGCTAGTGTCAATGTCTTGCAAGAAAAATTAAGCATCTCACTCGTGGCGGTTGAGTCTCTTCCAGGATACGAGTAGAGACGGAGTTAACGTATTTTACGTCGTTGAATTCTTATTCCCTTTCAGAGGGTACTGACGTATCCTTTACCTACATGCGCCTTCTTAAGTTCTGTTTCAACTCGGTCAACATGACCGGCACTGAAAATGAGCATGTTATGAAGGTGCGTACAGCGAATTATCTATTCAAATGCAACTGAGAAGTTGTCGCACCTTGCAGTGTTTCGATTTTGCAGTTGCATCTTCGCAAGATAGTTCAGGGAAGTATGCAGCACTGTCTGGAAGCTCGGGAGCCAATAGCCTATCTGACGCTGCTACGTGCCCTCTTTCGATCCATTGGCGGAGGCGCACACGATAAGCTTTATCGTGAGTTCTTTCCTCTCCTTCCCGAGATGCTGACCACTCTGAACCGGCTTTTGCGCTCCGCACATCGTACCCATGCTCGCGATTTGCTGGGCGAACTTTGCGTCATTGTGCCAGTTCGCCTCTCCACCCTCTTGCCCTACCTTTCCCTCCTTATGGAACCGCTTACCTATGTGCTCAATTGCAATACCGTCAACCAGGTGCGTTTGACCGCTCGACAACTGTTTGTTCCCAAATCTTGATTTTGAGGTGTCTTTCTTGCATGTTGCGACGAGTTGGTTGACGATTTTAGTTGTTGGAAAGCTTTTGAGCAGACTGAATGTCTTCTCTTTTTTAAGGAAGCTTTGGTTTTCTGCCCACACCTATCGGCTTGGTATAAATTAGCGGTATTTGACGCACGTATGTATTATACGGTAGGTGATGTTTAGCTTGTTCTTCAAATGTCTTGCTTTGGTTTGCCGAATCGTAAATTCTTCGGCTAAAAATTTTAACTCATTTAAACTTCCAGGATAACTTCAATAACTTTTAAATAGTTTCAGGTCTTTGACGAATAGATAATACTATGCCAATGAAATCACTGGTCTATATCCAGAGCTGTTGACAGGATACCATTGATGGCTAAGCAACGACTGAAATGGCTTAAAAACAGTAATTAACCTGGTCCGTTTGTTGCCTATTGATATGATTTTTTCTGTAAAATGTATTGAATGGTGTGCAGTGGTATTGCAAAGCCGAAAACTTTTTCTCCAAAACGTATTTGAATTAGTTAAAAGTTTTTTCGCTGACCTGTTAAAAGGTGTACTTTTATTCTCGACTAAACTAGAGCTAAAAACAACCAACCTTTGCGTGGCGAGCATACCGTTTGGTTGCTTTTTCGGAGTGCTGAATCTGTTGAAGGAAAAGCCCTGCTGTGCTAAAATGAAGCCATCAAAATCCTGGTTTTTTTTTTGTAAATTTCTGCTGTGTGACACATTAACGCCTCGAGACATTGGAATCACAAGGCTTACTATTTGACTCAATTGACATCGGCAGTGGCTTGAAAAAAAACGCACTTATTTAAGTTTGAATAGGTGGTTTTATAAATACTGGAGCCTTGTGCTGTTCTGTTAAACGAGTCTAACTCAACGGCCTTGGAGAGGAAATTTAGTCCTGAACTGGAAAATGAGAATTATCTGGTGCCTCTAAGTTTGTGTAGCCGTGTTTTTGGGTAGGAAAGCATTAAATGGTGCGGATTATTCCCTCCTGAAATGCAATATTTTGAAAGGCGGCTTTCTGTTGATATTTTGATCATTTTAGGGCCAAATTGTAGAGGAAACAGGTAGCAGTGGCTTTGCAGGCTATCGCAAAAGTATATTGTCGCTTAATTGAACTTTCCGGTATTTCATCCATTATATTAACCTTATCAACTGCTCCCAATGCCTTATATTATCTTTTATTATGCCACGCCATTGCCGTATGGTTTTGTTATTTTTATCCATTATTTTCCCAGGGTCTCCGTACACTGGAGCTCTGCGTCGATAACATGCAGCCAGATTTTCTCTATCAACATCTCTACCAAGTTCGCGGTGATATGCTGCTTGGTCTTTACACCTCTCTACATTCCCAAAGTGAATACGTTCAAAAGATGGCTTTTAAGGTAATTCATTGTTAGTTTATTCCCCTTTCGCGCATTGGACTTTGCAATACCTCCACTTCGCCGTGCCTAATAGGTTCTCGGAAAAATGGGTCGCTTTAACAGAGCCGACATATCTGATGTTCAGCGTCTCAACCTGAATGTAAATTGTGGAGAGAGTGGTCCGCTTCTTCGATTTTGGCTCTGCGAATTCCCTCAGCATCCCGTTGATCTCCCCATTCGCAGTTTAGTCGATTTCGCCGTGGAAACTATTCAGGTAGGCTCTGATTCAACTTCCACAAGGATTTCTCCTGTTGGTTTGCAAACCGCTTATTTGCTGAATTTTAGGAGCCTGCTGTCGAATATTTGTGCAGACTTCGTGCCTGGCAATTCTTAAGAGGCGTCTGCATATCGTCTCTCAATGCCCACATTTGTTCTAGGACTTCTGCTGGATATCTATCCTATGACTTGGTTGATAAACTCCCACCTTACCCTCTTAAGCGACTTCGCAACATCATTCAACAACTGGGCTCGAACCAACCATTCTTCCATAACGACAAACCTAGCAAGTCTTTTAATTTTCCTCAATCAGTCTTATAAAATTATTTTAACTGAAGTGTTTAACTCACCAATTCTATCATTTATTAGGTATTTATCACCTTGTGATGGTGCGGGTTGTCGGTGGAATCTTCTTATCCACGTCAGTGGTCCCTCGAATACCGGATTGTGGAACTTTTCTAACTTTTCTCGTTCGTCATCTGACTCTCATCAGTCTCCTTGAAGAAGGCAGCATCAACTCTCCATTTGCATTCAGCTTCTCTAGCACTCCTGTCTGTAGTCACAGTTATCAATTGGTTTTTTTTTTCCTCTGCATTTTGTTAGTCACCATTTATCACCTTTTCAGACTTCAGATGCTGAACTCACACTCGATTCAAGGGTTTTGGTTGAAGCCGTCTGCTTTGTGATGGGCCATGAGGACAAGGAGTTAGTGCGGAGCGGATATATTCTCTTGGACGAGATAATTAACACCGCTTTCACTGCGATTGAGGTTGCCCTGTCCGAAGATGACTCTCTTCAGACTAGCGCGGGTGATGTGCTTGTGCGCCTTCCGTTGATGCAGCACTTTGCGAAGGCCATCACGGACATGCTTTTCCATCCCGCTTGGTTCGTTTTTCCAATTCAATTCATCGTCATCAAATATTCAATTCTTGTGAGTAGAGTTGCCATTTCATTTTTTCTTAAATTATCGTTGCAGGTTCGTCAAATGGGGTGCATGTTGCATTCTACTGTATCTTCGAGATCGCTTGTCAGTAAATTGGTTCAGGGAGCATTTGGTTGTTTTCCTCCGCGGCCTGCTGCATTGTCTTCACGATCTGACCAATCAAATGGGTCAGGGTGCTCTCGCCCTTGCCCAGCAATGTTCCACCGCTTTGGTGCAGTTTGTTTTCTCCCATGAGGCATCTACTCCTCCACCAACTGGATCAACGCCACCACTGTCAACGCCAATCAAAGAAGAGTCACCCGTTCAGAGCCGAGAACACAGCAAACGAGTGGCGACTGCCCGTAGAAGGTCTGCGGCTGCAAGTAAGCGTGGTGGTGTGGCGAAGAAAAGGCCGACAACACCAAGAAGGGATGCGGATTCGCAAGCGCACGATCCAATAGAGGATGCGGAGATGCTTGAAGCTACTAATTCGATGTCTTCACTATCATCTGAAGTTACTTCACAAGTGAGCCTATCCAGAAACGTACTTCAGTGCCTGACATTAGTTATTCGTTAGTTTAAGTTTTCCTCCATTTTAGACACCACTCATGAACGCTGTTCTCCATGAACTTGTGGAGGCACTGCTGAGTGAGACCAAGATTGTACGAGCTCAAGTACGCTCTCTTCTATCGAACATTGCTGAATGTCTCTCCATACCCCTTGGCACTTTACTGAAACCGCATATCCACCTCATAGGCTGTTGGTTGCCACCAAAAAATAGGTTCCATCGACTTTCTAGTCTACCGACATCCACGCAGATTGCAGTCCTAGTGAGTTTGCTACTGGCTTCCCCTATCTAGTTCTAATCGCTTTGTTTTTGTTTTGAATGCAGAATTTTTTGTTTTACAGGAAACGAACTACTTCCTATGCCGTGATGCACCTCTGGGCGCTGGGTTGCTGCAATACTGTCCGATGAATCGTCGCTGCGACAATCGTTTTCTCGTGGATCTTCGTGCCATCATGGACTCACCTCTGCCCACCTCCCAGACATCTCCAAGCCAACCAACAGGTGGTAGAAGTCCCACATCTCAGCAGCCCATTTTTTCATCGCTGCAGCTGCAGATGGCGGTCGATCTAAAGGTTGTGGCCTCTCAGGTTCTCTCCACGATGCACTACCTGGATGCCCAGAAGTCGGTTATTCTCGCGGCGCTATTTAAAGGTAGGTCCATCCATAGCTGTGATGACTTTTCGGAAAGCGTTATGATGCATGCGACTGATAGTAGCATTTCTAAAAAACTGCGAGTGCTCGGGGAGGGGAAGCTAGTACTTTAGATGGTGCAGCTAAATCGGAGGGGAATTGGAAAAGGCTGCGTTCTCAGCTGTATATTTAAAACTAATGTCGTTCTGCTACATGGCGCCATTTTGAGTGTCGGCGTTGACCCTCTCTCCTTGGTAAACTCCGCTTCGATCGTTACGAGGATAATACGATAAACCGGACTAATGCCAAAGTGCTCCTTATTTCGTTGAAGGTAGCCTTTCTGAAAATTATATTTAGTAGCAGGCAATCTGTCAGGTAGGGATTCTTTCACCAAGGGATTGAAAGGTTAACAGTGGCCCAAGACTAGCACAATAGGTACATCGATCGTTTTCCACAGGAACGATCATCACTAATTTTTACGCTCATAACGGTATTGTAGTTGTTTCGCTAAGGGTGATTTTAACCTGCTCAGACTTGAATTTCCTTTGCCATTGACCGCTGTTTAGAACCCAAGATTTAGGCCGTTGCTGAAAAACAACATAGCGAAGAGAGCCTTCTGAAAAGTCCGTAGGTCGAATTGCTCACGGCACATTCTTTCCTTCTGTAATGTTTTGGTCTTGGGATCATTGTTCTTGCAAAGGTGGGTCATCAACACGCCTGTTTTAATGCGCCCGCGTCAGGTTGTGCCTTGATTATTAACATGCATGAAATAATCAGGCGAGTTTATGTGGTTTTTTATAATAAAATTAAATATGAGGTTTTTTTGAGATGTTGTGTTGAAATAATGGAGGGTCCTGGAGAAAAGATGCGTTTATCTTTAAGTGATTTTTCAGTTGAATTGGTTACCCAAACTATTTCTGGCTGATACGTTCCGCCACAACATATAGCTCCCTCTATATGCATTGCAAAAAAGTGATGGGAAGCCACCTTCTGCTGCTTTGGAAGCGGGTCAAACTCGTTCTGGCATAACATAGGGAATTTTCATCGAGTAATCTATGCGGCATATCATCACCTTTTTGTCCGACTCAAAAATCCAGCGAGGCCTGTTAAAATGCCCTACCCCACTGCAACTGCTTCTTCTGTAGGCATGTGCTCGGATTCTGCTGCTGTCTATAAACCCGTATTCGAGTACACAAAGGACTACGTGAGGCGCACAACTATTGACACGGAGTTGCGTCACACTTACGTGAAACCCATTCTGCCAAGCCTCCGTCAGACGGCCAACATTCGTTTGGCAACCGTACGTCAGTTGGCATACTGTGCTGAGCTCTTTCCCAGTACTTTCAGTGAACGCTTCTGTGAAACAATTCAAGTGAGTTCTAACAATTATTCGCTCCGTTTCAATAAAATTTTAAATGCTTGTATTTCCATGCTGCAATATTTTTCACTTAATTCGTGTTGGATTATCATCAATATGAGATAATCGTTTATCACGAAAACTTATCCATTTTGTACCTTTTTGTGTTCTTAATCACAGTCTGGTTATTTTATTTGCAAAGGGGATTCAAAACAGTTTGGCTAGCATAAACAACGTGGATACGCTCCCCAAATCTGTTGAGTTGATAGCAGCATTAATCAGTTTGTTCCCCCTGATCCCGTTGGCTGGAGAAAAGTACGTAAAATCTCTGCTGAATCTGGTGATTCAAGTGGAACAGTCACTCAATGCAGAACAGACTAGTTCCCTGCGTCTGCCACTACTTCGGTTCCTTGTGCGTTTTCCTGAAGAGGCTTTCCGTCAAATTTTTCACGGGTTCTCCCGTCCCCATGACAGCCATGCCCATCGAATTCTCCTGGTATGTCTTGGTTTTACCAATGTCTCTAGTCGCATGCAAAAAGAAATTTTCAAGACTAGATTTTTTATACATTCAGTCTGATAATGACTGATCCATTCCTTCGTTATAGCACCTAATGACACTGCCTGAGAGCAAGCCCTTAGCGGACTATTTGGTGGCCAATGTTTCACTACTGGCAGACCTTTTAAGACCGAAAGAGGAGCCGGGTTCGTTCGTTCATGCACTGTTAATCACCCTTGTTTTTTTTCTGTAATTATTGAAATGACGCTGACATCATCATTGCCTACAGAAACTGTGTATGAAAACACTCCTCTTCGTTTGCCTCGAACGGATGGACCATTGGCACAGGCATCAACCTCGTATCTGGCTCTGCGTCTTCTTCACGTTCTGCTTAAGCAACGTCCTGACTGGCTTAAATCGACCCTCCCCTCCTCCTTTACTGGAGAAAGTCTTCTTACTTGTGACCGCTCATCGGTGATTCGAGTTCTCCTTGACTTGTGGGGCTCAGCTGAATTCAAGAGGCGCCATTCTTGCCTTACACTTGTTCAGCTCCAACAAATCCAGCCCAATGTGGACCTCGATCTTCTGCTAGAAGATCCTGGAGGTGGTGGAAGGAAAATTATCACCGCCAATACCTCATTACCCTCCACCAGCTCTTCCACAGAAACCACAGAGGCTCAATCTCTGTCCGGAGTTAGGGTCTCTGTCGGACTGACAGATTTTCTCTACTCCGACGAGCCCCTTTTGCTGCTTGATTTCATGCTTGCCTGCTCGGAGTGAGTTGCTCTTCAACATAATTCCTATTCTTAATCACTGCGGCTAAAATACTTTTTTAATCCCTTTCTTTTTACCAGAGCTCGTCCCAATGATTATGATCTCCTTTTCTATATCGTTGCGGGAATGTCGCGCCATCGATGTGTGGGATACAATCCTCTTCCGCACTACATACAGCGCCTTATTCGAGACTCCTCCGTGGCCTGGAGTCGTGCAATATTCCTTCACTTCATCCAACTAGTGCGAAAGCGCATGGAGGTTAGTGGTTCCAGCAAGACGGGAGGCAAGAAGAAACAGTCGCTGACAGACAGCATACTGGCTGACTCAGATGCGACCATGTCCGTTGAGCAGTACCTTGGTACACCTGAGGCACAATTCAAGTTGATTTCACATCTCATTCTGCCCTGTTTACAGCAGGCCTTTGAGAGAAATCCAGCAGAGCTAGTGGCACTGGACCAGCCACCCAGGCCCAACGATCCAAATGGTAAGATCGGTCTAAAGTTGGATGGTAAAATTGTGCTATTTTAATAAGACAATGCTTTCAGTCGTCGCTTTTTTCAAGTGCATAGCGTCCCATTTCACTAGGGAGAAGCTTAATTTAAAATCACACTAGTTATTTTGTTGTGCAAACTGCGACAATTTTGTTGATCCCGCATTTTCACTAGACTGAACATGCAAAATATGCATAGTGTGCGGTTTTTTGTCTTTTACAAAACCGTCCTTAGTTTCGCTCTAACATAAAATTGTACAAAAAATGAAAGTTTTACCATGAGGAATATGAGTTTATTCTATTAGATTATTGGCTTTTTAACTTCACTATTGATGGTTGGGATTTCGAGGGCGTCCTATCACTACTGTCGTATCTTTGAAAAACAGAAGTTGTTGAATTCATGTGTAATGTTTTAAAAGATTGCCTAGCGAGATTTGCGGTGTGTGATGTTCAATTAACCATATATCTCAAGCAGTACGCCATACTCGCCAGCTGTTTTCCTAGCGACGATTCTTCTGCATTACCGGAATACTTTGCTGTTTTTGGTATTCATGTGTTGTAATTGCAGTGTCAGCACATCGTGTACTTTGTTGAAGTCATGAGTCATGGTTCTTCGGATCTAGATTGGAAATCACAGCAGTGAGCGGCCTAACCTTCAAAGGTCTTTTTTCGCACTATTCTCTGTAGACGACGACCTGGTGCATCTCTTTGTGAACCTACTTCTGAACGACGAGGCCAATAAAACGTGCACGGGTCTACGAATTATGTACTGTCAACTTGCCTGCTGCTTTGTCTTCTACGCCCCCGAATATGTTCAAGACGTTTCATCCAAGTGGGTTTCTTTAGTCCTCTTGCCACCTTTCTTTTCTAAGATCGTAAGGCTTAGGCTGTTTGACAAGTGTACCAACTATAGGGATCCATACGGAGACATCTTTTCACTTCAATGTTAATGCAAATCTTGCCTGTCTTAATGGTTGTGAACGATACAAAGTGCTCCATTTCTTTATCCCAGAGTCCAGAGTTATCGCTTGCGCGCCATCGCAGGTTTCGTGTGGCCCTGTGTCACCAGCAACTTAAATGTCGTTGATCTGCAAGAGAAGTACACGGGTCTGCAGGTCCTGGCCTATCTTATCGCACGCTTCTATCCAATAATGAGTAAGGCGGCTCCGCAAGTCTTCCTCTGCCTCGCTAAGGGTCCCCAAACTGAGGTGAAGAAGATGGTCAATCCCTCACTTGATCTTCTACTGCCTGCCTGGGTTACAGGGCCCGAGGAACAGGTAAGTGCCCGCGAAATACACGCGAGACGTCTGTTAGCGACACCCATCCCAGCTGCTCGCTCAGATTAAACTAACTCTTCGCAATCCTAAGTATTCGTGGATCTTTACACTAACGGCCCCTGCATAAAGGTTTGCCTTTTGTGGGTTTATGCATCGATCAGTCTTCCAGGGCCAGGTAGGCGTTCCACGTGCTGAATTGAATTTTTGTAGTTATTGTTGTAACTGTGGGCTAGGAGCTACGTCGGCCAGACTGTCCTTGGCACGCACCATTGAAACGTTAGAATCAATCAAATCCCTTACTACGGTTGAGTCTGGGCGGGAAATTTCATCACTATACGCTATGTAATGCGCATATTCATTGCTAGCTGTCTTCTTAGTAACGGATATCAAGGCTGATTCAGGATGCGTGCCCCAGCCGTTTCTGGCGAGACATTTGCCACTTCTGAGTGTAATGCCGTTGTGGTGACCTCCATTTTTGTGTCAGCAACAAGCTAGACTATGTTAAAGACTTTTGGAAGACCTCCGAATGGAAACTAACTCTCCTTCCTTATCCTCAACAGAAAGCGCTTGCCGCCGCGACGAAGAAAATTATGACAGAAGACCAAAGTACGCAAATGAGCATCCATTTGTTGTAAGCCACCTTTTAATTTAAATTTCCTAATGATGGTGTATATCGGCTAATTCTTATGTTATGTGCTCTCTGTAGGAGTTTGATAGTGAGACACGCTGACCTTTACTACCCCGTCCGGCACGCTGTCATTGGCTCTGTCGTCGTCGTTATTTCTCGCTTGTCGGCGCAGCAGGTGTTACTTGTTCTTTTTATTTGACCTGTGAAATATTTCTGCATGTTCATTTCCTAATGTTAGTACTTCTTGCCGCATTCATTTTTACAGATTCCGATTGATCAGCGACGGATGATTTTGGATCTCATCGAGGTGACTGTGCGGTGGGACATGAGATGCAAATCTGAGCGTGCAGCTCTTGAACAACAACAACAACAAGAACAACAACCGCAAAACCAAAATGTGTCTGGTCCTGCAGCTTCTTCGTCTGCTGTTGCTGGTGTTGATCCTGCATCTTCATCTTTGGTGTGTTTTCATCTTCCTACTTTGTGTTGGTTCCACTTCAAATCCAATCTTCCCAACCACTCTGGTGTTGCTTTTTCCCCTAGCTGATGGATAAACTAGAGCTCATGCCTATAGAAAAGAGTCACCGTGATCAATTGGCCAATCTCATGATCCGTTTCGCGTGTCAGGTAAAGCGCAAGGCTTTTGCCCCTAGCAACCCATTAAACAGATGAAATTATGGATTAATCTTGCATGCTTGTGTATTTAGGCGATGGAAGCTACCCCGAATGGGATTTCCTCAGAGACTTCTGCAAGAAGAGCTTTGCGTCTAATTGAAAACACCATGGCCTCAGATATATGGGGTGGTGAGACCTGTGACCTTCGGTTGAACTTTATTGATCGATTTCTCTGTCTTGAGGATTCCTCCGCCTGCCAGTCAGGTGCTACCCAGCAGCAGCCGCAACAACAGCAACAAAATATGAATTCTCTGCTTTCCTCTTGCATCTTTATGACCATTGAGGTGCTACGTGTTCTCTACAACACTCTGGTAAGTCTTCCGTCTGCCAAACTCCCGTAAGATATGAGGTTGGTTTGTTTGGTATGAGTTTAACTACTCTTTTGTGAGCGTACTTTTGTTGTTCAAATAGTCTGCGTCTAATTTGGCAGGAGAGCTCGACGCTGTTGACCAACGTGAAACATTTCAGTAAATCATTAATAAACCTACTCACGCGTTACCCAACGACATATCGACTGATGCGAGCCTGCGCTACCCTTATCAAGGTGTTGCTTATCAAATTCCCTGCTGAGTCCTCCAATCGACAGAAAATTACGGTTTTCCCAGAACTTTATGAGCTCTACGATATCGTTCTTAAGTTCATACAGGAGTCCTTCACCCTATACGCGGAGGGGTAGGTCTCTTTCTGTTTTGCGATTTATTTATCTTCAGGAAATCACTCGTTTTCTCACTGCCTTCTATAGATCGGGTAGAGCAGCTGCTGTGCCACGTCTTCAGTCAGCATTTTGCCTACTTACGACGACTCAGCAGGCTTCAGTGAATCCCTACGCCTTTGTAGATCGTTGTCTCACACAGCTAATGAAAATGTTTCATCGAATGGTTCACGATGTAATGAATTCCCCTGTCAACAATTCACCTCAAGACTCTGCAACGCTGAGTCGTAAGTCTGCTGTTTACATGTGAATAGCATCAATTACTAGTCACCAGCCGAAGTTCATAGCTAAAAGAATTGCTATCGTTATATTCCTGCTTTTTCGAAATCTACGGTATGCGCAAGTTTCCTCCCACTTGTATTTCGTATTTGCTCTGCCAGGAGGCGTTTTAAATGGCAAGTTATTCATCGTATGCGCTCTTTCGTTGAGTGCTTTCGCTCTGTGTTTCATGAAAATTTCTTCAGTACAAAGGCTTTCCAGTGATTTTTACGCTTTTCCGCCCAACAATATTACCTTGTAGTGGGAGTTTCTTTCGCCTTTGCTTTCTGGTATTACCTATATAAAGAGCTTTTTATTCAAGCACTCAACCATTCCTCCCTTCGTAAGCACTTGCTTTTGGGACACTTGATAATGCAGTTTACACATTCTCAAGTATAATTCTGTTTGATTTCGTTTTGTTAGATGTACTTAAAAGGCCTGATGTAGCGGAAAGGGACGCATCACGTAATTTGCCACGTTTTTAATCAAATCTTTGCTCTAGTCTCTGCTATTCCTGTTGCCCGAGAGGGTTGTTTTAATTACATCAACTACTTTCTGCATCTCCAACTTATCGATGTGTCAGGTAAAAACGCTTTTCCATGTTTGGTATTCTCTTTGCGTTGGAGCTTTTTTGAGCAATTCAGCAGGTGAAAATATGGGCAATTTCAACTTTATTGTCGTGTTTCTATCTTGCCGTTAATCCGAATAATTTCATTTTATATTTCCCTTCACCCCATGCGCGATCCACTGCATGCTCCAAAGACGTATCAAATAGTGACTGTTTTTATGCGGATGGTTCCCATTTTTGGTAGGTCTTACGACCATACTTTGGTCTAGGTAATGGTCGATGCCCTTGTTGCTTACTTTATTATTCGATTTTGGATTTAAGGGGCCTTCGATACGCTGAAGGAAAGATATTCATCCTTACGATATTTAATTCAGCCTTGAGCATAAACATGTAAGAGCTTTGTTGCTTGTTCCCCTCTCTTGGTTACTTGGATGTTCATAAGTCAGATGTGAAGGCAGCCAACATCTTCAGCTCCCATTCTTCTCGTGTTCATATACGAGAAAGTGTAGTGATTAATGGTCCAGATAGAGGCAGTTGTGTTTTGCATTCAGATGGAAAGGAAAATTCGGTCGTCTTTCAGAATTGACAGAACTCTTAATCCAAACCCTGGACATATTTAAATCACGTTTGAATGTGATGAATACGGAAATGCGGAAGAATGCTTTCGGACCGGACTTCCTCTACATCCTCGAACGTGCGAGAGACGCCAAGCTCTTCCGCGCGGTGGTGCGCATCCTTCGTGACTGGGTAAACGTTCCAAAGGCTGAGGAACATTTCGCACCGACCGCACGCGAGAAGGTCGCCTTCTTCGTGCGCCTCTGGGCTGCCTACCCGCGGTGGTCGGAGCACTCAGATGTGGCTCGTGACATCCTAGACTGCATTTATCAGGTTGGTGGGCTTGTGATTTGTGTTATGCTGTAGCATTCGAGTCCTCCCTTAGGAGCATGCGGTTGTGGCTAGAATGGTATTTTGAGTTTGAATTATCTGGTGAGATGTTAGTAGAATTGGTATGACGCGAGGATGTGTAATCAAAGCTACCGTTCTGTTAAACAACTTTCCCCTACACTATCTCTCATGGTGGCGCTTCCACCTTAGCCATCATAATCCACATTCAACGAATTGATTTAATCTCACTGCAGGTTTTCTCAAACGTCTCTTCAAAGACGCATGATATTTTTATGAAAATGGAGCAGGCTTTCTGCTGCGGCCTCCTCAGCCCCCTTCCAGACATCCGCGAGAAGTACGTCAATCTCTTCTTGCTTGGCTCTGACATCACTTCCGTTCCCTTCTTTATTGATAATGACAACGAGACCTCCCCCAACATCACCGTGGCAACCCCAGCCAAAAGCAGCCTTCTGGTCCGTCTTCTCTTCCTCTTCGTGTCCAATTCATGGGACGAGCTCCACTACAAGGATGGATTTTGGTTGCCTGTTTTCTTTGATGTAAGTCTCGCTTTTCATTTCTGACATCAGGGTTTTCCAGGTCATCCTTTGTGATACCGACTTTAGTCGAACATCAATAATTGTACAATCAGAAGCTCGGTTTGCTTCCCTACTGGAGAGAGGTGAAATAGGATCTAGTCTTACACCTCAGGCACCTGCCAATAACGATACACCTGACACCGCTAACGCGAATTTTGCCGAAGTGGAGATGAAGGACGAACTGACCAAGTCAACTGTACGTAGCTCGTATTCCGTTTTTGAGTGCTTGATGAAACAACAGGCAATCGTTTTCAACAACATCAAAACGGTACGATCTCTTCCCTTAGCAAAAATATTACGATATCCCTCTTGTTTACCTTCTTTACTTCACATTTTTAGGTTTCTTTTCGAGAAACTTTACGTGGTTTTCTCAATCTGGTTCATCACCGTCCCGCTATCGCGAGCGAGTTGTTCGGCCAGTTGTGGCACTGTCTTTGGCATCGTCTCCTCCTTCGTGAATCTGGAAACCACTTCATTAGTCCCTCGAGCTCCTGTCACCCCGAGGTGTCGCATTTGTCCGACAGTCTTGCGGGGGCGTCGCTTGTCGCGTCTGCTTCTAATGCTGGTGTCGGTGTCGATTCAATGTCTCCTATCGAACTGCGCCGCTCTCTCATCCCCCAAATAGCTCAATTTCTTTCATCTGATGATCATGTTAACACAGTTGACATATTACCGAGTTCGATAGGCAATACCCTAACAAGTTTTGCCACTACGACGGACTCCCTCCTCGCTGCATTGCCTCTCCCAGTTCTCTCAGTAAGCATTGCACTTAGCCGAGGTGATAGTCTTTTTTGACGTGGCAGGAGTTCTCATAATCCACACTTTTTTCCCTTCCCAAAAGTACATGGGCTGCACGCACAATCAATGGTACAGTATGGCTCTCTTCTTTGAATCGCTGTGTGCGCGGGCACAACGAACCAGAGTTTGTAATAACAACAACGCTCTAGTGGACAATGATCTGACTTACACATTGAAATTCGGAGGAGATGGAAGTGGTGGTGGTTCAGAAGGACAAGAGGACATTTCTCTTAGTACAGGATCACTTTCTCTCCTCGCTCTCTACGACCTGATGGCGGAGGGCGATTATCTCGTCTCTGCTTGGTGGCATCGTCTTAACTCTTCCTCTGCCGGCTCCCAGCGTCTGAAGGGCCTCATTCGTGGTCAAACCTTTCGATTTCCTCTGGAGCTGTAACATGGCTTTGAATCCCGTTATGACCTGTTTCCTATATAATTTTGATTATTATCTCTTTGTTTCTTCTCACAGCTCCTCCGATCTCCTGGCTGCGGTGACGGCTTTTTCGCAGGGTCATTTGTTGCGGGGTTTGGAGACAACGACAAATATATTGGGTAATCGATCTCCTGGGGATGATGCTTCATCTCTTCCAACCATCGGCTCATCTAGTCTGCTTCAAATCAGCGAACAAATAAATAGAAATCGTCTTTATGAGTATGGCCTCAGGTGAGATTACTAAATCATTGCCTTGAACTTTCCGATATTTTTCTTGACGTTCATGTGTTTAGGTATCAAGTATGAAGCGCTTTATTTCCAAATGCTGAATGAGGGGCAAAATTTTTAGTCTGTAGCTTTAAGAATTTTGTTTGCATCGCATTTGGGATGATCTAATGTAATGTCGTAGCTGAAATTGTGTGCCTCAAAGGAACCAGTTCTAGGCCTTTCACTACCTTCGGTGTTTCTTTCGCTCATTTATTATGGACATCCGTCTCATGTGATCGACTCGATCACCGAGTAGGTACGATTGTTTCCTTGCCTTCGGAATGTTTCAATGTTTCAGTTTACACATTAGTGTTGAAGGGAGCTAGGGCAATGTATTTCTCTGAGGCGCCTATTTCCATTTTGGCGAGTTTAGCTCATTCAGCTGGATCAATTCCACTACCCACTTTTTTATTCGTCGGATTCCTCTTACCTGACGACCGCTTCAAGTTCTGCCATCGAGTTCACAATCTCACTGTAACAGTTTTTAGTTTATTACTAACCTCGTTCAGATCTCTCGATTTCAGTAATAAAGCCACAAGCTATGAGCCCATTGGATGTTGATTGAACATTTTTGGATGCAGGGTGGTTCCACCGTAGAACTTCTTGGCTTGACCTAATCGTTTTAAAAGGGGACAACCGGGAAGATGATAGTTCAATACTGATTCTCTTTGCTCAAAAAGTCAATTATAGTAGTGCTTGAAAAATTGGACATTTCTTGTTAACTAGTCATATATGTACTATCACTTGTTTGTATGCCAAAATTCTGAGCTTTATAACCACAGACAAAGTAGCAGAATCTTTTGGACTCCTTTTTTTCTAAATACAGAGCTCTAAAACAAATGGGCCAATGGGAGAATCTTGACTCATTGACATCCCTGGTATCTCCATCAAGCACCAGTTCAGGTGGCTCTACAGGTGGAGGTGAAACACTTGGCGGCTCCTCGGTGTTGGGCAGCGTTCGTGTTGAATTGGCCTGGCGCCATCGTGATTGGTCGGAGGTTTTTTCTGCGCTTTCGGGGGTAAGTGATCACTTGCCTCACTTGCATTTGGACTTCTTACAAAGACCCAATTTGTGTCGATCCACTCTATTTGTATCGGGGGTTTTATCCAATGTATATTTCCAAAGTCGATCTAATTGGTCGTCGACATAGTTGCAAGTAGCTTGAGCACTCCTGCCTGATCCTACTACTTCTTGGATTTTAGCTAAAATACTGCGCTTCTACAAAAAGTGTTAGAAGTGAATTTATTTGGGCTATAATATGTGTTCGGCCGTATTTCCCAGATTGAGACTGCTCGCTCTCATCTGTCAGTAGCTATTTTTATGCTACTGGGTGTTAGGAAGTGTCGCTACAACAGTTGCCTCGTCCCGGAAATTGGCAACGAAGGTTGTTGGTAGAGCTTTTGTGAACGATCGTTTCCGGATTATGTGGCCATTAATGCAGTCCAAAATATATGAACATAAGGTTCGGTTTATTAGTATCAGTTATCATAAGAACCTGTAGATAAACAAATGTTTGTGTGCTAACTCATAAATTAAACTAAGCTGATGGATGAGGCCCTACCTCGAAGCATTGTCGTAAATATGAGGGAGAAATGGGATATCCGTGCACCACATCCCTGTTCATTTTGTTACCGAACATTCTCATTTCTGTGATGTTTTCTTTTTCATGTTGCCGGGTAAATTTGCCCTTATGCTAGATCCCAGCCAATGTTACTATCTTCAATAAATTTATGTTAAGAAAAAAATGTTTCTCATGCAGTTCTATGAAAAGTTTCTTTATTAGCAAGTCTTGATGATATTTTTTTCGCAGCATTGAGCATTACTGAATGCAATTGACCCCTTTTCGGCACCTTGTTTACTATGGAAAGTGAATGCTTTAATTACCGATGATTTAGAGACAACTATTCCATGTTTGGTTTCGGGTATTTCTCTGAATGTATTTAACCCATCTACTTTCGTCACAGTTGACAAATGAGCTGCCATCGCATGAGCAGTGGCGGTTGGCATTAATCGGCGCTTCAGGCTGTGTCGCGGGTCGACGTGCGGTCAGCGTTCAGGGCGAGCTTGACTCCTACACTGTCAGTGGTGGCGGAGGCGTTGGCGGCAGCAGCGGCAGTAGTGGAGCTGCTGCTGGAGCCACTGGTACCCAAGGTACTTCAGCCAATAGTGCATCGAACACTTCAGGCGCTAACGCTAGCGTCGACACTGCGAGTCTCTTCTCCACAAGTCTTTTGCAGGTCATCGATTCCGAGAATCTGCATGTGATGAATAGCATCCTGCGTGAGTGGCGTCGGCTCCCGCTCATAGTTACAAATCAGCACGTCAGGCTTCTACAGGTTTGCTCCCAAGTCTTCCCCGCTGAAGTCACTATTCTTCAATCTGGTAATCATTGCTTTGATCGAATTTTTAGGCCTGTCAGCAGGCATCGGAGATTTACGATGGCAACCTCCTTCTCCTCCAACACACTGTGCCGCCTCTGAGTCCGGGCGCGAATCCTACACTTACACCGGGTGTATCGCCTAGTAGATTGAATATCTCACAGTCTATGTACGATTACAAAACCGTCTTCCGATCATGGCAGTAGGTTCTTATTCATCTCTTGATTACAAGTCTCAAACCTCATTATTGTCTGGAGCTATAACAGTTCCAAATATTTCTAGAGCCCGTCTACCTCTTGTCAGTGATGATCTGTCCTTTTGGAGCGACCTTTTCACCTGGCGCCAGATTGTTCTTGAGAGAATTATCAACACTGGCAACTGCTCACATAAGTTTACTCAAGAACGGGTATGCTTTAACAGTATGGACTTATTACTACTTAATCATGCCAGTTACTAGGTGAATGTTCTGTTGTCTAACACTGTAGAACAACTTACTCGCCGCATGTCATCGTGAGCGAGCATTGACACTGGTTCAAATGGTCAAAGGTTACCGGAAATTTGGGCTTCCTGGTATTGCTCAGCAGAGTCTTGATTTGTAAGTAGTTAGTGCATGATACTCGTACCTGCATTTTTCCATACAATTTCTTTTTAATAAAGGTTTTCTTGTACGTCTTGCAGATACACCCACACCAAAATGCCTCCATTGTTCGAGAAGACCAAACAGGAAATCAAGTTGAAAATCGCAGATCTTCGTAAGGAGGAACTACTTGAGGTAAATAACTCCACTTTCTTGGGGGACCTCACACTTCCCTTTCGGTGCTAATATGCTTCACTTTCTGCTCTTAAGGGCCTAGAGCTGATGGAAAAGACCAACATTCAGCAATATGAGAAAAAGGAAAAGGCCAGATTCTTCTGCTACAAGGCAGTGTTCTTCTCACATTTCAACAAGTACGTCTCAGTAATATACCCCACATGACGTGCTACTTTTAGGGGAGATGAGGCGACAAAGAATTTTGGCTACGCCACACAGATGCAGGACAATTTACACAAAGTCTGGTCAGTGTTTGGTGATTTCCTGGAAAACGTCTATTCCGGAAATCGAACGGCGTGAGTTGTTAATAGCTAAATTTGACTTTACACTTTGCGGTTACAGTGGAATTACCTCCGCCATTTGGGAAACAGCGATTCGTGATTGAGTGGTAAACTACTAAGTAAACACTAGTTATGAAATTTGTCTGCGTAAATGGTAAATGCTTTGTTCCGAGTGTTACTTCCCATTCGGTGTTGATCTAACTCACTGCAATGGCTTCCTGTTACTTGTGAGCGCATTCAAAATGTCCCTATTTTCATGCATTATCAGGAAGGATGGGTGCAAGTCAGCCTGTCGGTAGTGTAATCTCTACTGCTTTTTTTCCTTACTTCCTACCCTTTCCCTCATAAAGTGTTGGCTGAACCTGAGACTGAAGTGATGCGAACTTTTCTGCCTTGCTAATTTAATCTAGGTTCCTAGATTGGAGAAACTTTTCGAAACGCTTGTTGCGTAGCATTTAGAGAAGGCGCGGTATGCAGCACTATAACGTTCCTTCCACTTAGGTTCTGTTTTACTTTGTGGAAGATCCACTCCTCTTGAGTAGGCTAGAAAATGATCTTTCAAATGTTTGAAACTCATTCACTCCCCGCATCGCCTTTTTTATACTTTTCTAAGGGCACTAATCTCCCTTTTGACATCAGATAGTCGCACGTTCGCAAATCGAAATGGAAGACAGTTGGAAATGGAATTGAGGTCGAATCGCAGAGGTGGCTGATGCTAGGCTGGTTGATTCTGCGGTCAAATCGTCTCATGGGGATAGAATTTATAGCAAGCCTCTCTTAGCTTTGAACGAATAGTGTTTTACGTAGTAGTGATTATTTCAATGAACACAACGCCTCCTACTAATAAAGCTCTGTGGGTTTTTTTACAAAAAGATCGTGTTAAGACTTCTGTTTCTTTTCAGAAAACGTGAGACAAGCGTATCGACAACTGGTATTTTCGCTATGCAGGCGTTAATGGAAGCAGCCACGGTGGCTGGAACCGCTCAATACCAATCCCATGCCGATCTGGCTAGGTGCATCTGGCTCCTTACCCTTGATGACGCTGGTGATTCGTTTAACAGTATGATTGGAACCACTGTCACTTCTACTGCTACAAATGCGTCTCCTTCATCCACCGCTCCGGTCTCTGGCGCTACTGTCACGGTATCTGGTTCTCAATCTCAGCGCCTTGCTCGCACCTTTGAAGAACGCGCTTCCCGTGTCCATCCTGACGCCTTCCTCCCCTGGTTACCCAGCCTCTCTGCCTGTCTCCTTCGTCCTGAGGGTCGTTATGTTGCCAGTGCACTGCGTGGCATTGCTCTAGCCTATCCAACCGCTCTAGCCTCCGTTCTGCGTGGCCTTCAGCACCAACTCGCCATCGAGATGGACCGCGATCGTCGCATCGCTGCCGCGCTAACCGATCTCAGTCCTGACCAACGACGTCGATTGGATGAGGCCTACTCCCACTGTGTCGACCTCGCACGGGAGGATGCTCGAAGGCGGGCTGCTTCGTCAGCTCCAGCGGGCTCAACGGAACACTCACAGCAACAACACCAGCACCAAAGTTCAATGAGCCTGGGAGGGAGTGCCAAGCGAACGAAGAAACGCGTGGTTGTGGTGATGCGCGGTGCTGAGGGAGAGAAGCTAGGCGAAGCAACGAGTTCACAGTCCTCCACTGAGGGTGTGAGAGAAAGTGGATCTGGAGAGGTCCAAGATATGGACGTGGATGAAGATGATCCCGACTCCGCGGCCCCTGCTGTACCAGAGGATTCACCTGGGGCCGAGTTTGAGGACACAGGTGGTGTACGAACAGGCTACTTATCACCCTCAGTGGGTGAGGGGCTGCATCGAGTCAATCTGCTGTTTGCCCAGTTGCGTCAACGACATCCTGCTCGATTATACGTGTCTGATCAGTTTGTAGAGTGTACTGCGGGTCGTTTGTTGCCCAGTTGGTCGGAAAATCTCCTTCATCATTTGCGTAAAACCCTAGATCATTTACATCAGATTGCTTGGGCACAAGTGTCCCGTGCCGTTCGTCGTCCGTCGGCTTCACTTGGTCCATTTCAGGCGTCACTTCATGGGCTCTCATCGTTCCCATTGCCGCCTTGGATGGCGAAGGAGTTACTTGATATTGTAGCCTGCTGTGGACTACCACCACCCATTACTGCCTCCACCGATGACCTTCTAACAGACGATGCGGAAAATCGTCCCGGTTCCGCTCTCATATTTGCGGATAACATCCAGCTAGCTTACACACTTCTAGCAAATGAAGCTGAAGCCGATCCTTGGTTTAAACCCACGAAGGAATCATTGATGCTGGCTATAAGTAACGTTGGATCAATGACATTATTGGTAGGTTAAATATGCCATTTCCATTTCATTCTATGTATTTAAAATGTCTGAGAGTATTGGTTTTAATATCTAGGAAGCGATTAGACTTCTTTCCAAAGAACTGATTCCTCTCGTTGAGCGCCGGGTTGATAACCTTCCGCACACCTCCTATCTCTCCGACCGTGGCGCGGGATATCTGATTGAGCTTATCTCCTCCCTTAATGTCCAATCAATTCTAACTTCCTTCCCTCGATGCGTTCAGAACTCTGCGACCGCAGCCACAACCTCCGTTTCAGCCTGTTCTACAGCTACCCTCCTAGAACTTCCTGGAGAAGCAGTTCGCTTAAAGTTCATCTCTGCTTTGCAACAGCAAACCCCCCACCAGGGAGCTTCAAGCAACCCCAATCCCATCGTCGCCGCCACCATCGCCAACAACGTGGCTGTCGAAGGGCATCAGCCCAGTCTACTCTACTTGGCGGACATTCTGCCCACAGTGGTGCGTGTACCTTCGGCTGGGGGCAGGCGACTGGCACTGAGGGCCAATAATGGTCGTGTCTTTCACTACGACGTGCCTTGTCTACCCAGAGAGACGCCAGCCGGCCGAGGTGTCTCCGTGTTTGCCGCTGATGCCACTGAGGCGAGCAGTCTGGCGCCGACTCTGGCGGCCTACGAGGGGTGGCGGGAGACGTGGTGTCCACCACACCTCTTCCAGACTCTCAATATTATCGCCTCAAAGTCTCCAGAGACGGCGAAACGGAGGATTCACCTGGTCACGCCTCGGTGAGTTAAACTTTAAAAGGTCCGGAAATTAAGGTGTTTTGAAATCACTCTACCGTATAGGGTTAGAGCCACTCTTTAAGACGGTATTTGATGTTTGGGTTTGATGATAACTTCATTATAATTCCAGAGTTTTAGGTTTAAAATTGGATTAACTGCTCTGGCTATCAGGCAGCCACTTTAAAAGCGTACAAAAAACCATCCCGATGCTTATGACTTGCCCACTGTTTATTAAAACTCTCTTAAGTTCCGGTTTTTGAAAAATTTGAAATTGCCTATTAAAGCACGCTGGCACAGTAACAACGCGAGCATAACTAAGCTAACGCGGTCTTTATTTTAGGTTTTGCCTATTAAGACAGCATTCGTAATTTCTAGCGTAATCTGCTAGCGATTGCTTACGTGATCCGAATATTGTGAGAACATTACCTGTGTTATTTTGGTGAAACCAGTTTGATGTTTTTATCAGTTAAGTTTAAAGTCTGCTTCTATCGCTAACGAGGGACCGTCTTCCACTTTCCACTTCCCTCTTCCAGTACTTTGGACTTGGGTCCTCACGGGATGCGGCTGACGCAGGCAGGTACCTCCGTTCCTGCTACATGCGTCGTGACAGCCAATGCTGTTGCTTTTGGAAACCCTACAGTGACTGGTTTTGGAGCCCTTTTGGCCCAACAGCTCCATACACCCAGCAGTGGAGCTGTATCACAGTCCGTCTCCGCTACCTCCCTCACTGCATCCATGCCCTTGACAGCCGGCAGTCTTCTCCAGCCACCAGCGAAAACCGATAGTGCCCGCTTTCCTCGTTCCGACGCCTTTTCAGACTTTCGTGGACTAGAGAAGCAACAGCCCCTTCATCAAGTCTTCACGGTAAGAGTTGACATGACCCTCGTTTTAGCCCTTTCGACCTTTTTCACCATCCTAATCTTTGTATTGAAGTGCCGAAGTCCACTTTTGGTCGTGAGCAAAATTAGCAAATAATATTTGAATCCAATATGAGTTCATTAGTCGCGTTTTTTTTTTTGGAATCATTGCTTTTGGAATGATGGGATCATTAACTCCTCCTTGCTGATCGTTTCAAGTATGTACTTCTCTCACAGACCCTGAATGTTAATTCCTCTGGCTACGCTGGAAGTCGCGGTGCCGCCCTAGAAGTGGCAGGACAGCCTACCAGCCTGGATTCCGGTTGCTATGCTGCCTGTGTCACATTAGCGAACATTGTCGATTCTGCGGTGCATGATGCACCATCGGGCACACGTTCGCTTACCTCGAGAGCACTTGTCACCGCCTTCTTTGATCGCCTTGGTGCTCTTGCCGCCGCTGATTTGAAATCCACCAACCTGAAAGCCTCATTGTTGAAGATTTTTGAGGAACTGCTCCAGCTCGTGCCTCGAGGAGCCTCTTTGAATTCACCGGCGCACCTTGGTCTTGGTGTCCTCAGCGACGAATATTACACCTCTGGTGGTGCGGTGAGGATGTGGGCTTTTCGTCGAATGGCGGATGCAGAGAGCTACTGGCTGTTTAGGCACGGAGTAGCCATGTCCTCCGGTGCCGTGGCTCTCATGGAGGCCCTCTTCTCCATGACCCCTCTGAACGCAACTGGGCTAGTTCTAGATCCTCGTGTGGGACGTACAGAGGCTCGGGGTCTTCGGTTTGATCTTCCTCCTACGCCCAACACCATAAACATTCCTTTGCAGCAACAAAAAGAGCTCCGTCCAGTGGATCTGGTCGCGAAAACATCTACCGCTCTGGCTAACATTTTTAGCTCAAATTTCGCTCCCCTTCGATCGCACGTGCCTCTATCATCTGGGCGAGCAGCAGTTGCTCAACCAATTTCTCTTCCCCTTCGTCCAGCAACTCTGCGTTTGACACCCCAACTGGCTGGTCTGATCTGCCTGCCGGGTGTTCCAGCTACTATTGGTCCATTTGTCGCTGCTATGGCAACGCTGAATCAGGCCGCGAGTCAGAAACGCGCGGCTGTGGTGGCGTGTCTGAGAGTCCTCCTGCGTGATGATTTCATTCTCTGGCACCGGGGAAGGCAGGCGGCGGTGCATGCTAGCCTTCTGGCCGATCTGCTGGCCATTGAGAATGATGAACCTCTGATGGCTACTGTGGGATCGCCGATTAATGTGCCTGATCTATCGAATGATGCACTTATACATATGATAACCCTGTCGGTGGACGGATTCACCTATCGTAATAGAGGTGAGAATAAAGGCGATACACTTTGGGTGTGGAGAATGTGCAACTTCTCGGTGATGTCAATGTGGGTATTTTTTGTTTGTAGTTCTTTCCTCGAGTGACAAGGCGTTAAGCGATGTCATAAACAGTTCGTGTTCCCCCGAAAATCTGGCTTGCATGGATCCTTCATGGCTTCCGTGGTATTAAGATTTTCTAGGCCTTTTGTAAAGCACTTTTTTTCTACATTAAATGTACTTGCCAATGATTATCTAGTTATCGGTGTTTTTGACATATCAAACGAGGTCGGATGAGTTGGTTAGCCAGTGGTTGCTCCACGGTTATGTGCAATGGTGGACAATCCATGTGTTGCCACATTGGAGGACATTATTAGTACGCTCAAATGTGTCGTAGGCTGTTATGCCGTTAATTCCCTTCGTAAAATGGCCTAGCTAGATGGATGGACGGACAAGAAGTGAGTTGCGCATGGGTGGTTCATAGCTATGTAGCAAAAAATTGCAGGTAATTGGATTAATTAATACAAATTGCAGTTAAATTATTCAAGAATATCGAAATAGCAGTTGCCTGCACTCATGGGAAGTTACTTCCAGTGGATAAAATAGGGGTAGTTGTGGCGTATCATTTGTTTGCTTAACTATCTGCTTTGGTGACAGACCTCTTAAAGTCTCTGAGCAACCAAGCCTTCAGATAATGCCAGTAGTTCCAATCCCTTCCGTATGTTGACAGTACACATTCTACCCAAGTTTTGTATATTCCGTTGTCATCAAGGAAGTCTTCAAGTGCAAAAAAATCCGATATTTCTATTAAATGTAATGTCAACTAATAATTTGTTTGACTTAGGCAAAAAATAATTGATTTCTTAGCTTACTTATTTAATATCGAGGCAATCATTTCATACTCATTCAAATTTAATAAGAATGTACTAGCACTTACTTTTTTCTAGCAATTGTTATTTGTTTTAAAATTTCACGCTTTAAATTATGTCAGGTAAAGCAGTTAAGCTTAGTTATTCATGCACTCTGATTTGCCCAAGTTACTCCACTTTGTATTTGTTTTAATATGTCCTGAAGAGGCCCTGGTTTTATTTGAATACTTGCGGATGAATCCGTACGGTCAGTTTTTTGGTGTTCCTCAGCAATATTATGGGGCTATCCCACCTAACTATCAGTCCTTTTTGTCAACTGGATTGGTGGGGTATGCACCTGTTGCAGCACCACCTCCGTCCGTACCAGTTTCACAGCCAACTACTACTCAACCATCGGCGACCGAGGCTTCCGTTACGCAGGTGGTCGTTACTCAAGAAAAAACACCGGTCACCACTGTATTTGTGGGAAATATACCAGAGCGAGCGCCAGACTCACTTGTGAAGTCGCTTTTAATGGTAAGCTTCTTTTGCATTTTTATTAAATAGCGTTGCGGTAATATCCTTAGTTGGAAGCGAGTTCAAGGTGCTTCTGGGAAGTTACAAGCCTTTGGTTTTTGTGAGTACCAGGATCCTGAGTCCACGATGAGATGTGTGAGACTTTTAAATGGTTTTGAGATACTAGAGAAGAAGTTGATGGTATGTTGTTCATTTTAGTTCTTATTAGTTCTAAGGTAAAAGTTGATCCTAAAACTGAAGACCTTCTGAACGAATATCGAAAGAAGAAACGGAAAGACGGTGAAGATGGCAATCTGGGCAGCACTGAAGCTGAAGTTGATGATGAAACGAAGAAGGACGACGATGTTGTGAAAACCGCCTTGCAAAATATTTTACAAGAAACAGTTGATACATATCAACTTGGACATGGTAAAATATTTTTCTGATCATGGTAATATTTTTAGAATCACCAAATAGAAATGAGTACTTGGAAGGTCCTAGACATTTGGTAGGTAACTTTTTCGAATATTCTGCTTTTTTATTCCTGCTTTTTTGATTCTTGTGCTAGTCCTCTGTTTTTTTGCAGACTCTGGATGATATGGATATAGACGGAGAGCGTAAGGATTTAATCAATAAGGAAATTGAGACGTTTCGTCGTCGCAATGAGGTAAGACCATCACACTGTACTAGCGTCTCAAGCTCTCATGTATTTATTTGTTAACGTTCCTGATATCACCGAACAAAATATGTTAAAGTGGTCAATTGGCTTTTACCGGTGAGCCAAGATTCATGTAAGCCCTCGTTTTTACGCTGTTACGAAAAAAACAGACACCCATGGATTTAATACTAGGCCAGCACAGGACAACTAGCGCAAAGTTGGTGAGTGTATTTTGTACTCTTTAAGGGCCTAAGTAGTTTAAAATCGATGAGACTCGTCACGTGAGTAAATTCAAACCTTCTTTCAGACCGTCATGATTGCAGTCGAAATCAACCGTTTGTGCTTTTAACACGGCTCGGTGAGTTCTTAAATGAAGCCTTATTATTATTGGGGAACCTTATCGGACGATTCCTGTCGGGAGTTGTTTGTTTTAAGATGTCATCGTTCAACTCGTTTATCGGGATGATGTCTCCACTTTGCCAAATAGCCCTTCCTTATCTGTATTAATTCCATTGATCCTTTACTTCTTGATGGAGTAGAAGGAGACTCCTTCTGAAGAACGAGGCAAGCGTTCAAGAGAGCTCGACTACTACACCTCTCGTTACTCCTCGCGTAATCTCTCGCGATCCGATCGCGACTCGGAACGGGGCAGTCGCTACTCGCGTTCCCGATCACGATCCAGAGAACCGCAGAAAAAGCGTCCACGTGGGGGTATCACCAGTTCCACTTTGATTTCCGAAAAACACTATCGTTCGAGTCAGGTTGATGAGGAAGAAGAGGCGATTAAGAAACGGCTCGAAAGGAAACTTAAGGAAAAGGAAGAGTCCTATCAGAATGTGAGTTTTGACTTGTTCATTCTCCGAAAGGTTTAAACTTATGGGTGGAGCCTCTTGACTATTTTTTTCCATTCCGTAGCGACTTCGACAATGGGAGAGTCGTGAGCGTAAAAAGAATGCTGAGTATGAACGGGAGAAAGAGCGAGAAAAAAAGAAGCAGGAAGAAATTCGAGCGGAAGCGAAGAACTTGTTGGATTTCTTTATTACGTATGACGATGATGTTGAAGATTCCAAGTTTTATAAGTATGTCTTTATTTTAGTTGTTTTCTAGCTTACTCTCTTTTCACTTGTTTTTATTTTTTCGCGTATCGTGATTGTAGGGGCAGTGCTTTTCAACGTCGACTCACTGATCGCGAGATTGAAGAGACAGCAGATGAAAGGGATCGGCAAAAGGAGTTGGAGGTTTTCGAATCATCTAGTCGTAAGTTGATCGAGGAGGAAGATCCGAATGCAGAGTCTATTATCTTGCAAATGGAACAAGCAATGCAAGAACATTTGCAGAAACGTCTCAACCTCGATGCTCACACCCCTATTGATCAAACAAGTTCTAGGTCTGGTTCGAAGTCGAGGGATGTGTCTCCTGCGCCACAGTCTGCCTCGGGTTTTGTTGAGGCACCCATGGTAGGTCGTATCCATCATTCTCTCCAAAAATTAAATACTTCCCCATCTAATAATAGTGTATTTACAGGTTATCTCTGCTGGCTTTAAGCCAGTTTCCCCTGACGATGTTTCGAGAACTAGTGATAATGCAACACCCAAAGAAGTTTCCGGTTCAGAGCCATCTCGGAAGGATTCAAGCACCTTCCTGTTCTCCATGTCTTCGAGTAAATTTTTGTTCCCTCTTGTTCCTTATTTCCTTGCCGAGTTGGTTGCAAGGGTTCGATAACTTTGCGTTTTGTTCTACTTCCATTTATGTACAGAGCCTGCAGAGAACGTGCTCAAACCCGCCGCAGCGTTTACTGACGAGGAAGTTGAGACTAAGTCCAAACGTCCTGCGTTGAGTTGGCTACCGCCTTCTTCAGACAAGGCTACGACTTCCATCAGTGGCTTTGTCTTTCCCGACCTGAAAGCAGTGGCGAACCTCCCCGTCTCCGAGAAAAGGGCGATTATCAAGCAAATTATCGAGAGGATTCCAACTTCTAGAGAGGAATTGTTCGCCTACCCGATTGACTGGAAGGCAGTCGATTCGGTAATACACCTTGGTTGTCTATTGTTTGGCTGCGCACAAACAATATCCGGTCTTAAAGACACTTTGTGGGTTTATAGGAATTCGTGAAGGAACGAATAAAGCCGTGGGTGGATAAGAAAATAATCACTTACCTTGGCGAGGCCGAAGCCACCTTATCCAATTTCATCTGCGAACAGGTGCTTGAGCATAAACCGCCCGGAAAAATTCTCGCTGATGTTGCGCTGGTATGAATTTGTTGCTTTCTCTCTGGTTTAGTGATTTTATTAAAATATTTGCATCCTGTATTGGTAGCCATCATCTGATGCCCTATGTCTAGCTTCTACTTTATTTGCAGGTTCTCGAAGAGGAGGCAGAAGTTTTTGTCGTAAAAATGTGGCGGCTCCTCATTTATGTAATCGCAGAAAAAAATCTTGGCCTAACTGTATGATTTTTTTACAATGCTGTTGATTTGACGTTTTGTACAAATAAAATCTCCTACCATTACCCTGTTTACAGTGTTTCGTTTACGCTTAACACATTTGGCTTTCGCTTGTTGTTGCTCTTTCGTTGTGCTACCTTATCGCGTGTAAGCAGTTTGATACTAACTGGCTTGATGCATCTACGGTACTAAGCATCATTCTGGGTTTAAGACTGGGAGAGGTGCGGGACGTTGCTGCAAATCCGCCTAAAACGGACTGTTTCCGTTTTAGCATTGGGGTCTGGGCGTATGCGAGTTCGTCAATTTGCGCGGACGATGGGTTCAGTTTTTCGTTTCGTAAGGGAGCGTCTTGGTCGCCCGGGTTCTCCCACATACAGTGTTCTGTCGAGCAACAACTTCAACAATAGCAGATGCTCTGGCCTTAGCAACTCTCTCAACCGGTTGTCGCTGTACCGTGGTCTATTCGATCAGCACGCGCCACCGCTCCTCTGCCTATTTCTTGCCTGTCTAATTGCCACTTTGCCCTCGAGCGCTTGGATAGAAACCTGTATATTGACCGCTATTCTGGTGGCTCTTTTATTTTTCGCTCTGGTGCACTTTATTGAGTCTTTTTTCACCTTCGTTCCAAACGTCCCCGACCGCAGTCGCTTCTTCACGGAAATGCCCCAGTTTTCAAAGTGGCGGGTTGTTAAGCTCACCGTGCCCCCAATGGGAAGTGGCAGCAACGTCGTGCTGAAGTGTTTTCTCATTTTACAAGAAGACCCATCAAAACGAGCGCAAGCCCCAACTATACTCTTCCTTCACGGGAACGCAGGCAATATCGGTCACCGTCTACCAATCGCAAAGTTGCTCTACGACGTATGCAGTGCTAACATCTTCCTACTAGAGTATCGTGGCTACGGCTATTCAAATGGGCAGCCAAATGAGCATGGCATGTACAGCGATGCGATGACAGCTTTTGATTACTTGGCATCGGGAGCGGATGGCGATGTGGATGGAAGAAACATCTTTATTTATGGGCGATCTCTTGGTGGTGCTGTTGCCATAGATCTAAGCACCCGACCGGGAGTAGCTGCACGCGCCCGAGGCACAATTGTTGAGAACACGTTCAGCTCTATTGGAGGCATGAGTAAAACAATGTGCTGTAATATGATAGGCGCGCTGGGTAAGTACTGTACACCCACGCCTTTAATTCACAATCGTTTTGCATCGTTGAAGAAGCTTAAGACGCGCAATTTGAACGGGGGCATGAAGTTCCTCTTCATTTCCGGTGCAAAGGACGATCTTGTACCGCCAACTATGATGATGCAATTAGCCAGTGCGTGGGCAATGAATTCAAAGAGTCAAGATCCTGAAACATCGTGGATCTTTGAGAACCACCGGGACTTTTTGCACAATGGAAAAGAAGGAATTGTCCGCTTTGCCGAGGGCAACCACGGAACAACGTGGATGTGCGAAGGCTACGGTGACGTCATCCAACGGTTCATTTCTCAGCATCGGATTCCTAGTAGCACGAATAACTAACCCCACAACCATTTTCACTAATGTATGACTCACCAGGCTTCTACACTTCTATCCTTCCGTACCAGTATGGTTCAGGGGTCGTGGACACTACCAACTGCTCGATCGATAAGCGTAAACGGCCTCACGGTCCGCATCACCGACGCCGAGATGGATACCTACACCTAACCTTTCCATGGTGTGAAAACTACAAATGTAGCACGAAAGGTACATAGAACGGCTTTGGAAACAGGCGCATCTTGTCACCTGATACAAATAAGACGGCAGTCGCTGTGGAATGGGGTGGCTTTATTCAGTTCAGTGCTAAACAAGCAGGCAAATGGCATCATGGCACGGCGTGGCAACCTAAAATGTAAGGGGTAGTTTAAGCATTGTGATCAGTTAAATAATGCTCATCAAGTTACAGACGGTAACTCCAATATCATCATAGGTCCAACGATAAGGTACACCCACCTCCAGCGATGGCAAAGGCAGAACAGACGAGTAAAAGAGACGGGCCACCGCCGTGCTACACTCACGTCACCCTGAGTCGAGTATTAAAACAAACCAATCCTGGAAAAAGCACTAGAAGATGAAGGAGCTTAAAATACATAAACACAATTTTTTTAAAAATTGTTTAAAATTTTAAATAATATTGGGTAGATTCTGCGTTTTAAAACTTTGTTACTTGTACAATCCTGGAGTGTTGTTTTTGACGGTTTCTAACTTAACTTTGCACCACCAAATTCAGTGGTGTATTTTTAGGGGTTTTCTGAATGACTTTTACGCATCGCATATTGGCGGGTTTGTGACACTTTGAAGTTATGACATTTGGGCCTGTGAGGCTTCTGTGAGTTCAGTGCAATGTGGCAGGTCGAGGACTTATTCACTCGCGACTGCGATTACAATCGTAGGTGTGGAAAGCTCCCCCCTTCTTCCGGTAGCCCTTGTCAGTAGAAGTCGAAACATGTTTCGGCACCTTTATTATGGGGGAGAAAATTGTACATCGAGGCCAAATACGGAATTTAGGACGGGGAAGGGCCGCGCTCCTACGAGTCACCGCGCCGCTCCGTCACGAGGTTCAAACCGTCCCCCCATCTCTGGCCTACAAAGCACATTTGAAGAATATAAGTATCGCATAGCCCCCTCGTCTTTTGAGCGCCGTCCCCGACGCTACCCCTAATGATTCGCTTTGGTTAAACCATCGGGTGGTTTGCCTTCCTCTACTATTACAGAGGTTTCGTCCTCGTAACCGACCGGCAGAGCACCCCTGTAAGGTCGGATCTTATTGTGATGGACCGTTATGGAGTGGGTACAGGATTCTGCATTCCAGACGAGGTGGTTCGTGGAAGACAGGACTTTTGCTATGCGGAAGGGATCTTTACTCCAAGGGTGGTAAAATTTGCGATGTGCCCTAGGTGGGGGAATCGGCTGATATATTTGGACGAGATCTCCTTCGTGGTAGGCAGTGAGTCGACTGTGCTTGTCGTAGTACTTCTTTTGTATGGTATGAGACCTTTGAAGGTGTCGACGGGTAAAATTAAACGTCTTTCTTATCCCTTCTTCGAGACGTAGTACGTACTCCGTGTTGACGGATCCAACGATTGAAAAAGGTTGACGCGACTGTCTCGGCGCCTTGGGACCTCATGGATTCTGCTTCGACCACTTTCGTGAAGTAGTCAACCATAAATAAGATATATCGATTTCCCTTCTTGGTAAGAGGTAGAGGCCCCGTGATGTCAGTACCCACTCGTTCGCCCGGAACTCCTGTAGGCATAGGCTGCAAGGGTGCCACTGCTGTGGAATGAGGGTTCTTGAACCTGCTGCAAGTAATGCAGGTTCGGCAGAAGTCGTGCACGTCTGGGGAGAGGGAGGGTCACCAGTATCGCTTCATCGAGGCCTCCACCATCTTCTTCTCGCCTACGTGGCCCAATTGTTCGTGCAGCTCTTGAAGGGCTGTTTGTATCAGGGAACCTGGAACAACCAGGCGCTTGGAGAATGTGACGTCTTCTTGGTACCACAGGACTTCATCCTCCAGGGAGAGTTTGCACCATTGCTGCCATATCTGCTTGTCTGCCTTGCTGGGTGATTTCGTCTCTTCCGCAGTGGGCTCGGACGAGGATGCCAGAAACCTGTCGTATACCAAGGACGTGCCGGAGTCTGTACTCTGTGTGTTTCTCCACTGATGTTTAGTCGGCTCGCTTAAAATCAGGGTTGCCACTACACCGCTACGCCTATCAACTGAGAGGGGCCTGCAGGATAATGCATCCACTTTGCTATGCGAGTTTCCTTTTCTGTACTGCACAGTGAGGTCATATTGTTGCAACTGAACGATCAACCTCCTGCATTGTTTTCAATGAGGTCTGCGCCTGATGGTCTGTTCTCACTATGACCTGTCTCGCTATAATGTAGTGCTTGAAGTGTCGCACCATTGTATAGATGGCAAAAAGTTCACGTTCTGTTGCACTCTTCTATCTCATTTTTTTGTTTAGTCTGGCACTAGCGTAGGCAATGACGTGTTCCCTACCTTCTTTGTCTCTTTGCCAAAGTACACCGCCCACGGCCATGTCACTGGCGTCCGTGTCTAGTACAAAGGGAGGTGCGCCGGTCTCGAAATTTGGTAAAGCCAAAATCGGAGCGGAGCAAAGCATTCGCTTTAGTTCTTTGAAGGCTTCATCATGTTCATTCTCCCACTTGAAATTCCTCTTTGTCTGCTTCTCGGTTAGCTTGTGTAGAGGGCTAGCAATCTTGGCAAAGCCTTTAACGAAGCGCCTATAGTAGTTTGCCAAACCGAGGAAGCTGCAGAGTTCCGCCTGATTAGTTGGTGTTGGCCAGGTTCTCACTTGTTTTGTGTGATCTTCAGTGACTGCCATCCCGTTTGACGAGACTGTGTGCTCCAGAAATGTGACTGAACGACGGAGAAAATGACACTTCTCTGGATTCAAGGTCAAACCTGCATCTTGCAGACGGTGCAGGACTAGTTTGAGATTGGCACCATGCTCGCGAACGTCTCTACCGAAAACGAGGACGTCATCGAGGTAAATTATGCAACGTTTCGAAAAAACCCGATCAGTGCTGCCTGCATCAGGCGCTGGAAAGTGGCTGCGGCGTTACAGAGTCCAAACGGCATTGTCTGGAATTCATAAAGCCCGTTGGGTACTATGAAAGCCGTCTTTCCTCTATCTTTTTCCGCCTCTTCTACTTGCCACTATCCAGATCTTAAGTCTAGTGTGAAGAACCACTTTGATCCATGCAAAGCATCCAAGGAGTCGTTGATATGAGGTAAGGGGAAGGCGCCCTTAGTTACGGCATTTAACTTCCTGTACTCGATGCACAGCCGTAGACTACCGTCACTTTTCTTTACTAGTGCAATTGGAGAAGCCTATGGTGACTTGGATGGTTTTATAACTTCGTCCTTGATCATCTCTTCCACCAGACGCTTCACTTCGTCCTGGAGGGGCGGAGGTATACGTCTGGGTGGTTGCCAAATCGGCCTAGCCTAGCCAGTGTCAATAGTGTGTTTGACTATGCTTGTTCGTCCGAGTTTTGCCCTTTGTCATGAGAACATGCTCGGATACTTGCTAAGCAATGAGCGTAGCTCCTTTCTCTCACTATCGGTGATGTGTTAACTGGGAGCATAGGTCATCTAAGTCGTTGATCGGAATGCCCGTAGCTTCGAAAATGGCGCCACGGATTTCGTCTACGTCCTTTTTGGGAGGGGATCTGACTTGAGGTGTTTCCTTATGCTGCTGGGTCACGAATGTCCCTTCTGCGAAATTCAGAACCGCCTTGGTGTTACGAAGGAAGTCAACACCGAGTATCGCGTCCCGAACTAACTCGGGGGAACATAATAAATTGGACTTTCCACGTTTCAATCCCTTCTGCTGAGAGAAGTTTTGCAGGGGGAGGACCCGTGCGAAACTTATTGCGGAGCTCTGGGAACGCTTGGGGATTCACTAATGACTTGGCTGTTCCTGAGTCAAGGGGGAAACTGCAGGGGCGTCCCTCTAGCTTGCCAGAGACTCGCATAAATGAGAGAGAACCATGGGAGGATAAGCAGGGCAAGGAATAGTGCTGCTCACCTGCTTTTGAGATACGGGGCGGAGGAGTCCACCGCGGACGTGTGGGATTCAGTCGGCAATGGGACATGCGGGACGGCGAAGTCAGGAAAAGTTCCTGACGCCTCCTAGTTGCTGCATCAACCAGCTGGCTGAGATCGCTGGTCTTCATGGCCTGGAGTTTCGCTGCAATGGACGGAGGTCGGACTCCGGCTTTGAATTGAACAGCCACCCATCTTTTCACCTTGTTAGGTGGGTAGCCTCTGAAAGCCCGTTCAGTGAGGATTTGCAGGACTCCCGCGTATTACTCGTCGTTTTTGCCTGATTTTTGGCCGCGGAGAAAGAATTCCCTAGCTAGCGACTCCTCTCGCTGGTCGATAACGAGTTGGGCCGGTATCTCGCAGCACTGGTCAAGATCGGAGTCAGGTGAGACTCCGGCATCAATCGCTGCGAAGAAAAGCTCTTACAGGAGAGCGTACAGGATCAGCGGAGTCCTCTGCCGCTGAGGGTACAAGTGGATGTTAAGCCTAACGGTTTTCATCCAATCCCCGAAATTCATTCCTTGAAATTGTGAAGGTCCGCCTACGCTGCCATCAGTGTAGAGGGTTCCTCCTTTTTCTTCTTGTCGGAACATGTTTCGACACTTTTATTATGGGGGAGAAAATTGTACAGCGAGGCCAAATACGCGCTTTGGAACGGGAAAGGACCACGCTCTTACGAGTCACCACGCCGCTCCGCCACGAAGTTCAAATCGTTTCCCCGCCTCTCGCCTACGAAGCACATTTAAAGAATACAAGCATTACAGTAATTGTAATTTCTTCTTGCCTGACTCAGCGATGATATGATGCGGTGAATTCCATGGATTTGTTTTACCATACCATAGTTATAATACTGATGTTCTTTAAGTTTACTTTGTAAGCAAGGAGCAAAGGAGCTATTTAGACCTGGTCGAGGCTGGACGCGGATGCCTTATAGAGCCCGGGAGACTCTAGTTGGGACTGATACGGTTTCGCTACCGCAAAATCTGCCTGTGCTTATAATATAGATGTCAAAAACATCAAAACTTCTCATAGCAGTGGTGGGAAAAGGCAGAAATTGTCTACAATAGTGATTCCTTCCCACCGAAATTTTTGTTCGATATATTAAGATGAGTAGAAGCTCTTCAAAATTTTCGCTCTTCAGCATCACATTTTCTCTTGCTTTTAGAAAGTGTTAGGCCGCCACAGCCTTGAGACTCTCTCATTCTTAAATTCAGTTTTATAAGAGTTTCTGAAAGATCATAGGCACTTGCATGTTAAAGTAGAGCAATGAATTAGAAGGTTAGAATGGTATTCATATTGTGGATTCGGCTGACTTATTCATAGTATTTATTGCTTGCTTATATAAAATTCCGCAAGACAAAAACAGTTAATAGCCATGTTGTTCAGGAATTAATTAGACGGGACGAACACAATAGTAGTACTGATGAGAGGGTATTAATGTCACGCCATCGGTGTTCACTTTCTCCAAGCCTCTAAAATCATCAGTAGTGTCAAATGCACCAAAATCGGGCCATAACAAAGAAGTCGAATGAATATGGTTACCACGTTAGAGTCAGGGTGAACATAACATTGGTTGTTGACAAGAGCTTCAGCTAAACCTCCTGCGAAAAGGTTTTCGGTAAATCATGGAATGGGACCAAGAGTGGTTAAATGATGATGATAAACTTTGTAACATCTAAGCTCTAGATTGCAGTCGTGTTGAGCGGATTCTCTCGGTCTTGTAGTACCGGTTTCCATGGAGCAACTGAGTGGTGAACAGTTAAGTAGGAAAACCTTTACCGCAATAGTCGACAGAGCGTAAATACTGAGACGTCGGAAGATCGGCTTGTTCACTACCGTGTTATCACAAGCCAGTTAACTACACTACTTGCACGAGACTGACAATTTTAAGTAAAGCGACTTCAAGATCGCCATGAAATTGGGATCTTGACTCTTCTGTAGCTTTGCTATATGAGCAGATATACACAAAATGAAAGCATCAGGACGTTTCGAAATTAATTCCGTTAGTTATTGAACGAGAATCCAGTAAACCTACAATCAAGCCTTTCCAAATACGCTAATCACCAACACATCGTTCCACATGTGTAGCGACACGAGACTTCGGTCCATGTGCCTGCAAAATTTAGACTGGAAATTCCAAGATCACTGCAATACTTTGCTGTTTGGTTGACTGTTGGTTTCGATCGCGATTAAATTAGGCAGCCATTTTGCCTTCGTCGGGTGGCTGATGTCTACCGGTAGGGTGGAAGAAGAAAATGACATCTTCACGAACACTACTACCAATGGAAATGACGCTAGAAAAGTTTTGTTCCGGAGTCCCGTTACCGCATCTGCATAAAGATGTTGATTGAGTGAATTTTCACTGCCTCTCTCTTCTCTATTAGCTGAAGGGAACCCTGATAGGCATGAGTGGGAAGCTCTAAAGTCAAAATAACGCAAAAAGAAGGAAAAATAGGAAACCCTAATCCAAAATACTGCGTTGAGTCTCGGTCCACTTAATGAAACTTTGCCTTCGTGTTTGTGTTCCTACATGTAATGGTTGGCAATTATTTACCGTCCCTAAATCCAGTTATCAAACCGTGTGAAACCCAAATATTAGTTGAATTGTCAACACTGATCGGTGGCCCTATTTCGATGACTGACAAGGTAGGATCACGAAAGTTTTATTTCAGCGCTATGTTGTGATGGCTGACGCGGGAGGTTTACCAAGGGTAGTGCCGGGAATGACATACAGAAGGGGAGAGGGGCTATGTAGTAAGCTTGTTGCTTGTTTAACTCTAGATTTTGATATGAGGCCACTTTATGTCTTGGTCACTGTACCATCGTCGGACGCTATACCCTCAGTAGCCTCACTCCCTCACACATGTATTCTGTTCGAGACTTATGTCTTCTTTTTTCGTCGGGGAATTCTATGAGCGCTGCGATCCCCTGACCTAAATTAAAGGAGGCGTAAGAAATTGAAAAGGTTGTGATATTTTGTTTGTTTTGACTGCGATTTTTGCATAAGGTTACGTACGTGGCCATATTGCCCTAGCCGCATGGGCTGGCCTTCGGGCCATGCCAGCAGACCAATCTCCTCTGTTTATTGAATACACATTCTGCTCTTGCATTATGCCCTCTTTTGACTTCAAGGAAGCCCCCAAACGCTACAAGGCAACTAGTTTTTTCTTTGAAATGAATTTATACAAACCGTGACCCATAACCAGTTTCCTTATCAAAAATCCTCCGTTAGTGTAAAGCAATTATTAACTTATTCAAGTTCAGATTCGTGGCAATTACAGCTTACAGTGGCACAATAACTGATGTTCATGTTGTGTCCGGAGGCTTCCTTGAGGGCAAAAGAGGACATAGCACTAAAGCAGAATAGATGTTCAACAAACAGAGGAAACAGGGCTGCTGGCATGGCCCGGAGGCCAGCGCGCGCGCCTAATGCAATATGGCTATCTAAGTAACAGGAAACGAAGTCGGCCATCAGAACGAACAAAGTATTACACTACAGTGTTTACTTGACCAAGATTTCAGATTATTTTGTCTTGTTTATGGCTTCTGAATATCTCAGTTTGGTTGTTTCGATCTATGTTCACATTATTAAGGTATGCAAACATTAGTACTACTATCTAATGCACATGTGTTTTTAGGATTAATGCTTCTTTTTAGCTATTCGCTTTGAATTATTTAGCAACAAATCCTCAAATTCCGATAATTTTTAGTAGTTTGTTTCATTTCTGTTGACCTTGCGGCTGTGACGACTTGAGTTTGCGTTGTGTTCGAGCGTCTAAATGAACGATGACAGCAGCGACGAGATTTTGCCAAAAGTCATGGGTAAATACGGTCCTGTATAGAGGCGACCATTCTTGCGTTTAATGTTAAATATTTTGATTTGTAAAAAGGACTCAACTTGCTCTAACGTATTAAATACCTTCAAAGATTACCCCATGTAAATAATTCAGGCTACTTAGCTTGTGACTCCTTCTATCAAGGCTTTAAAGGGTGTGTTTCCAAAAAATTCTAAATTCCTTAGCTTTTTATACCGTTGAATTAAAGGATCTTAATTATCGTGTATAACCCTTAATCAAGAAGAGTTCCCTTAGCATGATCAAATCGCTGTTGTTCCTTTTTATCTACGTTCGACCATAGTTTCATATTTATAATAGCTCACTCATGCAAACAAACAAACTATTATGTTATGCTAAGAAACATCTGGGCCTGTTTTTTAAAAGTTTGTGAAAATCTTGACACCATCTAAATCTATAGGCTTTAATTTAGGGATTTTTTGCTGGGAGCACGACCTTTCCTGTAATTGTTCTGTATATTGATGTGCTTTTTTGAAAATAAAGCACAAACAGTACGCATTACCCTTCTTGTGGCTACGACTTGAAAATAGACTGTCTTATAAATAATATCTCTTATGTTATATCATCTCTAGATTTAGGATGGAGCGTGATTTCCCACTCTAATTGTAGCGAGAGATCATAAATGTTGCGTACTTCTTCGACACAGTTAAGTGTATAAATGCAAGAAAACAGTTTTTGAGGTAGTGAAAAGAACCATCTCGAAGCTAGAAGGTAAGAATCTTGAAGTCCCCAAAAAAATAATACATCAAGCTTTGGCACCTGATGCTTGCATTTGTAAATAAGGGGCAAATGCTATCTTCGATAAAGTTCAAAAATTGCATTTCAGCTATTTTTAGTAAAAGAAAAAGTATGTTTAACTTTGGAACCTGTAGTGAACGCAAGACTTTTGCTGAAAAAACGGTGCCAAGTAGACTCGGAATCTTATATCCAATCAAAAATGACCATCCGAACTTGGGTCCTGGTACCTACGACATGGAGGTATTTGCGTCGGTAACACAGATGCATCCTATAGTACAACACAATAGCCTACAATTTGCATAGCAGATCATGTAATGCGAGAGGCTGGTCTACACCACAACGTGGAACTCGAGGGACGGTGAGTTTGTAGACCTCAAAAATGCTCAAAATTAAATCAAAGAAAAGTTTTTTATAGCAATGATAACTAACACTATTTGAGTGGGGTTGTGTGAAAGCAAATTTTTTACTTTTGTTGTGCTAGTTATTGTTGAGATAAAATCTTGCGTTGACTACAAACCATATTTATGGGAGTTTAAGGGATTTAAGATAAGTGTTTTTCTTTTTCAAATTGCTAAGCTCCGCACATCTTTTCATTAAAAGAATGATGTCCCTGGTCCGACTGATTACCAAAGTGACATTAGCGCACCAACTTTATTCAAGCAAAACCGATATCCATTCAATCAAAAATGTCCTCGATGTTTGCCGGAAGATCCCAGAGGCAAAGACGCTCCAAGGTGGATAGACAATTTTTAGTCTGCGTTTTAAGAAACATAGCTGAGTCTATAAGTCATCAATTTGTTTCAGCGTTGGAACCTACAACTGGTTTGTGAAGCATAGGCAATTCGATTGGCAGCGAGATACGAACCTGAAGCCGATTAACCTTCCTCAAATCACTTTTAAAAGCACAGTTTGTGCAAACACGGACAAGGTAATTAATGGTTCCTGAGAAAACAAAAAATGCCCCAATCTCAGCTGTCTCAGACAATCCGTTTTCCTTTTAGTTGCCCTATTTTCATGAGGAGCGAAAGTACCAGAGGCGTCTTCGATGTTTCGAAAATTACTTCAAAGAAGATGAAAAATGAAAATAAGTCGCCCTAAATAGAAAAAAGTATCTACCTGTCAACACACTCATTTTTCAATCAATCTACTTGCTTCTCTGGATACTGGGAGTTTGGTTTAAAATCTATTGTCCACATGACTCGGTTTCACACAGAATACTATTTGTTATAAGTATTCCATATGCTAATATTTATGTGCATGAGTCTAGATCCTATCCAGTTTGCAATCAAAGTAATCAGAAAGCGAAAACCTTACTATGGACTTCTTCAGTTGGCAATATGCGTGAAAAGCTGAGCGTCAGGAGTGTGTGTGCGTGGATGCTAGGTGACTTCCAGAGACACAAAGCAGCTCCACGCCCGTTCACTCATAGTATTTTGATAGGCCTTGCCCTTATATTTGCCAATGGCATATTAAACGAGAGCGCGATTGCCCACCAATCATGGATTATTCATAAACTAGCCTCAAAATAATAATGCTCATGTAGAAGCCAAATGGGAGCGTTTCTTGGAGTTCTAGGCATCTCAAACATCTACAGTACAGCCAGCGTCTTCTAATGCTAATTTGGAAACGTTCAATTTTGAAAGGCAAAGACACAAGTTCAAACACGCTAGCACGCTCATGGAGTGGAATGCAAGAGTCGTCTGCAATTGAGGTGCCTACCCATCGCAAACCACCAACAATGGCGAAACTTTTCACGGATCCTAAGCAGGAGAGGTATACGGTTAACACATTTTCTTTGTATTCTACAGATGATGGGACTCAATTTCAGCATTCGAAGTATTCCTGAATCCGCAATAATCTAAAGTATCATGGAGAGACAAACATTGTCAAGGTGGGAAAGAACTCGTTAACTGCTAGCATGATATGACAACAATTTCGCAGATTAAAAGCGAAGTTTGTGGACGCCGAAACGCATGAATGGTTAAGCAACACATCAAACTTCTACATCAATAATTTCAATTTATATGTGATATTGAGCTGTAAATTTTGATCACTTTGCAACTTGATCTTATGCACCAGTAAACTACTGCTGTAGCGTCTTTCTCGATCATATGCTAAGACCTGCAAATTGTTTGGGCTATTTAGTAACCACAGCGAGTTAGGGACACAAGCATCCAACAGCGAACACGTTTGGATTGACTCAATTCTATCGTTGAGTACAAGATTTGATTTTGTCTTCTTGCCTCTCGGCCAAGGGTACATAAAAAAAGCAAGAAAAGCATCACAATTTCAGCAACTTTCGGCCATTAGTGGTGGTTGCGAAATGTACATTACTGTGGTCCACATTATCATTTATGGAAACGCATCCGGTCCAGAGATGTGTCGATTACATGGAGTTTTCCTCCTTTGACCATCGGATAAAAGCTCTTTAGCTGGCTCTAGACTGCAAAGCTAAATATCGATTTTATGCGTATTTAAGTGATTCCCCGAAGAAATAACCTTTTCAATTTGACAACAGCTAAATGACAGAAATAAAAAAGGAAATCAGTTTTTTTAGTAAGCTGATGATTACCTACATCAAATTTATAATAAGATTAATTTAAGCGTCTTATCGACCGCGCAAATTTAAAATGGACGCTAAGTTCGTGACAATATGATTGCATAGTGTGATGCCAATTGACTAAGTTATTGAAACTGTAGGCTTAATAGGACTTTATTCGCATTTTTTGAGAGTAACATCAAAGTTTTTGCGTATTTTCATGACGATTGCAAAATAACCTGGAAATCTTCACCTATGTGTGATAATTATCTCCTTAAGTACTACTTTATTTGCAAGATTAAGAGTCTTTTGCGATGCAAGAATTATCGGCTGATAGTACTATATAGCAGATGTAACCAAGTTTTTGAGCTTGTTTATTTTTAATAATGTGGAGCTGAGGCATTAAAAACTGGCATTACTTCGAAACCCTATGTTTGGGTGAAAATGCTTATCTTTATTAAACTGTTTGATTTAATACGCAAATTATTATGAGCCACAAGTACAGAAAAACTACTTCATCTTGAGTAAGCTATAAGCCAAATTTTATTGCCGTTGCAATCAGATCTGGCATAGGGGCAATAGCAATGTTACTTGTTGAATAAACTTGTTTATTTTTAGATGGACTCAGGGCGTATCAAATAGTGCTGTTCAGTTTATAAATAGCCAAACGATCTGCTTGAAGTCAGGCAATTATCTTCGATTTACTCGCATAAATGGGGAAACTTTGGCATATCATTACGATAGTGCTAATGAGACTGTTCTAGCTACACATCCTATTAATCCTGTGCTTGCTATTGCTGAGACAAATATAAGGGCTGGAAAAGTTGTTCTGATTAACTTTCCAAGTTTTCAAACAAAGTTTATTGGCAGTAAGTGTTGATGGCTCTAAGATGGAGCAATTAAATAGGAACAAAAAACACTCAAGTTCTCCATCTGACCTTTTCGCATCGAAATCTCCTGGCATGTATTACTTCAATAAGGAACAACATCCTTACTATTTGGAACTACATGGAGGCTGAGCTACTCATAGAAGCACGGTTAAACTTTGTCTGCCCAGATATTTTTGGATTTTGTCCCACTAATGAAAACAAAATCGTCGGAGCTACTGAAAGGTACATTTACGTTTGGACGCTTGAATCATATGGGGAAAATCATCACCTCTCTTGCAAGTACGTGATCTTAAATGTCAAGTAGTTTCTAGTGAAACTGCTGTCCCCCGTATTGATGCACGTGTTGGGTTCTACGAAGAGCCACAAGATAACTCTCCTCTTGAGCTGATTGAACAGGAGGAAAATCCCAATGTCTATCAACCCATGAGAGAGGTTGTTTCGGGTAGCTGACTTAACCTTATTCCATTGTCTTTTATAATTTAGGCGTACTAAGGGAGGGCTATGATGAGCTGCAAAATTACAAGGACAACGCGAAACGCATGAAGTCCATAAGCCTTACTTGGACCAAAGAAGGCTTTGCTATATTTGGCTGCAGGGGCGGTAATCTATTCATGGTGGGCAGTTAATATTAATGAGCTGATTGTCGTTTCATGTAGGTTGATATTGCATCCATGGCTACTGGAGTTATTTTCAGCCCAAATTTACTAAACACTGATGTTGAATATACGGAGCAACAAGAGAAAGAAGAGAGAATGGCGCTAAAGGCAGGTGATGTGGACAACTTAATATACACAATGGATGGAATCCTGTGTGGCGGTGCAGATGGTCGGCTGAGGTGTCTGGACTGGTTAAAAGTTAAAAATAATGATGTCCCACCAGTCGGACTAGTAGCACCAACATCTCTTTCCAATCCAAATCTCTCTTCAAGTTTCCTTAGCACTCTGCAGCGAATTGCTCTATCGGAGACCAAATTTTTGGATGAAGAAGTATTTGTAGCTCTTAAAAGTGGCCATAATGGTATCATTCACATGTCTGCATGCCCAAGCTACCAGAATTTCGCAATTCTTCGCAAATCGGGTCTGGTTCAAGTTTTTCAGGCTAATTTAAACAAAGAATTGAGTCTAAAACTCTCATTACAACTGATAAAGGAGATGAGGACAAATGTGTCACCTTTTACTGGAATATGTGGAATAAATATTGAGGATGATCCCTACTTTGTGGTGAGTAAATTAAGATGTACTATACAAAATATTGATTTATAAGAAAGCCAATTTTTGAAATTAGAACAACGCATCTAGCGTACTATTTTTAATAAATTAAATGTTAAAAGAATACAATAAGCTACTAATATAATTCAGTAGTAAATCTAACTATATTTCCTTGGTTACCTATGTTGATGGGATTGGACGCGAACGCCTAGAAGTACATTGTTTATAAACATACAGAGAGATGGGAGTGCCTGAAGCACAGGTGATTGGGGACGTCATGCAGTTTATGTTGAAATTGAGTCGCGGTTGACCTGAAAGGCCTCCTGCTGCAGGAGACCCCGACTTTACTAAATGTGGTCACAGGCGCTCCAGATGATGACCTGTCCAATATAATCAAATTCACCCATCATTTGCATAATAACAGAATTTCAAAACACAAATTTGCTGAGGTATGTGTTACCCTAACTACAGACTTGCAACGCGAACGGACAAGTTGTGCTGTGGTGTGCTGAGACAGGCGTACAAATTTGTTGTTTGGAGTTCTCCAGCGCTGTAAGTGATTCATAGCACCCATTTTTTCCTACAAAAATGCCAAAAGTCTCGAGTCCTCCAGAAATTTCCCAAAGGGCTTAAGTTTTATACCACCTAGTTATTTTCGGTGTTGTATAGGCCACTTGTATGAAGGCTATACCCGGACTGCCATTGACCGTAGTGGGTCTCCAAAATGGCGCACTTTGCGTTGTCTACTGGATGGATCGCTTTACACCTCGAATCATGCCAACACGTCAAATCTTCCAATCAGCCATCGAAGAAATCTAGTAAGGCTGTCTCTTGTGTGTGACCTCGACTTCTTCGTTTCCTACCAGATCACTCTAAAAGTTGGGTTTATTAGTCTCATAAGGACTGTAGTATTCAATGTGAGATCGAATATCTCCCCGCTTTGTAATTTCTATGAAGTCAGTAATCCGGTCCCTACATTAGCTATCGAAAAAGTCCCCTTATGAATACACAAATACTGAAGTTTTAAAAAGTAGCAAGTTTTGAAGGTCTGTTTTTGTCTTGTTTTATTTAATTTAAAAAAAAACTCTGATTTAGTCACGAAGCCATTATTGTTGAACTGATCATTCCAAAGTAGATGTAGATAATTTAGCATTAATGATTTCGGTAGCTTTGCTTCTAAGACGCATTACGGAACGGAGTCATTCATCTTTAAAATCGTATAAAATGACATTTTAGTGTGGATGAGAAAGGAGATGTATTGCTTGTCACAGGATCAGAACCAAATGTCTACTTTATCTCCTGTGAACCGCGGAAGGAATTTCAACCGATCGGTTATATAAGTGCGTCAAAAACACCTCTAAAAGCCCCAACATTTAATGCAAATTATATTCACCAAGCCTTTTTATTTTAGTTCATGAGAATAAGATAGATTCGGTTGCTTTTGCAAGGGTACAAAGTGACAAGATTCACTGCATCATATTGGATAAGAGAAAGAAGTCGGACAGGCATACAACTGCAACGTTTTTTACTCTTACGGATGAAATATTGGATGGTGGGTCTTATTTGCCTAAACTGAAACTATTTAAAATCAGCCATGCATCAAATGGTTGCATTTTTCTGTGGGTGAAATGATTCGACCCTCCTCCCCAACGCGGCTGGAGTTGTGAAATGCACTTGATTAAATTTGACTCTGCTCAGCACTGCGCCTCGAATCATTTACAGGAATAGACTCTTGAGACTAACTAGTGAGCTATAAATGCGGGGCTATTTTCTAGCTGGATAGGAACTAGAGCAACAATTTCATCCTAGTACCATTAGAATACTTCCAAGCTATAACATGATGTTCAGTGTCCTGGATTTTATTTAGATCCAACAGGTCACATGTATCAGAACTCCTACCAACTGCGTGACGAGTCGCTCTCTATGGTGTCCTTCAAAATCCTCCTCAATATCTCCAGTGCCTACTTGACTGTAATAGATCCCAAAAAGAAGAAGGACATACCTTCAGACGAGTCGACCTCGACAAACTCATACAAGACACCCCAAGAGGATGTGGAGGCAACGGAGAATGAGGAGCCAAAAGAGGAGGCAAAGACAACACCTATGATCATCCTCTACTCCCTAACCAAAGGAACTAATAACAGCCGTGTTTTGGTGATGATAGATTTAAGCAAAGAAATTGCCGACCAGGTTAGCTCTCTGCCACGTCTTAACATAAAGACTTGAGAAATGAAATTGTAGTTGCCAAAAGCACGAATGGAATGCTAAGTACAGCCAAAATGTTTTTAATGTAAAGCAAAAAAAAATAAGCTGGTTTAGAAAAAAGTGGTTTCACGATCTCTCATCACCATTTGAAAGACCTCAGCCTATCGACAATTCACGAGATCAGCCCAGCACAAGAGACGAACCTACTCAATCGCGCGTGACTTTTCCAGCAGACTACAACCTTTCTTGCAAGCACGCTCAAATGCTCGTCGATCCATTCTTGGCTCGGTCTCCTTTGAAGCTCTCAGTTATCGTGTACCTCGAACAAGCATCAACCTTCAACTTAGTCGTATGCGTAGAGAGGATAAGAGAGACAAGAAACCCAAGAAAGAGGTCTATTGTGTTCTTGTTGGCAGCGTTCTTGTTCTTTGGGTTGCATTATCCGGTTGTGCCATTTGGCTAGGTGTTCTATACCGCCATCCAGTTGTGTGTTTTTGCTTTGATAGATAAAACCAAATATCACTGGCGTGGAAACGTACGAATTAACAAATATCACTTTCTTCTACTCTTCTGTGTACTTACGTCCTACCCACGTGCCTGGAATCATTGTTGCCACTACTCAAGGAGGCGTGTTCTACGTTTTGAAAGTGGAGGACATGGTGAGTGGGGAACTAAATACTCACACTGATTCGCTAATTTGAGTAGTTTAAACCTTTTCTCGTGTATGTAGTTAACTAATTTTTAATGAAAAATTAAATGATCCACTTAAATTTGTAGTCGGCGTCAGTGATTGGATATTTTCCCCTTGTTGAGAGCTCCAGCGATCCAACTGAAGTTGCAGTGACAAGAGATTTTGGTATTCTAGCAGCTGTTAAGAAAGACGGGGGATACTGTGCAATGAATTTGAGGTAAGGCATTACTTTCCCTTATTTTAATCACTTACAACTCCAATAATAAAGCCCTTCATTTGATAAAGCAGTAAAATGCGAATAAAATTTACGCAAATAAACAAACCGACCCACGAAGTAGGCTGAATGAATATCTGTCTCTTGTCGCATGTTTAGGATGCTCACACCGAAATTACAAAGATTATTTCCCTCTTCAGTGACAAGATTCCTCCCATTGATGAGGCCACCCTCCTAGCGGTGGAGAGAGACGCGGAAACAAAGCGCATTGCATTGATGACCCACGATTCTTGGGAATCGAACAGCAGCAATGAGAAGTCACCAAATAATTTCATGGTGAAAAGCAACCTTACAGATGGCACCGAGGAGGAGTTCAAAGTCTACATAATTGATAGAAAGTTTTCTCCCATCACATGGATAGAGGCACAGTTTCAAAAACAACGTGAAAAAGACGTACAGGCTATGAACAGCGCCAAAACTAGAATAATTGAGGGGTTTGGTCAAATTAAGAAAGAGGTAAAGAGCATGGATTGGGGGCACTGCTCTGACAATTTGGGATCTTTTTATTGCTTCTATTTAGCTAGAAAAAATGGCAGAAATGAATGACGAACTAACGGACTTGGAAAAAGTTGCAATTACCGAGTTTGAATTGGATTCCGAGGAAAGGAATGCAATACTTGAGGAGACGAACAACATATTGCAGAAGGTAGGCTATAGATCGACCAAACAAAGACTATTTTGTTTGGTTAGAAACGTTCCGAGATTGAACATGAAGATCTTATCAAGACTTTCACTCACAGTGTCATAAAGTCACGGTGTTGGGAGATGCAAGAGGTTAAGGGTCGCAGTCTCCTAGCCTACGATCTTCCCATAGAAGTACCAAATTACCCACTTTATCCACGAACAGAAGAAGAAAGTCGGCTTCTAAATCAAGCTAAAAGTCGCAGACGTATTGAAATTGCAGTCGGTGCGTTCTACAGAAAGGAGTATGAAAAAATTTACAAGAAAACTTCTTCATCAGTACGTCACAATGTCGGTGTGGTTCTTTTGGTTGCACATTTCTTCAGATCCAAACCCACTTACCTTTTTTTTATTCTACAAAATTGGTTTTGGACCTTCGGAAGGAGCTTTGGAAGTGCAATAAGTTATCTTTTACTGATGTGGGCGAAGGTTACCTGTGTTAGTTGATTTAGTGACCCAAGCGCTTCGCAGCATTCGAAATAGCTTTCTACGATAACCCCCGTGATTTGCATAAAGCTGTACTCACTTTCCACCCAACAGAATATCTAGGGGAAATTTTCTACGATTCGCCTGTTTATGTGAAATTTTAACTTGACAATTACACCCACTCACTAGATGCCCTTTTTGTTCCAAGGAGAGTGAAAAAGGCAGTTCAGAAGAAATGGTGGAAGATGAGGTAGCTTCAGAAAGCGCCGATGACCACCTTGGCTCTGCTGGTGAGCATTGTCACGCATGATTACATTTTTGTGTTACTCGTCCCTTTAATTGCAGCTGTCAGATTCGGGATATCCGCTAAACTACTTTACAATCAAATGGAACTATTCACAAATGATCAAAAACTTACACAAGCTGTTCTCATCCAGGTTCGATTATTCCCATTTTCCTTTACTGAAGACTTGGGGCGAAATAATCAGCGGTTGTTTTGCATTTATCTAGGACTTGATTCGGAAAATGCAGACAAAATTTAACAATGAATTCAATGAATGCCTTGTGCGTAAACGTCAATGCATCGAAGGAATCCAAAAGCGAGTGGAGCGCATCAACGACATTATTCCTAAACTGGATCCCAACGCTCCCTTGCTCTCGATGCGGCAGTATGAACTACGACCAGTGGAGGAGGCTGAGAAACTGCTAAAATGCACAGACGAAGAAGTGGACGTGGAAAGGTACCGTTCGCCCGAAGAAATTGCAGAGCTGGAGGCTGCCGCACGACGGGAAGCGGAACGGCTGAGACTGGAGCAATTGGATAATTGGCGTGAACGTGGTCTGGAAGACATGATGGGTGGAGTGCTAGAGGTGCGACGGGAGGATGAGCTGAAGAAGGACATTCCAGTGCCTCCAGTGGTAATGGCTGGCAAACAGGAGCATGAAATGACTGCTGAGGAGAAGAAAATTTATAGGAATTACCTTCAGGCCTGTAAGGAGTTGGAGGAGGAACGCGAGAAATATCGAAAAGTGAGCCTTCTTTATCAAATGCCTGGTTATTTCTAATTTTCGTGCATGATTGCTGAAAAAAAATGCAATGCCTGGACATTAAGTGGGGACGAATTATCCAGTCTTATCCGCCGGTCTGTTCTCGTCAATGGAACCAATCCCGGTTAGCCTAACCGCAAGCTCTCTCACTGTTTGGGCCAAAGCCAAGCCATTTTGATGTGATCCTTTCAGATCTTGATTTTGAGATAGCGATAAATGATGGCAGGCTTTAGTATGGCTTCTCATTTGACCTTCGGGCAACTAAATCTCTCCTTCCTTCTTATGAGGTACCTCCTCGCTAACTCAATCATAGGCATTTACCATAACCATTCGAAAATGTTCTTTGAAGGCAATTGGAAAAACTAACTATCAGATCAAGTTAGTTAAATCAGACAGCTTTTATCACATTTGATGTTAATTAGCCATTTGACCCAGTCTGGCAGCAAAGATTTATACACTATGATACAAGCCATTGAGGGATCAGGTTCACTACATTTACTTCCTTGACCATTATAATGCCTTTTGAGATAGCACTACAGGAGAGTTGTAGCTCTCTTTTCCCTTGCATAGTATTTAGAAGCTGAGATGAAGAAAAATGAGGCCTCAATTGAGGAGATGAAAGTGCTAATAGACGAGGATGTGGTAAATCTTTTCCACACCTACCTCAAGTATGAAATTGGCATTGGAATGGAGGACTTGAAAGTCAGGAAGCTGCGTGCTTCAATTCTACAGGCCAGAGAACTCGAAAATGAGGCCAAGTTGTATGCTCAAACAAAGACTCACATTGAATCCAAAGTTGTAAAAGTAGGTTACTCTATTTGCTTTAAATACATTTTGACGCTGAAATAAGACAATACGTTTTTTTAGCTCAATAGCATCATTCAACAGGCAAAGGATTTGATAGAAAGGCTTCAAGAGGATGTTGAACTAATCACAGTGGAAGATAGGATGATGGATAGGAGTTTTCGCAAAGAATTTCACGATGTACATGGTGCCGCGTATGACATTATTCACAAGGCTTTCAAAAGACGACCCAAGTAGGTTTTACTTTGGATTATTAGAGCCCTCTTAATTCAAATGACAGACATTCTTACTTCACCGTTCAGGCGACTGATAGTGGACATGCGATTGGGAGTGGAAGATGAGGAGGGAGAGGAGTGGAAGGATCGAGGTGGGAAAAAACGATCCAGTGTTCTCACTCAGGCAAGCTCGAGTGAGAGTAGGAATCCCTATGCCGAGGCGCTAACTCGGAATCGTTCGCCCGAGGCTGAGTGGATGGCGGTTCAACGTGCGTTGAGTGAATACGATGAGGTCAACAAAATGGCCGAATACAACATCGATCCGTCCATCTGGGAACGGCTCAATAAGGCGCGACTTAAGAAGGTTGCTAAAGAAATGGACCTCAAAAATGCAACCTACCGTCTTAATAGCACCACAGCTTTCCTACAAGTGAGTCCTGGTGTTGCCAGTGTGAGGAGAAAACTGGCAATTACAGTACAGTTCGAATATATCTGATTGTTTGCATTCTCTACAGCGTCGTGAGAAGGAACTGGCGGACGCAATGCAGGAGCTTGACGAAGTGGAGATGGCACGCAGTGATTTGAAGGCAAAGATCTATCGAACAATGACAAACGTGGACATCAACATACTCATGCCCCAAGGTCAAGTGGAAATTGAGGTAAAACCGGGACGTCTGGTTGAAGACTTCAACACCTGCCTCCTCATCAATCGCAAACAAATTGAAGACCTTAATACCCAAGTTGTTCAACTTAGCAATGAGAAGATTAATCATATGGAGCTAATTAAGTCGTATAAACGACGATTTAAAATGCTCGAGTGGTAAGTTTGTCTTTAATTTGTATTTATGTTTTCCCATTACCATTAAGGGATCTGCGAGAAATGCTGATGCGATATGAGGATCTTGTGGACAGACAAAAGCAAATAACCAACTTTACTATCACTCGAGAAATACAGAGGGTAGGCATTACATAGCACAAAAGGTGAATGTCTTTTCTCTCCTTTTCTTTTTCATTAAAGTACTTACAAAATCCCGACTATGAGACTCTCGTATCAACTGAACTCAGCAATTCGGAGCACACATATGCACAGTTGAAGGCAGTAAGTGTTGGAGCATCACTTTGTGTTTAAAACTGTCCACTTCTAATGCAGAATCACCGAAAACACATGAACAAAATTGAAGAACGGATAAAATATTATCAAGAAAATCAGGTAGGTAGGATAAAGAAGCAGAACGAAAAGCTACTTCGAGACTTGGAGCAGATGAATATTGGAGTGCTGGAGGCAAGACATATTTACGAACAGACGCGTAAGTTACCGCATGTTTTTTTTTTGATGGAAAACTACTCCATCTACTGTGGCATCTTTTTGCTGTTGTGGTGAGCTATCAGAGGGCATCTGCAATGGTGTCATGGAGACTGGGTCCACTGGATCCTCCTTGACTCCAGGGATCCGACAAAGAAATTCCTTTTCTTATCAGAGGAGGTAGATAACTAAATTACTTTGCTGCCAAAGTCGATTGGATTCTAAACAGGAATTGTAGAAGTGGCGAAGAAGGTGATACTTAAGCTTTAATGAAAAATTGGCATCTTAGATGCTGCTTCATTGGCACGGCATAGAGGTCTCCATTTCCAGGCCAGTTTTGTATGTTATAATTATTGTCAGTTGAATTTTGTTTCATCCTTGCGGTAGCTCACGCGGCCAGTGACGTGCTTCGTGCAGAAGCCTGTTACAAGTCGTTACTGAGAAAGGCAAATTTGGATAAGTTGGCTCTGCGCCAGACGCGTGAATTACAGTCCCTTCGCAATGAATTGAGGCAGCTGCACAAGACAACCTTCCCCGCCATTCCCTACTAATTCGGCCAATGCCTAACTGGGCACGCTGAGACGACAAAAGTCTTGGATGTGCTTGTGTATTGATGGTAACAGAGAATAAAAGGACTAGAAAACTAAAACTTTTGAACTAACCTTCTTTCAAGAAGAAAGTTGGTTAATAATGGATCGTTGTTTACTGTGAACTGAGAATCTTGACATCAGTCACCAAACTATTTGTAGAATAGTCTCATTCGACTTTTGGATGCTGTGAATGGCAATTCGTTGGACTTTGGTAGCAGTAATTACTAGTGACGTGCGAATCAGTCGGTCGTGTTTGCTTTTCATGCAGCCAGTTCTGTTTGGCAGGCTGGCTGCTCTTGCAATTGAATGAGGACGAGGCTATGAATCATAGAGTCGTTCGTGGATGGATTGCTGAGATCATCATACGTTTATTTACACCCACAAGCAGGAAAAATGAAGTAGCTCCGAAAAAATTTCCCGATGGGTTGAATGTAAGAGGAGGGGTGTTAAATAAGTAATTTTATGCCTTTTGTAGAAGCAATTCAGCAGCTGCAAAAAGCTTCTGCATAATATAGAAATTATTCTTTGATTTGACCGCCATCACGACTTTATCTAGCTGCGATTTCTACACTTTAAAGCGTTTTGACTCTTCGAACAAATAAAGTTAGGCTGGAGCCACGTTCCCTAACGCAATTTGCTTCTCACACCCATATCTCAGGAAGTCACTTACACACTGCTACTTATTTACTTGGCGATTCTATAATTTAAATCGGTCATTCCCCATCCACAATCTTGGCTTCAGATGTGCACATTAATTTCGAAAGAAGTCTGGAAAACTTTAGGGAGGAAAAAAGTCTGCTTGGTTGCCTGCAAATTATGGAAGGACAATAATGTTTATTTCTCGGGACGATTTCATTCTCGTGCTTACGCCTTCCTGATCGAATGAGATCACATTTAGATGCACATTAAGTGAGCTAAGTTCAAGGTCAATCAGCCACTAAAGGTACATGTGACTAGGGCAACTAAGTGGCTCAGACTCGATTGGTTTCCACTGCCTTGCTTTTAGATCCATTAGCTCATCCCGTACTCTTGTGCGTGAGCATAAACCTTGACAACAAGGATATTTGTACTGAAGTCTTTGTATCCTCTGTTCGGTCCCGAGGGACTGGCATGATATGATGTAACTTATGAATTCCCCATCTTATTTACCACTGGTGTCTGTTAACTTATCAGCGAAATAAGCATTGATTAATGCCTAAACTAATTCGCTGCTGAAGCCAAACTTGCGCAGGAGGCACTGAGGTGCTCAAATGCTAAGGATCTGCCTACCTCGAATCTTATTCCAATAGGATAATATCGTTTCCGATGGCTTTAAATGCACGACCCGTCGGCCAATTGGTCGAATGAGAGCCTTCAGGTAAATGGCAAATAGTTTTGAGCGCGATGGTTTCCGTTTGGAGGTCGGACCTGGATTTCGATGTTATAGAAGGCTCTGTTTTTGTCGATGTCCCGACGGGCATGGCAAAGCCAACGAAATCAACGTATTTACAATGCTGTTTCACCTGCCAATCTACATGCTTTCTGTTCACTAGTTTATTAACCACTTTTATGAGTGTGGTACATCAGGAGGCAAAAATAACCACCACTACTTCCTTCTCACATTTAGTCTTAAATTGCCCAATTTGCGTTTACTTATCCAAGTTTAAGAAACATCAGAAAAGATAAGGAGGATGAGGCGAGGAGAGGTCTTCCTCTCGAAGCAGCGTATGAGTTTTTCAATAAAACTGCCTTGCCAGCATTAGACCTCATAATGCCCACTCTTAACCAGTTTTTGAGGGAAAAGCTTTCTTTTACATTGTTGCATTGCAGCGTGTTGAGTAGATAGATCTCAGTCATAATATTTTGAGTCCTAGTAGGTGCACAAATTCATAGTGAGCTATTGCATTTGCATTACGATACACACGTACAAGTACACAAGAAACTAACAGTTTTGTGAGGATGGAGTTGTATGTGCTTCTAGAGTATAGGTTTGATAGTAGGATGGTAAAAGGGCAGGTGATGACTGGCGGTGTGTGCTTTTTTCAACAACCAAACCATCTTCGATGAAGAAAATGGTATTTTAAACTTATATGTTTGTCTTCACATTGCTCTAAAGACAAGCTAAGGGGAACTTCTTAAGATTATTGCTTCTTTTCTAAGCAACCTCCAACTTTACTGCGTGTTGTTGTAAAGGTTATGTTAAAATTAAATACCTGATTTTAATGGAAAATAGGGAAAGCTCTTAGCTTATGCTGCAAATGGACCAAGCACCTAGTAGCGAAGGTGAAACTTAATTCAGCATTCAGTGAATCAAGTACAAAATCACTATATGGCAGCAAACTACTTGAAAGCAAAGAGGTTAGGATTATCTTAACGCCGCATACTCTCTGTAAACTTGACAGTAAATCTCCTGGTGCTGAAAAATTGCTTATATTTAACCCAAGAGCATACATCCTATTCCCCGCTTATTTTGTATTCACAACGTAATTTCTGGGTGCTTAATCAAATTTAGTAGCACGTTGGTATACAATTTTGTGCCCTAAGTTGCCACATTTTGCACCACATGCACTCTTAACTAAATTATTTTTGGTATGAAATGCGCATGGAATATTTTGTTAAATCGGTATTTGTGCATGACTCTATCTGGAGCGTCTTTTCGAAAGTCATCGCAAATTGCAGGTGCGCATTTTTGAAATAATTATTTTACTTAAACAATTTAAGTAAAAATGTTTAATTTAATAAAACTGGGGAGACCACCACTATAATATTGGATAATAAGGTGTAAAGCAAACAACAAATAAATGGTGATATTTAAAAGAAGTTAAGCGATCCGGTCTTTTGTGTGAGGTTCAATGTAGCTATAGAACGCCAGAGAGAATTTTCGAGACATGTACAAGCATCACTTGCACATAAATATGGCTTAATCACTGTCGTGAACACTACCACTGCTATGCGAATGTGTAGAGAAATAAGGAGTGTAACTGAGAAAAAAATAAATTTAAATGTTTAACTATAACATCATAGGCTAACCAATTTGGTCAATAAGGGTCATATTTTTCCATCTAAATTTATGAGATCATTCAATAAAGTTAATAAAGCAAATAAAACTTTTCGGGAATTCTGCTTCTTGAAACTTGAGAAAGCTTGAATGAAAATGGATTTGCATACAGACCCATAACGATCAAAGAATTTTGTTTCAAACTTCAACTAATAAGCTGAGGTGTTCTTTTAAAAATGTTCCTAACCCTGGTTTCATTCATCGCAGCCTTGTATTCAGTGCTTGCGAGCCATTAGACCTTCCAAGAGCGCAACCATTCCCAGCACTTTTTGCAAAATTGAAGAAATTATGACTGAGTGAAAGAGATTATAGGGGCTTGACAAATTCGTAGTCGAAACTAAAATCATCATAAAATCTGTCCTAATTTTAACCAGGAAAAGTTAGAATGCTACACACCAGCTGATTAAAACTGACTCCGGTATCATTCTCACTTAAATTTAATCGAAAGTTTTGAACAATTTGTATTAATGCCACGATCTTCCTTGGAGATTTCTTATTCAGAAATTAACTGGTCGAAGACCGATAAAGTGGCAGCAATTTACTAAGTGTACGACACTCGAATTCAAGTAAATCATTTGTTTGCTAGTTCTCGCGAAGCGGTTTAATTATTAAATACCACCATTGTTCGGATTTTTGAAAACACAGTGATAGAGCCCGGTTCTGCAAGAAATGGTCTTAAGGCTTAAAAAAGCTGCACGTGTCGTATGAAGTCAAAAGAGACTTGAATGAGGTTATGTTAGTAAAATGACTTCAAAAACGTGCATTTACCCTTGGTTTTGTGCGATAGAAGACCACCGGAATTTCAAATTAGTGCTAAAGTTTTGGTGACAGTTACAGCAGTAGATATCAGTCTACTGCAATCGACTGATTGGGCTCAGTGATTTGAGAATATCGCGATGTACCCTTTGGCTTAAAGGGTCTAAATTCCCATCCCATGTAACCCTAACACGCGTTGCCATGTTTAGTCACATAACCTACAACGGCAATGAGAGATTATGTTCTCCTTCTTTTATTACAGTTCCCCTCCCCCCTCCTCCCTCCCCAGCCTTCCCACCCTCGTCATCAGATTTCAAAGGATCCACAAATATTGAAATAGCCAACGTCAATTTCGCTGGTTAAAGACTCGAAGCTAGCAAAGCTACTGCAGACTTACAGTAACTCATGAGGTTATTATTACTCTCTGAAGTTGAATAACGTCCCACGGCAAGAGCCAAGTGTAGTACTTTGTTTGTTGGAACTGCCGGTTTCTGTCAAGGGCACAGAGGTGGCCGTACTGCCCCAGCTGCGTGGGCTGGCCTCCGGGCCATGCCGGCAGCCTATTTCCCTCTGTCCGGTGAATATATGTATTCTACCCTGTCACTTTGCCTTCTTTTGCCTTAAGGTAGCCTCGGGACGCTACATCAAGAAAGTCCTTTTTGAAATTATTCAAAAGCACACGACTTGCTAATCGTCAGCATAGTTACGGCTTCGAGTTGCAGATGTAAAAGTATGCGCCGGTCATGGCGATGCAGTGTGGCAGTAATTGGAAATTCATTTGAGGTGAGAGCAAACAATCAGTTTGAGCATCACATTGTTCTTAAATTTCCATAAAGTTCATACTAGTTGGAAAATTCAAGTTGAAATCACCATGTGGTGGGGTGAAGTTGTGTATAATGCAAAGCGCCTGACGTGCTAATTTCGTTTCTCCGACTATGTACTCACTGGGCATTTCCTCACCTCAAAGAGCGTTACCTCACATGACAGGACCATGCCTACTTTGTGCGTGGATGGCTGCAGATGTCATCGTTAAATTTATTTTTATATGTGAAAGCCCATTAACTATGCCTGAGATCCGCTCGAATCAATAGAAAAACCTAGAAGCATCAAGGATTTACCAGCCAGTCGGGAAAAGTTTTAAGTCCATGCTCAGAAGAAAACAGAGCGAGTACATATTCTTCATTCTGCAGAACTAAACCTTAATAAGAGTTACTGTTTTAGATATAAGGCAGGTGTTGCAACATCCCTGTCCATCGCGCTCCTCGTTTCATTTCTTGATGTCAGGAAATCACAGTCACAGATCTAAAAGACAATTGAACAATAAAGCGATTGAGGAACGCAACGCTAATTGCTTCACCATTTTAAAATGGATTGACTATATTTTAGCGCTTATTAAATATTTGTTGTAAAGGAACGCGCAAGCTTATTTGGTTTCCTTGAAGTAAATAGCTGGTATGAGATGTCATTTTAACAGCAACAGTGGAATGTAATGCGCATCAAAGCCTTATTTTGATGAAGCACCCTGCCTAGAGGAAAGGGGTTAACAAAAACGATGTAAACAAATCACAGCATCCTTTGACCCACTGACCGATATGACGCTGGCCAAAACCAGGTAAGCCATTCACGGGCTCTACTTGTTGGAGAGGAATGTTAAGTAGACCTTCAAAGAGACCCTCAGTGTCACATCGCCACCGAAGTTTTGCAGGGGCAAAGGAAACAGCCGATTGCATCTCTGCATCAGGCGCTTGTACTAGGCGAAGAGACACAAACGCTGCGCGTGAATGAGATCTCACACAGTCACCCAGACATCCACATCCATGAAAATAGTATCGTTTTCCTCTTCATCCAAATGCGCAGACAATTCCAGCGAATGAAGTATCCTTGTCAAGTAGGGGAGCCGCAGAAACTCGGTTACTACTCCAATTTATTGTGTTTTTCAGTGAATCATAACTCACTTTTTAACATTGAAATATGCCATTTCAAAGCGTGCATTTAAAAAAGTTAAAGGCTTGTTGATTGTCTCTCCTTAAGATCTAGTTAAATAGATTCCAAAAATCAAAAACATTAATAAGTTTCCAAAAATTTGAAAAATAAACCTATGCTTTAGGTAAATAAATTAGCTTACTTAATAAAAAGTTAGACTGACTAAAAGGGGCATGAAAATTAAGTGCTTATAGGATCTTACTTTGTAAACCAAAATGTGGAAATTTGGAAGCACTCCACCAATCCGTGTTTACTCGTACGCGTGTTGGGACGACTTGCGTGATTTGTGCCAGACAAGCAGTCGTCAGTGCTGCTGCACACTGCTTTCTCTACTCCGCTTTTACTCCCCTTCTCCCCTCTGCATGTCCACTAGTACGCACGTCCCCCTACTTTCAGCTTCATGAATATTTCATGCGGCATCAGCGGTACGTGCACGAGCCAATGGGTAAAAAGCACGGCGCGTGTTACGCGCTCGATGCACGAGTCCGTGCGTGCGTGCATGAGGGGAAGAGAGAGTAAGCAGTGCTCACCCCTAGGGACAGGAGGGTTGAAGGGCAGAGAAGGAGAAAGAGACGCTGGGAAAAATGATTATTACCTAATGAATCTTTGATCAGGCAAAGTGCGTGCAAGAGAGGAGGATGGACCGAGACAGGGTGGAGAGAGGAGGAGGACGGTGAGGCAGGCATTATTTTGTATCGCCCTCCGAACACGTGAGATGCTAGCTGGAAGTCTTAAGTTATATACTCAGTGCAAGTTAAAATAGTCCCTATTTGTTAACATGATGAATAACACTCTCCATTTTTCTTAGCTTCTTGTTACTTTATGCTCTATGATTTGAGCACTAATACTAGCATAGACTATAATGTTTGATCAGATTTTGTCACCATAATGAAAACTAGATGTATATTTAAGGCTAGAAGGTGTATTGCTCAGCAGGTGATGATTTTAAATGGGATAAAGTAGCATTGCAAAAGGTCAGCCTTGATGTATTTAGGTTGACTGTAATGTTGAATGTGTGAATTTTCTTTTAACAATTGCATAAACCCAGAGCCCATTATTTTATGTTTAGCAAATTCCGAGAATAACGCAGATTTTTGCAAAACGAAGTGTTTTATAAATTATGCAAAAGTTTTCTCTGTGGCTGACCTTTGCCTCATGGCTAAGTAGAATTACAAAATTATAGCTTTGATTAGCTTCTCTTAACCAGATTGACATATTAAAGCCCTTCCAAATCAAGGCCTTTCTAAAGAATACTTGTAAAATTTGAGAACCATGAGGTTAGTTAAGAGGAGGGTAGTTCTTTTCCTTTAAACGAAAACTATGCAATGGATGGAAGGATATCAACCTATGGAAACAACAGCTGATAGCATATATAATCAATAAAGTTTATCATTCCGGGGTAGTGAAGTAAATTTGTTCAAGAGTTAGCTGCTATCACTTCGGCTTATGCATCACTGCGTACCTTCTTTTCCTCCTCAGCCTCATTGATTCCCATACTCTCTCTTCATTGGTTAATTGAGTAGTTTTTCCTGGTAGCATCTGTAATGGACCTATCATGGAGCAGCGTGGTCTCCCCTCGTAAAGGCGCGCGGCTTTGTGATTGGTCAACTCACCTGTCCCGCTTGAGTGCTCAGTGTTCGCGTGAGCGTATCCAATATTTATCGCTTTATGTACGGAATTGCTAATAAAGGCTCTTAAGTCTTGTACATTATTAAAACCCACTTGGTGGTTTGAGCGTTAAGTCCTCTGATTCACCTAACAGACTCCAAAGGGACTGAATTAAACATTTGCTATCGGGACCGCGTGCTACTCAAGAAGAGGTAAGTACGTTAATTTAATCGCTAATGCTTACGCAAAAGTAGTTGCATTTTTATTAAAATAAAGGATGGCGATTGCATTCAAATTCTCTCTAGCTTATCTATGGTGAATAAAGCTATAGGTCCGCGTCTTACGAGAGCCTAAAGAGAATCCGGTTTAAAGGGCCAGCTGTAATACCACGCAGGGAACCATCAAAAACAAATTTTAAGGATAAGTGAATAATTACAGCTTCCATGTTGCAATACCGACCCTTAGGTAATGTAACAGCCATAATGATTAGGTTAATTGGTCACACAATCATTAATGGAGGATTATTATTAGTCATTTATCCAAAGTTGATACATTTTTGTGTTTTGGTACCTTGGGTGTCAAACATTTGCATCAGTAATTTTAAATATTTAAAAGTTGTGCTGTTTTAAAGCTGAGTTATGTGCTTTAAAATGATGCTAGTCTAAAACTGCTTTTTGCAGCAAACCCTTGCAAGCTCTAAATCCAGAAAATGCCCTGATCTGTTTGTTAAATACTTAGATAACCAACTCCAGGTAAAAGTGAACATTTAAATAAATGCAGCCACTAGTTTTGATAAGCTTCTACAATGTCATTAGGGTAAGATGGATTTGGACATGCCTGAACTCAATTGTAATTAAGTTAATTATTTGAACTGCGGAATACTGTTTGACATTGCTAGGTGAAGTGGTGGTAGGTATCCGAAGAATTCTCAATGACGACAGAAGGCCCACTTCAAGTTGCTGGAAACAACAGTTTCACTAAAAATCACACCTCTACTCAACAGCAGCCTCTTTATTCGTTTCAACGAGAGCAATTCACAGCTCCAGGAAGCGCCGATCAGCAGCAATCACAGCAACAGCAGCAACAACAGACAGGAAGCCTCATGCGTGGCTACTCATTCCTCGCTGATCAAATCTACAGATCGGTTTCAAATCCTCTCTACAAACTCGTACGAACTGTGGAGGACACAGTTGGCAGTGAATCCACTAATAAACAGCCCGAAGAGTCATTTCAAAACGGATACCAAGGTTATCAGACAACCGCTAGCTTGAAATTTGAGTCAAGTGGGAATTTTGAAGGTGAAAATGCTGAAAAAATGGCTGAGCAACAAGATCAGTCCCCTCATCAGATGCATCAACAGCAAAATTTTAACACCTGGGGGACTAACAACACGGCTGGTGTACAACAGTGGTACCCAAGGACTGCTGGTGACGTGTCACAGTCCTCGGCTGAAGCCTACACCACTAACACTAACTGGCCTACCGCTCACGTTGCTCAGAGTGAAGCTTCGAAGTCAGACACACCACCGCCACAGTCATCTCCGCCCAATAAAACGGCCGTAGTGTTTCAACATCAACAGCAGTCACAGCAACAAAGCCGATATCAGCAACAATATTTTCAGGAATGGGTAGAAGCTAATCACTCGTCTACGAGTGCTGTCACTAGTGCAGCAGCCTACTACTCACAACAACATTTCGATTCTTCGACTGCAACTACGGGCGCTCCCGCATCTCCACAAATTAACGAAGAGGTGTCCTTCCCACCAGCAGGCAACAGCACTGCTGAACCGCCTTCCTGTCCTGGGTGTTGTGTTCCTCCTGCCGCTACACCTCATCAAACTACCATGTACCCAGAATCTGGGACAGAATTGCACAACGGTCTATGTCTTGTAGATCCAATGCGTGCTCTTCCACGCTACTTTACGACAGGCCTCTGGCCTCCTGTCATTAATCCGGCTAAATTGGAATGGAATGGTGGGTCTAGTGTAAGTGAGGATGATGCCCGATTGTTGGACATGAACCGTTTCTACAGTGATGGAAACTATCGCATGGCAGGAGGTGCTGCAGCTGCAAATGTCTACCCGGGATATGTAGGGGGTGTACAGGATACAAAAGATTTCTTTTTCACCCCTCGTTACTCAACCGCTGGAGATACAGTCTTTCGACATAAAACTGAGGCGCACCGATTATCAGTTGCGGCGGCAGTGACGGCGGTGGATTGTGATCCACAAGAGTTGGAGGCTTTCGCAGAACGATTTAAGCAGCGGAGGATTAAGCTGGGAGTAACACAGGCAGATGTTGGCAAAGCACTAGGTCGCTTGAATTTGGCTGGAGTTGGATCTTTCTCCCAATCAACAATTTGTCGTTTTGAGTCACTCACATTGAGCCACAACAATATGCTCGCGTTAAAGCCCATCTTACAGGCGTGGTTGGATGAGGCGGAACAAGAGGCAGCAGCAAGGCAAAAAAATCCCAACGCCTATGACATGGAGGAGGATGATAAGAAGAGAAAACGCACCTCTATCACAGACCCCGAGAAACGCTCATTGGAGGCGTTTTTCGGGATTCAACCGAGACCTTCAAGCGAAAAAATAGCCCAAATAGCAGAGAAGTTGAATCTCAAAAAGAATGTGGTAAGGGTTTGGTTCTGCAATCAACGGCAGAAGCAGAAAAGAATGAAGTTCTCCACAGTTGGACTGTTGCATCAAGTGAATGGAATGTGAATGTGTGAGGCGAGGAAGCCAGTTTAGCTGGTGTTTCTGCTTTTGCCTTTTACCAATCTTCTACCATAGTGTAAACATGTGCAATACACAGAACTCCAGCTCCTTATCAGCTTTACCTATCTGTATAAATATATATTAATAAAGCACACAGTAAAATGCTTAAAAGTTTATCTGATTTGTAAAGCCATTTATCCAATGACTTGTTTTTTGGGTAATTGGTACAGAACCTGCTAAAACTATTTTTCTCCATACTTAAAGAGGCCGATTCATAGCAAGCACAAGTTTACGACACTAGACAAAGCTTATTTATGAGAGTATCTGCTGTCAACACACAACCCAGCCGCTGCTAAAGGTGGTGGAACTGCACCATCAAGGTGTTTACGATGTAAAACTGTTTCCGCTTGCATTTTAGTAAGCCCTAGAAGTTAAATCTACCCATTAAATAAGGTGGAAGTGTGAAACATGAATTTTAATTTCTTACATTTGACGAAATGGCATGATGGAATCAAAAGACGCTTGACTTGCATCAGATGACAGCGTCTCGACGACTGTGGTCAACAGAAGTTGAATGAAGTGTGCATGGGATGGCATATAAGGGGAAACATCTAAGCCTACTTGGAAGCGATGATAATTTAATGCATGTAAACGGCGATTGGTCATTCATTCCTTATAATGCTCTTTTACAGTAGATTCCTTTATGCAAGAATAACGGCAAAGCGCAAGTTGTAATGTCTATCAAATTCATTCCACTTTCTCGTTAACTACAGCGCGTTGTTTTTTTCCTGCTTAAGGATTATCTAGGTGTTGATGTTCACTTATTAAATGAGAGGAAGCCTATAAGTTGAGCCAGTTCGCCTTTCAAAGCGCACAACACCTATTTAGCTCTGTTAAACAAGAACTAAAAATGAAGCTAGGGACTGTAAGCTGGAAATTATTTTAAAAGTAAGAGAAGGCGCATTAATCCCAACAACTTTGCAAATCGCCGAGCCGACCAGTCATGTCATAGCCTTTGGCTTTCCATCAGCCACACTCAAAATCGAGTACCCGAAGCCCAAGTACCGAACGACGGGCATTAGAAAGCCTTCAACCATTAAGGGTGAATCCCCTTTTTCTTTAGGGGCATCATTTATCCAAAAACAAAGCGTTTATCACTGATTTGTATATTTGCCCATTGGCTTTTCAGATTTATAGCTGGCAATCCAATTCTCAAATTTGTAATTATCGGGTCTGGTGACTATAAAAGCCTTCAGTTTAGGCTTTAAGAAGTGTTTGAATAAGACAAAGTCGGAACAGTGATGTTTCACTACTCGCAAGTTTTCAGACATCGTGGGAGGTGGACTTAACCGGGCATGGCAGGAAGAGGAATGGGCGGGGGGCTACAGAGTGAGGCTACACTGATTATTCGGGCGAACAAAGGACCGTCCAATATGATTGTATGCTGAGCATGTAATAATTATGTTCTTTATATGTGCTTTTAGGCGAGGGGTGGGAGGGCAATGCTTAATCTGGTCGTGGACGCGACACCCCCGTCCCAGCTACGTCGATCCAGTCACCCCGTGTCTTCCTTCGGTTTATAATAGAAGTGTCTAGAACCAACCACCCTTCTCATTAGTAAGGGTGGAAGAAGGGAAGAGGAGGAGGGCCGCGGCGCCATCCACGTGCTGCCGAGAAGAAAGTTGGATGCAAGACAATCTGACGCGTTTGAAGGCAGCATACGATTAAGGTGTTTTCCCATTGGTGGAACGACTTTGTTACCTCATTCATCATATTGAGACAAAATTGAGGACGTCGCTCCAGTTGTAGTCTTCCCATTAGGTAGCGTTGTTAAAATATGCAATAATATTCCTTATCCCGCGTATGCTCTGTAAGAAGGGAGCAATTGCAGGATTATTTTTTGTAATTTTTTGCAGTAGCATTAGTCTCATCCACAAATCCCGCTAAAAGAAGTATTTGTAACGGAAAAATTAAATAAATCAACACAGACCCTATTCAACTGCCATCAGTAAAGCTTGTTTGCAACAAAATGTATTCTTAGTGTTTCCATTTTTTAGGCGCAAAAGTATTATCCAAATTATGAAGTCGCTTCGGCCAAAATAAACGTGAGATGTGTATCAAATTGCAAACAAAGTACATAACTAAACCGTTTTGCATATTGTGTATATTTTATTAGTATAAGTGAGAAATAAATTCACTTTTTGGGTAGATAACGGACACGACCAATTACTTGGCTCTTCGGATCATAATTGGATCTTCGGAGCCAGCGGTAAGGGTTCAAATTCAAGGCTGATAATATTCCACGTCCTTTACAATGTCAGGGCTTCCTGGACGGTAAAAAGAGCTGACAAGCAGCCAAGTTTTGACGTCACTTTGTGACAGGCCGAGTGGTTGGGGAGGACCCATTCCTCACAATTAGGTCTCGAAGGCGGATTGAGAACCAGTAAATTACGGTCAAAACCTCTACAGTGAATAACCATAAGAGACCTAAAATCAATGCTGTCATACTTTCGCACTACCTCTTCCAACTTTCTAAATAAAGTCCGTCCTCAAGTTACGAGGAGTGAAGACCAGGTCCGAGGTCTTTTTGCATAGAGAGATCCACCCGCTTCACCATTTGATTTCACCAGGTAAATTATTGCAAGCCATGGCTCTTGGTGCACGGTTATATTCAAGTATACGATTGGATGAGAGTCCACACCTCTAGAGAATGGGTCTTCAACAAACCAGGCATGCTTTAAGGCCTCCATACGGACGCCTATGAAGATCAAGGTAATAATATTTTTACTTAAATGAAGTCATTTTAATGAGTAATTACAACAAGGTTGGGATGGCTTACACAATGGACACGATGTCCTGAGAAATGTATCTCTCGCACTTATTCAAGTCCAAACCATTGGAATAACCGAGGTTAAAGCCATTTTATCGTACTTTGACTCAGGAGGGGTGGGAGAGGTAGAATGTTAGGATTTAAAAAGAAAAAAGAAGGCAATGATATAGGCGGTAACTTCTACTATGTGCGAGTATTGGTGATGGCGACAGCTCTGATGGGTAAAATGCGTTAAATAGAGAAGACGGTAACGACCTAGGCAAAGAAACGGTAATAATAGGGAGAATAACAATGAGGCGCTAAGACACCAAGGCGGTGACTCTGGAAGATTAAGAAGCTACATTATATCAACGATCGGTGACTTTGTCGTGCCTTTAGACTATGAGACAGTAAATGGTGGTCTATTTGGGCCTTGAATGGCACGCATTGTAATACCTTGTTTGTTCTGACTGTCGGCTTCGGTTACTTAGGTGGTCATATTGCTTTAGCCGCGCGAGCTGGCCTTTGGAGCACGCCAGCAGCTCCATTCTCTTTGTTTGTTGAATGTATGTTCTGCTCTAGTTTTATGCCTTCTTCTACCTTCAAGGAAGACTTGGAGCTCTACATTGGTGTCAACAGATTGCAGACCCGAATTTATAAGGTTTCTATCCCGATCTGTACCACTTAAGACAAACTGTAGCGGTGCTAAAGAAGTGCCTGTGCTACAAAGTGGGAGAGTCCGTAGCATTCTATAATAGGAGGGTCGGGATCGACGTCCGCCTTCAGCATCTCCCCCATCCCCGTGTTCTGCAAGGAAACTATTGCCCACTGAGGCGGCACTAACCGTAAACCACCTGGAAATGTTTTGTTGCAGAGATTTTCTTAGCATACCTGCCTAAGGAGACCGGTGTTCTAACGTCGCCTTATAGATACGCTGATGCTCGGCGGAATCTCTTACGCTGAATCTAGTTTCCAAACCGGATGGAACTACACGTCCAGTTAAACCGCCAAGAGGGATCAATGACGTGGTGGTCAAGCATCTCCTCAGCTGCACTCGAATTTCGATGGCTGGCACGGTTAGCTCGTGGGTACTTCTTCCAGCACTGCTAACGTTGTGATGGTTGAGGTGTAAGGTTTGCCAAGGGAAGCATCAAGAGACTCCATCTTCGGCTAAACTATTAATTTTTTATGTTCCCCAAAGTTAAGACCTTTTGTGAGACACTAGATACCACTTAGCAACCATCGTTCCACGGTTAAGACATCACAACTGCTGCACTTGCCATCCACATGAGGCTTCTGCACACCATGAATACAATCTACATGCTTTAACCTCCTCCCTTGTGCTTTTACCTACATCCCTTCATTTCTGCCTCATTCCATTGAATTGAGCGGAATACGAGATTGGGAGTTGTGCTGCTTTGGATGGAGCAAAATTGTGCCTTGACCTTTTGTCCCACCCTCGGTACGGGTGCCGTTTGAATGTCGTCAGCTAAGCTTATGCTTGTGATTGATGGCATGCCGAGGCCTGGCTTTCGCTTTCTTCCTGATCCAACCACTACAAAAGTCTATTATGTGGTTCACCGGTACCTTTTTTGAATAGGTAAAGTCCTTCAATTCCTTACGTGGACACAAGTAGACATCCATAATGAAGTTAACCGCAACCAAGGCAGACATGAGGAGGAGGGAGCCACCTTGTGAAACGGTGAGGAATTCCTTGTGCAAGATAAGTGTTGTAGCGGGCATGTAGGCTCGAGGACACGTCCCTAATGGAAGTCCGTCCTAACAAGTCCAGCAAGCCCTGACCAGCGGTCGCAATATTCTGCATTGACATCAGATGACGTAGTGGTAGTAAACTGCCTTGATCAACCATTCAGATCCTACCTTCCCTGCATTTCTTCGTAGACAGTTTCTAGAAGTCTTTTTCGCTCATTCCTGAAGTCTCACCTAGCGACCTCAACAAAGAATGTTGCTTTTGAATAACATATCTCAACATCGTATCCTTAGTTCGGCAGTGCGACTACAAAACTCTGAGTGAAAGTACAGCTTGGAACCAACGTGTAGCGATTCTAATTCTCAAAGACCTTAATATCATCATCTTCGCAGAAGAACAGAAGTAAGTCTTGTTTGAGAGGGTCAAAATTGGCAAAAGGAAAGCGAAATAATCTGTTGGGAAGAACTTCCATTAGGGACGTGTCCTCGAGCCTACATGCCCGCTACAACACTTATCTTGCACAAGGAATTCCTCACCGTTTCACCAGGTGGCTCCCTCCTCCTTATGTCTGCCTTGGTTGCAGTCAACTTCATTATGGATGTTTGCTTGTGTCCACGTAAGGAATTGAAGGACTTTACCTATTCAAAAAAGGTACCGGTGAACCCCATAATAGACTTTTGTAGCGGTTGGATCAGGAAGAAAGCGAAAGCCGGGCCTCAGCATGCCATCAATCACAAGCATAAGCTTAGCTGACGACATTCAAACGGCACCCGTACTGAGGGTGGGCCAAAAGGTCAACGCACAATTTACTCCATCCAAAGCAACAATTAAATAAAATGAAGATTGTATACGGAGAGGACCGCAATAAAAATGAAGGGATGTAGATAAAAGCACAAGGGAGGAGGTTAAAGCATGTAGGTTGTATTCATGGTGTGCAGAAGCCTCATGTGGATGGCAAATGCAGCAGTTGTGATGTCTTCACCATAGAAAAGTGGTTGCTAAGTGGTATCTAGTGCCTCACAAAAAGTTTTAACTTCAAGAAACATGAAAAATTGAAGGTTGAAACCTTAACATTATGCTTCAACAGCTGAGTCAAAATGGCGTTTTACCTTGGCTGAGAATTGTATGCACAAATACATTTATCAAACATCCTACTAAAAAAACGAGCTTCCCAATTGTACTTGAACAGAATTTTTTCTTTTGATAGGCTAAAAATGCCTTATAAAATTCAGCGAAACAATCTGATGGTGTTTAAACTCTGCCATCGTTGGTCTGGATCAGATCAACAAATTCTATTAAATAATAGCAAAATGAATTTATAGCTAGGATTGTAATACTTATGTTCTTTAAATGTACTTTGTAAGCCAGAGGCGGGAGAACAGTTTGAACCTGGTAGCGGAGCGGCGTGGTGACTCCCAGGAGCGTGATTTATCCCAGTCCCGAACTCCCTTACAAGGTCTCGCTGTACCCTCCCCCACCCATAATAAAAATATTGGAACGTGTTTAGACCTCTAATAACAAGGGTGATAAGAAGGAAGAGGAGGAACCGTCTACGAGGCTTAATTTTTATAAAATGTACTCTGCATCATGTAGGGCAATGATTAAAACGCAATGCTCTACATGGTGTTGAGGAGAGACTGTAGCCTCGCCTCGCAGGGCACTTCTCAGTTCTTAAACACTTATTTTCTTTTCGCTTGCTGGGTTCATTGGCTAAAGCATTTAAAATCATCCATCCTAACTTGAATAATTTGAAGCTGTTAAAATGCGTCTCCTTCATGGAATTGGAGGTTTGCATAAGCAAATGCACCCTTCAAGTTACTTAATCCTATTTCTTATGCACGCTTGTGAATGACTTTCATTTACTGTTGTGCTTCATTTTACATTTGTTGAAATTCCAGCCAGCCAAAAGTAAATTTCACCTGAATCATTAATTTTCAATGAAAATGACAGAATGATTCAAATGGCAGCTATTAATTCTAAAAACAATCAAGGTCTAATAACGCATATTGGTATCATGTATTTTTAATAATAATAATCAGCGCATTTCTTTCGAATTCCCGATGTGCATTGCTTGACGGAATAAACTATAAACTTGTTACTGATAATTTGTAAGTAACAACATTACCTGTGGCAAGAAATTTATCGACATGGGTAGCTACAGCCTTAGCATTGTTTTGGCGAGGAACTTTGAATTCTAACGCAGCCCATGAATAAAATATGCAAAAATTCTGTCACACCTAGCTAAGATAAAGTAAATTCATGCCTAGACTAGAAAGTGAGAATCTTAAGATGTTACCGAATAACATGAATGAGGTTAGGAAAATATCACTTCTAACTATTGGCTTCCAAACGTGCTAAAATGAAGCAGAACTTCCTTCTTTTGGCAATATGAGTAAGATTTTTCTTAAAATCGCTTGCTTTATAAAAAGACATCAGGGAAGACGGCTAGCTTTACCATTTAAACAGGACAAAAATAGATTGGCATTTATAAACTCAATGAAGGTAGCTGTTGGTACCATTAAAATTCTATGGTTATGCAAATGCATACATCGCTTTGTATTTACCAATAAAGGGGGCGAGGATAGCGCACGACCTTAATTAATTCACTTGTGATACTTTGTTTGTTCTGACTACCGGGTTTTGGTTTCGGTCACTTAGGTGACCATATTGCTCTGGTCGCGTGGGCTGGCCTTTGAGCCATGGCAGCAATCCCATTCCCTCTGTTCATCAAATATATGTGTTCTGCTCTAGAATTATGCCTTCTTTTGGATTCAAGGGAGTTTTGGGGCGCTGCATTGGGGGCAGCGGAAAGCGGAACCGACTTTATAGGACTTCCAGCCCGATCTTTATCACTTGTGTAAACTAGCGGTGCTACAGAAGGGCATCTACCTTGCATTCGTGTTTCGCAAGAAAGCTATTAACATCTGAAGTGACACTAGCCATGAAGTATCTTGTAACGTTTCATTGTAGAGATTGGTGTTTTAAAGTTTCCCTATGGAGAAGTTGATGCTCCCCAGAACCTCTTACTCGAAGTCCACTCAAAGCATCTCCTTAGCTACACTCGAATTTCGATGACTGGCACGGTCAGCTCGTGGGTGCTTCTTTCAGCATTGATTACGTTGAAATGGTTGACGCAGAAGGTTCACCAAGACGATAGTCGGAGACAACGCTCGATAGAAGTGTTCTGACTGTCGGTCCTGGTTTCGATCACTGAGGTAGCCATATTGTCCTAGCCGCGTTGGCTGACCTCCGTGCCACGCCAGTATCTCATTATGCCATCTTTTGCCTTCAAGGAAGTCCAAGGACGCTACGTTGGTGGTAATAGGAAGCAGGCTAAGCATTGTAGGATTTCTACCCCGACCTATATCGCTTGTGACAAACTGTAGTAGTGCGAAAGAAGTGCGTATGCTACGGATGGGAGTATATGTTGCACGCTAAGACTTGGTGAGCATTCAACCATGCAGATTTTCGGCTGCGTGAGTCCCGACCCCAGTCTACAGCTCACATTTGGGCACTTTGTGGTTGACCCCACCTACTTATCCTGACTTCATAAGAGCAGTAAATTTTTGTAACTCAGACGCAATCTTCAACCTGTTTCTGCGTAAACAGGCCTGCTGAATTGAATAGATACAGTATTCGAGTGTCCAAACCGCTTGCATCTTGAGCTTCCCCACTTTAGGCTGCATCCCCTTCCTCCTCATTTTTCTCCAGAGGTTGTCTCTCCCATTCGGTCGTACATGTAGCCCGCTAATATCAGTGGCAATCAAAAGCCGTCCAAACACTTTGGTTAAACATTTGACCAATCTTGTTTCAATGCAAGGCCATCACCTACCTTGGGGCTAAATGAATAAGGCAAAACTTGGGACGTAATACGCACAACATTTTCCAAGTTCGCTAACGACAAATCCCCCAAACTGTTTCAGCTGCAAGTCTCAATAATCCCTTTAGAGACTTGAACAAATAGGTTTATATGGGGAACGCCTGAACCCAGTTTATTTGACACCAGTCGTGCCATCAACATTGGAAGAATGGTGAAAGAAACACGCAGATTGAAGAATGGGAAATGCGGCAATTGAATGGCGAATTTCCTCAATAGCGAAAGCTACCATTTGATTTAATTTCTGTAACACCTCGCACGCCGACGACAATCTCGAGCACAGACGTCGCCGAGTGGGCTTGGCCACGTTGCTAGGTGACAAATCTGGTTCATCTCGCAATTTCCAATCCTCATGTAACTACGTCTTTGCTACCAACGATTGAGAAAGTAAAGAAACTATAGTAAAAACTCAAATTTGACATATCTTAAACTGTCCTCCAAGTAGTCCAATGATCAGATCAACCTGTAAAATCTTGCACATCATGCGAAGGAAAGTAGAAGCACAGCAACGATTTTATGGTGAAAAAATACATAGGCATTAACATTCTTTTCACCTACTCACACAGACGAGGTTGTGACCAACGAATGACTTCAACTTGAAAATAAATGACCCGTCAATGAATTACATGTTAGGGTGGATGGCCAGACCTAGAAAAAAAGGTTCAAGTCTGTAATTACTGGTGTGGTACAATTGTTAGTTGTTTGATTCTCGATTTCGGCTTCGAGCACTTGGTTGGCCATATTGCCTCCGCCGGTTGGGCTGTCCTCTGGGCCATGCCAACAGGTCTAATTCCTTCTGTTCGCCGAGCATCTATACCCTGCCTGGGTGTTATGTCTTCCTTTGTCTTCAGAAAAGCCTCGGATCACCAAACTAGAGTCCGCCTTTTACTGGAAGACATTGTGAAATAGATTAAGAATGATTTGGATTAGTCCCTGACAGTGTTGTAATCAAACCAACTCAGTAAGAGTAGACAATGCAATATGAGACAAGCTGTCTTTTAAGCTATGAAGAATGAGGGTCAACAACCAAATCCTTTTCGGATCCTTGCAAAGTCATTTTGAGCATTGTATTGCATAAAGTCTTGAAGACCTGCATAATCGCCCACAAATTCACTGAGATTAAAAAAGGAAAAGAAGAGAAAAAACAAGATATATGGATAAGCGACAGGTAACAAAGCAGTATATTCAGGGCTTTTTATAACCATTTGTAGTACATTGTTTGTTAGAACTGCCGTTTTCTGTCAAGGTCAGAGAGGTGGCCATATTGCCCTAGCTGCGTGGGCTGGCCTCCGGGCCATGCCAGCAGCCATTTTCCCTCTGTCCGGTGAATATATATATTCTACCCCAGCATTCTGCCTTCTTTTGCCTTAAGGGAGCCTCGGGACGCTACACTAGCTGCCTGGGCTGGTCTCCAGGCCATGCTAGCAGCCTATTTTCCTCTGTCCGGTGAATATATACATATATATTCTATCCTGCCACTTTGCCTTCTTTTGCCTTAAGGGAGCCTCGGGACGCTACACCATTCTTAAATAATACATTCCATTGAAACATAGCTTTTATGAAGTCAAACATCTAGGCAACAGAGGAGTGACCTAAAGCAGTTTATTTGACTTGGTTACAAAAAGAACGGAACTCATCGTTCAGTCAATTTCTCTATTTTAATATCAGAGGAATTAAGCACAACAATTATTTCATTCTGGCATAACGGGTGTGGTTTGCCCGTTTAGTTGCTAGCTGGTACAATAAATGATATGGGTTAATGCGAGCTTCAGTTGACCCCAAATGTCTGTGAAACTAGTATAACGGGCTAATCGTTTTCTAAGATCCGATACAAAGAGCAGATCATTTGTCAATAATAGAGGCAGGGTGTGCGGACTGCGGATTTTGCATTCACATATTTGTCATTGATACGGTGACACTAACGCCTTCGAAATCGATTCGACGCAGTAAGAAAAACGATAAGCTGATAGCGAAATACCACTTAATGGCAAAAAATAATGCAATGCTCTCTTAAAACAGTGGTTGCGCTGCATTTGTTGTGAAATGTAATACAAATTTTACTAGTCAACCAATTATTTTATTGTGATATACAAAACTAATTTTTCTAGCTGTTTTGCTCTTGTTTTGAAACCTAGCCAAGGCTATTAATATTTAATTCAATGGCGTTCTTTAAATTATTCTCTCAAGGTTGTTCCTTACGCTAACCGTCATTTGATTGTTGCAGTTTTTTGCCTTTTTGGCACCTTTCCTGCACTGCATTGCTGACACGATGGAGTCCTTTGCTGATTTTAGCAGTCACACAATTCCAGCTGCAAAGGCTCCAGTTGATGAAGAAGGGAAGCCTATCGAACGCTGGGCTCCACTTGGTGCTAATGACAGTCCGGATCCTAGCATAGACGATAATGTATCTGTCTCTGATAGCGCATCATCAGACAAGCTGCGAAGCATTACTGAAGAGCACGAAGTTTTGAATTCGGCTTTGCTGCTAATTACCTCGCATTGTGCCCAGGTTTGGTTGAATTTTCTTTTATGTGACTGAGGCCTTATTTTCTCTAATAAATTCAATGTACATTTTTTGGACGACAAATTGCTGTTGTCCCATGCCTTTAGCATGAAACAACGCTGTTTTTGTACCATTTTGTAAAATCTTGGACTAGATCATTTTTCTTTTCTCAAAATACGTCTACCAGTTCGTCAATATCAGTCATATTTCCTCCCCATATTGCTGTCCATTTTCTATGTGGTTTGCAATGCCTGACTTTAAGCTCCATGCTTTGTAGTCTTGCAAGCGATTTGTAGGTTTGCTCACTTTGGTCGACTTAGGAGTCTTTGCTGCATGATCTGTCGTTCTTATTGATCAATAAACTTTGATTATTCATCATCTCACATTACGAGCTTAATATCCAGCTCTCAATTCTGCACTGACTTTCATCCAATGAAAGGTGGACTCTTTGTGAGCTCTTAATAATTTTATTTTAGGTCCAATTCCGACTCGAGCAGGTGCTTCAAGCTGACCCAGAAGAAAAGGAATTGCTTCTCAGAGATTTGGAACAGTTTGCCTGGAAGGGTGTACCAGATTTGCATACGTTACGGTCAAATCAACAAAATTTTCAGGTTCAAATTTAGTTGATTTTAGTTTAGTTGACCGTTAGTTTTGTAGCTTGAAATAAATCTCAACTATTATTTGGGTTTGGATTCAGGACTCTGATGAGGGGTCGCAAGATGACCAACAGAGGAAACACATATCTCACATGATCGTTCAGTTGAAATCACAGCTGCATGACTTGGAACAGTTTGCGTACAAGGTAAGAATTTTCGCAGGGTTTTTCCGTGCATTCCAAATTTTGGAATAATCATGGAGTTTTCAGCTTAAATAAATTGCAATTAATTAAAGATGTGTATGTTTGTGAGATTTCTGCTCGTCTGTCACAAATGCTTTGAAGCAGTGGATAAGTTTGGGTGCCTGCTGACCCATTGTCTATTGTTTCCTTTAAGTCCGGTGAAATTCAACAACCGCCAACAAAAAATGTGCTCGAGAAGCAGAGACTTGTGTTGGATGAGCTGGACAGACATTTGGATCTCAACGTCTCCGAGTTTCCTTCCCTTACTGAGAAGGAAATAAGGGATCGCGTAAACGCTGGTCTGACTCAGGTTGGTTGAGTGCTGCCAATCCAGGTAGTAAATAAAAATAATTGATTGCATCAGCTATCACGTTTACAGGCCTTGATAAGAATGCCAACATGATTAGATGACAATGACCGAAGTACTAACATGAATGTGTGATGTTGTTAGTTAGTCTTGCATCGAGAGGATCTTCATTCATTTTGTCATCTAAAGTAGGCAAAAGTAAATTGCTTTCATGACTTTGATTAAGCTGTTCTGAGTAGTTACGTCTTGCAAGTTGCATTCACTGACTACTTAGTCATCCTGCTTCGTTGAAAGCGCTGTGTCAAACAACTAAAATATCGTCACTACTCCATTCATTTCTGCACTTCGCTTCACAAGAGCTTCGTATATAATCGCAAGCTTTGTTTTAGTCTGTGATTTTACCAACTTCAAAGTAACCTTTTAAGTTAGAATGTAATTGCATTTGAAGATTTAATGCATTGTTTGATTTGTAGCTCACAAGACCTATCAAAACGAATGAGGCTTTAGTTGATCAACTGAAAACACAGATAATTGATCTGGAGCGTTTTATTGACTTCCTTCATGGTATGTTTACGTTTTCATCATCAGATTTGTTTATACTTAAAACGGACATTGCTAAACTCCCCTTTTCCCGAATTTACTTGCGTTTCCTGGTCAGCAATTGCTTAATTAACAGGGTAACTTACTTCTTGGTAGATGAGGGAGCACCAGATTCGGTGATTGGCAAGGCCCTTGAGGCATTCAGACGATACCAGCAGGATCAGCGAAGCAGAATCTCTCCCACCATCCAGCGTGAAGGGGAAGGTGTGCCCGATTGCGTGGAGGGTGGCTACCAAATCGGCCTTTCACGTCGTCGACAGAATAGACAGGTAGCTACCTCAACTGAATGCACTACTTGCCCTTTTTGCTTACGCTGATATGCTTGGGTGATTTTACTGGAGTCCTAACCCGTTTTTTTCCTCTCAACCTGTCGTTTTTGGCAATCCAAGTTGGCTGGGCCTCCAGATTAGCGAAAGTTGTAGGCAGTCTGTTTATTAAGTCAGTGCTTAAAGCAAGACTTATTTTGACGCAAAGTTGCGAAAGCATCAACATAAAATCAAAATATCTCAATTTTCTAAAATTACTTTGATGACAGCAGCTGGCTTCGTTCCTAATCCCTGATTCATTTCTTTCATTACTCACTTTTAACCCTTAATTCTACTTGTGTGTACACACACTATGAAAGCATGGCTCACTAAGTGTTGAGTATAGTCATCATATTCTGATACAAAACTATTGTATTCTTGTCTTTGTAAGCACTTACGTTTGTCTGATTACTCACCTCATTATTTGACTAGGCTATGTAATACGTATTTTGCTTGCCTGTCATGACTCCTTCAGTTTTAATCTCTAAGGCTGTGAACTACCTTATCCTCCATCAAATTGCACACATCTCAGTAGTTGTGCGTAGATTTCACATTCATCGTCTGTGGTCCCCTGCTTGCTCACCTCCAGCGCATTATGCGCAATTGTTACTCTGCACACAAACTGGATGTAATTTACGCGTTGTGGAGGCTCAACTCTTCAATCTCTCCCAGTAAAGGTACTTGTCTAAATCGGAACTTATGTTTTTACATTGTAGAATTCGTTCAATCCATCGGAGGCCTTCGTTTCCAAATCCGAAAAGCAATTCGATGATCAAGTAAACTTGTATTATTCTCACCGCCTCGTTACATTGACTAGCTAATTTGCTCTTAATTTACATCTCTTAAAAGGATTAATCGTTGTCGAATCTCGTGACCTGATTTAAGCGTCGTAGGCTATGCTCGCTCGTGAGGTGGCTGCATTGGCGAGCAGTACTGACCGGGGTTAAGAGGCATCTTCGCCTCTCCCATCCAATCAGATTTAAGCATGAGTGCGCGCCACCTCCGCCTCGCGTTCAGCCAGTAAGCTTGAACGTCGGGCGCGAAGCTCGCGAGGGGTACAGTGCTCTATTGATTCGGTAGCCAGTTTAGCAATGCTCCTGCGTGGCTTCTTTGAGCCCCTTGCGATACTTGGATCAATCATTAAGACAGTGTCCGGTCTCCACCACAGTGACAAAGTTATAAATAGGTTCACTGGCAGGTTACTGTTTTCACGAGGAAAAGAATTTTACTCATCTTCGCCCACGGAATTCTATTTTTTTTCATACTTTGTTTAGCAAAGCTCGTTTTACAAATTATTTAATCAACTGGAACATCGCGTATGGATTTGTGTCAAGATGAAATGGGATGCTTTTTTGCACCTAAAAACGTCGAGATTAATTGTGATGTCGGCGATTTGAGGTCACAATACTACTGATCTCCTGGACTAACTATTCTATCCAAAAGTGAACCCATTCTTCTTAAAATGATCGTTCATTCGCCTATCATAACGAGTGAGACCAAGTTTTGTCTTGCAATTAACCACTTGCTTGTCAGCTGGCTGCGAATGGCTTATTACCCAAGTAGTTGTGTTGTTATTCAAAATTGATGACGCTCTGTTGTGACCGTGCTCTATAGAGCATAACATTTCGGTAAGTCCACAAGTCAGTATCCTTTGTGGATTTAACGAATTGCCATATCTAAGTTGTCTGAGACCCATATGAGGAGTGGTGGTCCCTCAAATGTGTGCTCCAACATCATGGTCCTCACCCGTCCACGTAATGCACTAACACGGTTACCAATTCAGGCTCCGCAATATTAGCTTGCCTGAAGTTTAACATTGGGAGGGGGGCTGAACCGTTTGGCAAATCTATTGGAAATCTCAAATCTCCCTCTTTTTTGTTTAAACGCATCATCAGCGAACGGCGGGGTTGATTACTCGAGGTTTGATGCTGCTTCAAGTTTTCGCTACCATGCAACTAGCAAGTCGTCGGGCTAAGTTGCATCAACAAGCTGAAAGGTATGCCAAGTCGGCAGGCGCACGAAAGCGTAAGTTTGCCTTCGCGACCCTTTTTATTTCAAGTTATGAGCGAATATTTGGGTGATCCGTGTGCGAGAGTTTTGTGTAATCAGAGAAGATCACAATATTGGTACGGTATTGGTAATTGAACTTCAAATCTTCAAGAAGGCTTCTTGACTGGATGATTAGTGCTTTTATCGGGGCTGGAGTGTGCAAACTTCCATCTAGTCTTTGATTGAAATTTCCACCCTACGCATTATGTACGCCTTGTTGTTTTTAAAAAATAACACCACACCGTATTTTGTTTATGAACAAATTATTACCACTTTTTACTGGCTTATCTTTTTTACGCAAAAGAAGTAAATCGAGTGACTGGTGCCAAAATGCATCATTGGGGTGACATTCGAGCGCGCCTGGAAGTGGCTGTAGAGACTGTGTTGGAAAAGGCAGAGCGACTTCGTCAGGTTCGACAACAACGTTCCTCCTATGAAGAAACTCGACAACCAAACGATAGTCGAGTTTTTATTGAGTGTTCCAAGGCTAAGCCTCGAGATGTGAGTTCTTTTTAACGTATGATACCTTACCATGGAGGTAACTTCTGAGGTGAATATAAAAAAGTGTTTTAAACTTCAGGTAAATATTTTCCAAATGTTTAGTTTGAAATCCTGCAATGTATGAGATCTTTTGGAGGGGTTAGACGTTATTTTAATATACTGTTCTGTCATGGAGGTCGTGTCCTCAGACTTGGATGTTGGTGCTTTAAGTTCCGATTACTAAGCAAGCCACTTAGGGTTCTTTCAGTTGTAATCTCTCCCCTTCGATGCCTGGCACTCTTGTAATGAAGATAAAGCGTCTTGATTGTCTTCGCCGGCAACTACTTCGACGCATGGTCACTAGTCCTTCCGTATAGGTTGAATGGAGATGATGAGCAGATGCTTTTGAAGACTTCCTCTCCTCGAGATGTGGTGTTTCTAATGATTAGGTATAAGACTCAATAATAAATTTCAATTTGGCCTTTTTAGGCTCATTTGTTTGGCTGTAAGATGATCTAGACTTATAACTTTAAATTGGAGCTATAAGCATAGTAAGGGCCTTCCCAGAATCAAAGTGAAAAATGCTCCTTCTTCTGCTCACATTTTGACCGATTAGATCACAAACGCGTAACTGGGAGCACCTGTCCGCCACAGGAAATGACCTTATGATTGCTATTTGATTGCTGGAGTCACCTTGAAAGGCAGGTACGCTAGTAAACAATGGATGGTGAGAAATGGTGTCAAGTGAATGCAAGGGTAGCTGACCTTGACGTGAGTTGGCGGGTGTGCCGATCACCTCCGAGCATCATTGGCATGATGCAAAGCGGTATTAAATTTGCTGAGAACTTTTTCCTCTACTGAGTTCTGAGGCGCGTTTGCGAAATTCCTTGACGTACACGTTTATATTTCATAAAGAAACCATCCAGAATTGCAGAATTAGAATTGAAAAATTCATTGGTATATTAAGGTTTTGTTAAAACTGGGAAGCTAAGTGGCAAGTTTTAATAAGCGCGCAAAATCGCATGATCTGGCTCAGATGTCAAAATGTAGTACTTTTTTCCTTAAATGTTTATCAATTTGATCGGTGATTTAACATATATCCACGGCTGTTGGCGGTTTAAAGTCGACTCCGATGTCCTAGCATTGATATCACTGATTGTCACAATGCACACACAAGACCTGTTCTTTGCGAATGTGACAAAGTGCTACAACAGAAAGAGGCAACTCTTATGAGGAACTCTGATTTGAGGTGCAATTAGCTGTGCAATTCAAAAGTACTGGCCTCTTTCGTATTTGCTGAAATGAACCATATGTTTTACTCTACTTTTCCGACAGTTGGAATGCGTGAAGGCCGAGAGAGATTTGAATTTGACAGTGCGTAAACACTTCTGTCCAGCTCTTGAGGCTCTAATCGAGCATGGCTCGCGTTTGCCCATGTCTACAAGCGGACAAGATGGTGATAAGTCCAAAACATCTCTTCTGAGTTCCTTCCTCTCACTGCTGGGTTGTTTCTCCCATAATCGCCTTGAAGTTCTCAATTACCCGAGCAAATTTGCCGACTACAATGATGATGATGATGAGGACGAAGAGGATGATGGATCTGATGATGAGAATGAGGAAACAGGGGCGAAAGGTGTGGGAAGGAACCATTACATTGCGTCGGAAGAGGAGAGGCGAGCTCGTGTTCTGCGCAAGCAGAATGCTCAGAGCTCTGCTTGGACCATATTCCTCAAGTACTATGTTTTGACGGTCAGTTGGTATAAAAGCTGTTTAACTTTTTGCATGGACTAGTCTATTTTTTTTTACTAAGTATCCTTGACTTAGATCTACAAATTCCATTAATACGTGGTACTCGGCTTTCTTCCATAAGCCTGTGCTGCGCGTAATCCCATTTGCATTTACTTTTGACCCGAATGAAATGGTTTTTTGTCACATTTTAATCGTGGTAGAGTAAAGTTCGCTTTATGTATTCCTTGAAGTCCAGACACCCACTGGCAAAAAAGGCGTTATTGTCTTTAATTTTCCTGCAGAATGGACGAGCATTCAATGACACCCCGGCACGAAAGTTATCTGAGAGTTTTGCCTTGGACATTATCGGTGGTAAAGTTGTTACTGCAAAGCAGGTACATATTTTAGAAATAGTTGAGAATGGGAGAGCTACTCATAACTATTTATAAATTGGCATGCATTTGCTTGTGTTTTGCACTTTGTATTTCGACTGTTTTGCAATTATGTTGCGTCGTATTATTTTTTGCACATTTTTTTACCGTACAGAGGGATAATTTGAAGAATCTTGCTATTTGGATGGGTAGTTAAGGCACATTAAAACAAATATAAACTTGCTGTCCAGCATTCCTTTTCGCAGTCATCTTTTAAGTTCGACTGTGACTGCAAGGTAGGGTCGGAGAGGATATAATTAAGTTGCTTTCTTGGCAGGATGCTATGATTTCTTAGTATCATACATTCTACAAAACGGACTAAAAAGATGTTGCTCAGGCCTGTGCTATGTCGATACGACGTTAGGCGGGGCATTATCAGTCGTTTGAAATCGTTCACTTCCTGTCTTTCGCTATCTATTCATTTCGTAGGATTTAAACTTAACTTTAATCTGGTTTTAACCATTCTGTAGTGAGTCTCTATAGATTCAGATGCATTTTTTGCTGTACTAAGTCAATTTTGTTTCTTCACAGCATCTTTTGAGCTCCATGGGCACAATTTTGCAAGAATTCAGCAAGTTCAAACGCAGCGAAGAAGCACAATTTAAGGCCTTGGTGTGCATTGGTCTCAAGTAAGTTAACTCTTTTGATTTAGCCATTTGCGGTAATGTAAAGTGTTTAAAGTTTACCCTTTTCCTTTAGTTCTCACAGACTAATTTCGTGGCTGAAGCTGGTTCTCCGAAGTCCGCTTATTGTCCAATACATGTACCACCCTTGGAGCTACGTAAGCTCTACAGGTAGAGTTTTATGATAGGGAGTAAAGCGCCCCATACTAATACACATATGCCAGTGTGTTTCGTGTACCTCTGTCTCGTCCTTTTTTTACAGGATTCGATGATGCGTTGCAGTCACTCAACAAACTTACCTCGGTGGAATTTAATTTGCCTTTTGACGCAAACATTCGTCACCTACAGAGCATTAATGATGTCTTTTGATGGTCGACTTACGACCTTATCTGTCCCTCAAATATTTCGCTCATCTGACTTTGAGTTATCGAGAGTCTTATCACGCGTGTCGTCCATGAGTAGGAAGTGGTGTTTTTGTATTACTTACTCTGCCCATCATACTTTTATGAGTTGTTTTACTTCGTATTTTCCCTTGTCACTTTACTTCATCTTCAATATCTTAATTAGGGTAACATTGCATGCGTGCCTGTGTACGTGGATTTTTCAGATTTTGCCGAGAACTTCCAGTCATTCCGCAGGATGATGTTTATTTCTTCCTGTATGCATATTTTCGCATTTATCTCACTTGTTTGTCGCGTATAATCAGCGTGGGATCTCACTGATGTATTTCTCGGATCAAGAGGGGGGTGGTGTCAGTTACTTCAGATTTTCAGGATCCGCGGTCAACCACCTCGGTCGAAGACGAATGGGTCTGTGGCCGCGACGGTAACTCTAGTAGGGCCCTACAGATGTGTGCCAAGATCTCTTCTGTGTTTGAGAGTGCGGATAGTGCCTTGGAAAAATTGGGGAAAAGAACGCGTCAGGTGTCAATTTGGTACCGCGCAGGTTTACATGGGATTCCTTCAAGATGTTTTACTTGGGTGCCAGCAATGCGGGTCTTGGGTATACCCCTAGAGATGGCATTAGGGATAAAACCTCAATCTGTAGCATCTCAGGGCCCCATTGAAGGCAAAAGAAGGCAGAATACTAGGATAGAATACACATATATAGTTAACGAGCAGAGGGAAATAAGCTACTTGGCATGGCCTGGAGGTCAGCCCACGCAGCTGGGGCGGTATGGCCACCTCTGTCACCCTGACCGAGACCGGTAGTTCAAACAAAGTATAACACAATCAGTAAACTTTTTAGACACAACCATGCTATAAATTAAGTAGAATTGGCAAGAAAGCTCCATGATTACCATGCAACTGTGTGCACACCTCAGTTATGGATTAACTATTTATAAATCTAAAGTCGCAAACATAAAAATCGCAATAGTAACTTGCGTGTTTTTTTTTTAATGCTAGCTATGCTATTTTCATTACTGCATGCAATTGCTTTGTGCAAGGCACACTGTATCTATTACAATGACCTTCTAATCGCGGTTGGAATAAGAATATCACTGTGTGCCGTTGCTGGAGCAACAGATGAAGCCTATTGCATTTAAGAAGAAGCCTGCAGATGTAAGTTGCATTAAGAGTTAGAGTAGCAGTAAATTTAGCCTCTACAAAAGAGGGTTAAACAAAATCCGCGTTATGCTGACGTGCTTGCAACGGTTGACTCTGGAGCGAGTCTATCAAGTTATTTGAGAAGATTGGACGAAGCCAGCGAAAGTATAGATACGTTTTTAATGTACAGTTAAGATTTTAAAATAAAACCCGGAGAGATTTTTCGACGAATGAAAATGACAACATTTGTTCAGCTACTTATTCAGGTGGCTGAAGTAAATAAAATTCAGGGGCGACAAGATTATCATCCTCATAAAGACGGTTTTCCTGCCGGTATACTTGCAATTTTGCACTAAAGTACATTAAGGAGAGTCTCAAAACACGGATAAATGCACAAGATTGGATGATCAACCCGGTCCTCAGACGGCGAGGACTTATAACCTCGAATCGTGCGTAGTCCTCATATGCCGACCCATCTTTTCTTTAATGTTTTATTATTTTAGCGCTAAAACGTCTGCCGCTAGAGTCTTAAGTGCCTTTTAATTAAGTTGTGGATATGGCTTTGATCTTTTGTTGAATTTGATGAGTAGCCTTTCCTACTTACGCTATTTTTGCTATTCTGATGCCATATCCAAGTTTGAGTTGCATGAGCTTCTAAAAGTTTATTTAATCAGAGGGAGCATGTTATCCTTTTTAATGTCTTTACTTTTTACTTGTGCAACATGGCATTCGTGATGGTTCACTCACACAATGGATTTGGGGTTATTTTTATTTACGTTTCAGTGCAGTTTTAAACTTTTTTTAAAAGGGTTATTCACGGAATAGGTGAGTGTGATATCAATGGAGGTAAACAACCCATCCTGAAGAAACCAAATGATACTACAGAGCAGATGGTTGATTGTCCTTATCTTTTACTCGACGTCCGAGATAAGGATGAGTTCGATCAATGCCATATCATCAAGGGTAATTGTAATGCTTCGCTACCTCGCATTAATCACGGCCAAATTATCAATTTAACCATAATATGATTCTTCTAGCTATCAGCTATCCTCATGCACTACTTTCGCGTTGCATTAACTTTGAGATCCGTGAGATGTTGATCTTTCGGAATAAGCCGGGACACATAATAATTTGCTACGACGAAGATGAACGGCTTGCTCCACGTGTTGCCACAGTTCTAACGGAGCGCGGCTATGATAACATATTTGTCCTCTCTGGTGGTTTGAAGGTGAGCCAGCTAGCTGCCTTCTCGATAAAACCATGCCTTAGGGTTAACCTGAGTTATTTGCTTGGTAAGGTTGGCTGGAAACTCTTTCCAAAGGGTCTCATCTTAGGCGATGCGCCGTTAACCCTAAAGAACAAGCCCGGCAAGCGGCCACGCTACGAGAAGAACATCCTCCGCCTCTCGTCAGCTTCGATACCTAACTCAGCGCAATCGATCTGCGACGCTGTAGACAAAGACGCAGCTTCCAGTGTCCATGGTTCCACCGTCGGTGGTCGTAGTACTACCTCGAGTGCTCGTCGAGCTGTTCGGTACACCTTTGATACCTACGAGGCGGTAGGATCCAGGGGTACACCCAACGGAGGCGAAGACTTTTCCATGATCGACCTGGCTCACCTCTCTCTAGCTCTCGATTCCCTCTGCGCTAATTGTCAGTAGCCATTCTCTTGTATCCTATGCACAGCAAGCGAGCTGTGTTCCCAAAATGACAGATTTACCCAAAGTCAATCCACATACGACAACTGGAACTATCGTGTCAGTTAGAAATCAAAATCGCTATCTATGCAGACGGTTAATTAGTTGTTTTAGGTGATATTCACTGCATAGTTGACCTTGGTCCGCTTACCTGCTGTTCAAAAATGAAGTTTGGAGTTGCACGCACATGAGAAATTGATGTTCCTTTCCTTTCAGCCCGAGTGAACAGAAGCTCACGAATCAGCACAACTGAATCAGTGCGTTCTCGAGCCTCAAGCGCCTCGACGCTGAGAGAATCCAAGTGATAGTGGCTCTAAATATACTTTTCTCCAAATTTATTCAGTAAAGTTTCTTCTCCTGATTTGCATTGGCCAGACTTACCGCTGTAGTCAATGGTAGGGACCACCCTTTCCACAGGCGGTTTCGCAGTTAAATAAATGTTGAGCATGCACTTATCATCCAAGCTTGACAAAGAATGTTGTTATGCGAGCAAGTTATTGGCTGAAACAAATTGGACCAAAAAAGGATTGTGTGATGTCGAATTGGCATTAGGCAGCCAAACAATGAAGTTTGCAAAATGACACAATCACGGATGTCCGGTCTGATAATAGACTCAATTCAATTCGACAAAGGTGTGAACCACACAACTCCCGGCAGGAAGCGAATTGTACGAATTTGAAGTAACAACACCGCAAAATGAAAAAAAAGGATAGGACAAGGTGCCATTAGTTTGGTGTGGGTAAGAAAGCGGAGATAAGGGCGCGTAGTTGATTGGAGGAGACGTGGATGGCGCGATTCATTGTTCCAGTGTCACCACTGCTGGCAGTGGAGCCAGCGCCGCGTGGAACTGTGATGCGTGCCAGAAGACGACGCGCATCAGGCGAGCCCTCCAAATTCAACTTATGTACTGTTCGTAATGATGCAAAGGTGGTCAGATCAGTCTTCACTGCACCGCAACCTGGTCTTGATTTCACGTAGGCAAGGAGATCGTCTTGGGCCTGCACAAAAATAGCACCAATCAGGATGCGTTAAATAACCCACTCAAAGTAACTTAAAACTGAAAGATACAAGCATAACTGACCTTATAAATAGTGCTAAAAACTAACAGGGGATTTGATAAACGGTTCACTGACCATGCTGGGAAGGTATGCAAGAGTAAGAATTAACCACTTTGGCGGCGAGTTGCCACCCAAATAAAAACTGATGAAAAAGTGACAAACCAAACCAGAGATATTGTTCTTTGTGAAAATACTTATGAGTGCATTGAAAAGATCCAGAAAATAATGAGCATATGTAACGAACATAGGAAGTTTGGGGCATTCAGCAGACAGGTTCAACTCAAATCCTCCAAAGTAAACTGAGATTTGATGCAAAGAGGCTTCGAAAAGTGGAGAAAGAGGTTCGATAGCCTAAGGTGGTCCCATACTTTCCGCTGATACAATTTAATGTATTTTCAAATGTTGAGGTTGAAAAAGTCATCGCAAGGAAAAACTGAACGCGCTATTCTGACTACTTGATAATCAAAACTGCACTACACAGAAAACCCATCAAGGGATGCTCCTCATCACCTTAAAAACGCATCCTGATTAATCGAACTTCTTAAACGATTGAAATAAGATGCCAATAAAAGGCAAAGAGACGAACCTTATTGCAGGTCACTACCGCCGACCAATAAGCACATTACTAACGAATGATGATAATCGCATGTCCACATTACCACCATTGAAATGGTAGATCGGGATGGACTTATTCAAAAGGGTTGCTGAAAGACTTGGACATAATTCAGCGATAAATAATAGCACAGAGGCCCCGAACCTTTTCAAGGTCACGCTTAGCCTGTAGCATACGTTCGGATTGCCGAGCCAGTTGCACCTCGGCTGTATCGCCGACCCTACGAGGAGCACCACCAACAGAGTTGGGCAGTCGGACGAGTTGAGTTGTGGAGAGGACATCGTGGTACCTCGAGACCGCAGATTTGACACGACGAGTCAGCTCAGTGAGGCTGAGCACCTCTGTGTCCTTCGCCTTTGCCTCTTCCGACTCTGTAGTCGTTTCGTCAACAACTTTTTGATTGCGGTAGGGGAGTCGCAGTGGTAATAGCGACATTACCTCTTCCTGTCGTGACGTGTGGAAGGAAAGTGGAAGCAGTGGATTCAGTGCGAAGCAATGAGAGGAAAAACATCGGTGACACTTTCCACTGATAATGAATAAGTATGAGATGTTTTAAGTGAATGAAATTACCCATTATGAAGAAATGGATGGAAAGTAGTGATACAAAATACTTAAAGCAGAAATCAAATAAAGCTCAGTCAGATACTACTTTATGCTTTTATGAGGTACAACAACAATAAGCAAAAAACGAGGTGGATAAACAAAGCAATGACATTAAAATAGGGCGTTCTGACAGTAATGATCAAGAAATAAGAGGACTTTTAAATGCTATTCTCATATCCTTTTTAAAGCCCAAGGGAAATACGTGGACAATATGAATGAAATGGGGACAGAAACTTGGACGAACTGCCTCGCCTTA